>CM060952.1:197724045-198119016 GCA_030765055.1 Mantis religiosa | reverse complement strand
CATCTTAGTTATGGTAGTGTGTCGAAAATTATTCATGACGAACTGCACATGTCTAAGGTGTCTGCACGGTGTGTTCCGTGTTTGCTAACCCCTTTCCAAAAGCAAACACAGCGTGATCTTTCAAGACAGGTGTTGATGCTGTGGAACTGGGTGAAGATGATTATTTTGATCGTCTGGTAACCATGTATGAATCCTGGATCTATCAGTATGATCTAGAGACAAAAACAATGAGCATGAAATGGAAAAATGCCGATTCCTTCGTTCCAAAAGGGCAAAGGTGCAAAAGTCAACTGGGAAGGCCTTTCTGGACTGTCGTGGAGTTATCCTTACAGATGATCTTGCCAAGGGTGAAACCAGCACTGGCAGACACTACTGCAATCTTCTGGACAAGTACGAGCAGCTCTGATTAAGAAACGACGTGGTATGCTCTCCAAAGTTGTTCGTCTTCTGTCTGACAATGCACCAGCTTATTCATCTCAAGTTGCAGTTGACAAAACAAAGGAATGTGGCTTTGAGACATTACAACATCTGCCTTATTCGCCCGAACTCGCAGCAAGTGACTTGTTCGTGTTCCCGGAAATGAAGAATTGTTGCGTGGTCGCCGATTCGACAGCAAAAATGACGTCATTAATGAAGTGGAAGGGTGGTTTAAAGCAGAGTTCTACAATAAAGGTATTCGGAAGGTTGACTCTCAAAACTGTACCCTTTACTCAACAGGCGCACCTCACTTGGTTATGAATCCTCCCTTCTTCTTTATAAATCTCTAGTCCGTCCCATTTTTACCTATGCAGCTCCAGTCTGGGGTGGCACCAGCAACACTAATCTACAAAACAGGGTGCTGCGTACAGCTACAAATGCTCCATGGTTCATCAGAAACCAACAACTTCATCGCGAGTTTGGTCTTCTACCCGTTCACTGGCACGACCTTTCTTTTACCATCTCCAGGAGGTCCCTGGAGCTGTTACGTACAATCTGGGTGCTCGCACTCGCCAACCAACTCGCCTCAAGCGCGGACTGCCACAAGATCTTCTCCTGAGTGACCTCTCCAGTACAGACGACCCAGACGAGTGATACCTATCAAAGTTAAAGTCCTCAATTTGTGTTACAGTGATCCTGTCATATTTAATTAGAGGAGTCGTTTACTGCTACCTCAATTGTTATGTATACTGTTACTAAAGTGTCTCAATAACAAACATCTGTAAAACATATTTGCCGATCGATGTATTAAAAGAAAAGGAAGGTCAAGAAACGCTGGGAAAAATGTGTACATCTGGATGGCAACTACGTAGAGAAGTACTAACAAGCACATATCAACCCAACCCTCTATCACATTTTTTAAAGGGTGATAATTAAAACTTTACGACACGTCCTTGTATATAGAAGTGACACACTTCTTTCTCTAATTATTCCCTTGGAAATTCATTCAGTGGCCCAATTTTAGTACCAAATTAAGCAGAATGTTCTCGAATTTTGATTCCTTGTCACTAGATGCGCAGATGTTTATGTTTTATTCCTAATTGCTAGTGTTGGCAGTTGTTTTCGACATTTTGTCCTACCAACGTGAAAATTAAATCAACGGCTCTATCTTGTGAAGCAATACTGGATTACGAATTAAATTACAGCTACACAAGAGCATACCAGAGAGAATATGGTGTTCACATTCCTCCCAAAAGAAACAATACTGAGAGTCGTAAATAAATTGGAAACAATTCAATCTCTGGTGAGTGAAAAAGGCAAATATCGTTCATCTAGGCTTCCCAGGGTTTTTGTTGAGGTAAGAGCAGGACTGGAGCAGTCACCCAAAAAATCATTAAGACGTTTGTAGCAGGAGACAGGGTACACTACTCAATGTGTCAGAGCTGAGACAAGTGCAGATCTACAGTCCTATAGGGTTATTGTTGTTCATCAGCTACAGGAACTAGATAAGGATAAGAGATTGAACTATTGTCGTTGGTTTTAGACGTTCATTGTGCAAAGTTATGCCATATTGTCCATCACATTGTTCATACATGAAACATGGTTCCATTTATCCGGATATGTGAACTCACAGAACTAACGATATTGGGCCATCAAACATCCACATGTCATCCATGAAGCACCTATGCACCCGACTGCAGAGTACCGACATTTTCATGGAGTTTGTTGGGCAACTGGACGATGTAGAGCTGAGTCAAGGATATTTTCAGCAAGATGGCGCTACATCCATATATTAAATGAATCCATGGAACTAACTGCAAGTTTCTTTGACGACCAGATAATTTCCAGGAACCTGTGGCCACCGAGATCTCCGGATTTGACATCACCGGACTTCTTTATATGGTATTACTTAAAACACAGGGTTTACGCCTCACGTCCCTAGACACTGCACGATCTGAAACTCATCACACAGGAGATTCAAGTTATTGACAAGAGAGTCCTCTGATGGTCAGTAACATGGAACGACGTGTTGCGTTGTGTCTTATGCAGGATGGAGGACATTTTCAACATTTGCTATAGACATAAATAATCTCCTAAAATTTCTCTACGTTTTCGATATAATAAGTTTTGGCCAGCACAATTACTTTTGAAACAATTTATAAAAGAAATGTGTCAGTTCT
Source organism: Mantis religiosa (assembly GCA_030765055.1). Lineage (NCBI taxonomy): Eukaryota > Metazoa > Arthropoda > Insecta > Mantodea > Mantidae > Mantis > Mantis religiosa. Next base: position 198,116,419 of record CM060952.1, on the reverse strand, counting down.
ATATAAGTGAATGTGTACAACGCAAACATTTCCTTCATAAACTCTAAAAATGTAGAGTTTAATTTTGGTCCGATCCCGTTTTATTTTAAATTTAACTATATACATTTTTATGACAATGGTGATACCTTTCTTCTAACTTAATATATGCGGGGAGACCTTAGAATCTTAAGACTGCTTTGTCACTGATCAGAGATGCTTTTCATTAATCTATCACTTACTACAGTCATTTAAATATACAGAAATAATTATGTATTTGCATTATTAAATTTACTTCTTATTTAACTTCACATCGTTGAGAAAATATTAATGGTGGAAGGAAATTGTGTTTCGAAGTGGCAATTCTTAATTTAGTAATTTATATTAAATGCCAAAAGAATTGCTAAAAATCTTCTAATATTCACTTTCACTTGACCAATTCAGTTTGTTTGAGCAGATCTCAATTTTGGGTCAAATCTTACTATATGTATATTTGAGGCATCCTGAAATAATCAGCTCAGGGAAGGGAATGGGAGTAAAGAAAATTAAACTCGTTGAAACATCACACTGATCAGTTCAGATGACTGTCAATAATTAACTATATATTATAGCACATTCAAATTTTCTATACAATCTTTTGAATAATCAAGCGAACCACTCACAAAATTGCAACAAAAAATTTCCATGCCTTCATTGGGGTTTACCAGACTTATCAAAGACTCTCGTTTAATGAAAAGAAGAAGAAAATGAGGATGACATTAGTACTAGGGCTGTTCAATAAAGAAAAATCGCAATTTCTATTGACAACGTACCTTTACTCATCCTCATTTTGATGGTCCTCAAAATGGTCTCCCCTGAATGTGCTGCACTTGTCCCAGCGTTTCTGCCATTATTAAAAAATATGCCGGAAATCATTTTTTGAGAGATCCTTCAAAATCACTTCCGCAGCCTTCTCTACTGCTTCTGATGATGGATAATGCCTCCCACGAAGGCGTTTCTTCAGGTTAGGGATTAGAAAAAGTCACATGGGACTAAATCCGGACTATAGGGAGGGTGAGGGATGCACTTCACGTTGATTTTTGCAAGATATTCAACAACAACATTGACAATATGAGGCCGCTCATTATCGTGGTGCAGCATCCAGCCTGCTTCACGGAAATGTGATCTTTTGCGACTGATATGGACTTGTAATGTTTTCAGGACATCCCTGTAGTATTGTCCAGCTACTGATGTGTGTGCAGGTACAACATGCTGATAAACTATTCCATGAATATCAAAGAATGAGATGACCATAACTTTCCCAGCAGAAGCAACCACTTTTGCTTTTTGGGGGTTGGAGATAAAGTATATTTCCACACTGAGCTTTGCTGTTTGCTCCCAGGATCAAAATGATGTAGCCAAGTTTCATCAGCAGTGATTACGTTAGAAAGAGACTCCGGATCTTTCTCTAACATCAACTTTAACTGCATGCCGAGCTGCATGCGAAAGTCCTTTAGTTCGGGAATCAACAGTCTTGGAACCCATCGTGCACAAACACGTCTCATGTGTAATGTTTCTGCCACCAACGTGTGGGTGGCACCCAATGAAATGTTCAGTATTTCAGAAAGTGATCTTAAGGTAATTCATTGATCCTTTCTCACAATGGAAGCAGCAATGTTGATGTTTTCTTCCGTAAGAGGCAATAATTGGAGCACCGGGTCCACCTTCCTTTGAAATGGATTGTCTCCCCTCTTTAAACATTTTAAACCACCTTCGAGCTGTGCTGTAGGGAAGAGCAGACTCTCCATAGGCCTCCTATAACATTGTATATGCCTCAACTGAAGATTTGTTGAGACGAAAGCAGAATTTCAAAGCCGCATATTGTTCCTCGTGTGTTATCTCCATACTGAACATGCCTGAACTTGCCTAGTTCTCAGAGGAGCGAAACAAGAGTACCAACAATGATACTGTTACGGCGTGTTTGTTTCACATTAAGCAAACAGAATATAATAAGTTTGAATTTTAGTGCGAAAAATTATGACCGTAAAATTATTATCATTCTTTATTCAACAGTCCTCGTAAGTAATTGTACTATTGTTTTTAATTGAATAATATTACTGCCAACATTAATTATACTGCTGTACTAAAAGAGTTTTTTTTTTTCTTTTGTAACTTTCGTCCTCCAAATTTAAGTCATATCGGACGATGAATGAATTGGGTGAGATGATGCTCTAATGAGTCGGGGGTCAATGGAGCTTAGAGTTACCCGACATTGGTCTTGTAGGATAAGGGAAAACCCTGGAAAAACCTTATCCAGGTAACTCACCCTGACCGAGATTCGAACTCGGGACCTCTTGAACGTGAGGCAGACACGCTACCATCTACGCTACTGATGCGGGTACTAAAAGAGTGGTTAATAATTCTGACATTTTTGGAAAGTGGTCTTGGCTTTTCTAAACAATATTTCACACAGACACACATACACACACAATCTGCCAAATAGACAATATCTGGAAACCGATTAATTACTAGGGTAAATTATTTTAAAATTTAAAAAAGTAAATATTTTACAAAATATCACGAATAACGAAGATTTTCATAACATATGAAAATAATATTATCAATATATTATGAAATATGATTCTTACACATGTATTGTGAAATTTTGATCAAAGTAAAGTTATAATAATTATTAAAATATTTTAAAATGTCAAATAAACAGCCTGTGTATTTCTTCTTCATTCTGAAATTTATTTGTATAAGTGCTAAACTGTAAGAGGTAGACAAAATCTTACTAAAACTATATAAAATGTATTTATACAAGAATTAATTTATAAATTGATGAGAATACAGTACAACAGATTTTAGAGCTTTTTTTTTAAATTTGGAGTTACCATTTTGCATTGCTTACTTCGAAGTGGGTAGTAGCTAGGATGAAAGTTCGGGGTTTGTGTCCTCGGATGTTTCAATGCCTTCAACGTACACTTTGTATTTGTAATTCATTGTGAAGCATTGGTGAATAATGTTGCATGTGCCTACAGTCTTTATACATTCCAAGAGAGGAATGCTTAAAACCCAGCGAAGATTTTACTGGAGAATGCAATGAAGCATTGCGGCTGCTAATAAATAAGATTCCTCCAGATTTATTGCTGGGAGCATCCATACAAATATTTATGTTATTTCCGTTATTCTGTCTTTCTGTACATTTGCATACTGATAAAATGTAGCAGAAATATATGTGTATCGACTGCAATAACGAACCGAAGCCACAGTTTGATGGTTTTGTTCGGGCATGCGGAAGGAAAATTAATCTCTTGCATGGTGTTCCGTTCCCACAAACCCCCCTTTCCCTCTCTTTCTGGCGGCTGGAATGGGCCATTGACTGTTAAACTATCCACGACTTTCAGCAATTGTAATTCTAGCTTAGCAATGAAACAAAATGGTGGTTTAATTCCATGGAAGTTAAAATGCAAACTCGACTACTTTTAGATTCAGAGTAATTTCTACGTAGATGTAGGGACTAGTGCAAACGGAGCATTTTAAGAACTATGCCATGCAAATGTTGCATTGTACTGCGTAAAATGATCCTATTATCATATACGAATAAAGTATGTTAATTTGTTTTATATTTTAAATTAGTAGAGACTACGTACAGTGGCATTAACAGCAAAGGAGTAAACAATGACTAAATAATGCAATATCGAATAATCAAAATAAGAATGTAAAAGGTCTAACGTGGAGTACATCATCACATTAGGAGATTTCTTTCGTAGAACACGCTAAGCATGTTTCATTTGTTTCATTTTTAATTTACTGTATATTCTCTAATCGTTTTGTTGGAACAAGATTACCAACTTTCTTCGTTTGTTTGGATTACAGGGTCAGAATGGATTGCACTGGACTACGTTAAGGAGGAGATTCGGCACTGCAACCAGTCTTGTTCAATTGTACCACCCCTAGGACTCGTAGTACCTCTGACGTTACCAGAGGAACCTTGGGCCGAACTGCCGAGCCCCTACTTGGGAGTTGTTCGGATTTGGTTGGACTCGAGCGGGCAGTGTGTTCCCGACACCCATGGGAGATTGGGTACCTTAGGCTTCGGCCGCCCAGAGGGGACAGAGGATTACCTAGAGACTCCCGGACACTGTCACTGCAGAGCCAGAAAGTGTGCTAGATCACCAGGAGGCCTCACCGAGGTTATTCAATAGCCTTCCCTGCGGGGTTAGTGCGTGTAAGTGGCGTATCCACTTCCACCCGTCTTGACGTTGTTGTCTATGAGGGGCGTTTTAGACTCCGGGTATTGCCCCAAGGAAAGCACTCCGGAGCTTTCCATCCCTTCCGGGTTAATAGAGGCCGGAGTCTTTGTATTTTCGGGTAGACCTCGTTGTACAATGTTGCACAATGTACCTGTGTCCCAATTGGGAACCCCGGAAGTAAGGATAAGGTAAGATGACACAGAGGGCGGCCGTCACAAAGAGCTGCAATAGTGGAGAGGGCAGGGTCCCTACATATTACCAGTTAGAAACTCCCCGGCAGGCCAATACAACCAACACCCAACACACCCCACGTAGGGGAGGGGATCCGTCTCCTTTAGCTGCCGTGGTGCGGGTGCTGCGGACCCCAAGCACTCTTGGTACGTCTGACGTTACTATAGGAACCTCGGGCCGAATATTCGAGCCCCTCCCTGAATGGGAGTTGTTCGGATTGGGTTGGACCCGAGGGGGCAGTGGTTGCCGATACCCATGGGAGATTGGGTGCCTCCGGTCAGGCTTCGACCGCCCGGACGGGGCAGAAGATTGCCTAAGAAGTTCCGGGTGCTTGTCTGCAGAGCTAGTAGAAGGTGTGACCACCCTGTGGAGTCATAGGGTGGGTATGACCTAACCGTGTTCTCCTGAAAACAAAAGACTGTGGAAGACTAATAAGAGGAGAATACAATCTGGTATTAAAATTAATCATCAGGTTACAGAATTAAGAAGCCGAGATGGCTGTTGTTAATACCACCCTATTGTGATCCGGAAACGGCCACAGTAGACCAGGTTCAGAGACCGGAGAGCGTTTTACCGGAGAAGTTCTACCAAGAGCATATCATCCTGCCATACGGCACCGAGACAGCCGCCGACACTTCTACTTTGACCACCAGATAATATATGATATGAAATGCTCAAATGGAGGGACAGGAAATTTGGGGGATATAATTAACCTATCCAGTATTCAGCTGGCGATCTGGGAAAGCCCTCGAAATAGCCTTGGGTTAGGGTCAGAGTAACTACTGCAGGGTTTTTTGCAGTAGGGTCGTTTTCCTAGAGGAGACCTGAAACATACTCTTGAGTTGTCAAGCCATTTCCCTACTGTCTCTCCTTTCATAACCGACAAAAGGAAATGCTAGTAACTACTGAATATGAGGGGAGATATACTCTGTTCACACCTTTGGAGCACTGCCCCCCCCCCCCAGACCTGTGCTAGAGGGATATAGTATTTTAGATTTGCCTTGTACGTCAATTTACCAATTCCTAAATATATTTAATTGTTTAGAGATTACAGTTTGATCTTAAAAATCGTAAACAATATAATTTTGTGTAATGAAGCAGAAGGGCTGCTTTAAAATATGAGCATATAAAACTATGATGTTATTAAGTGATCACGTTCTGTGGTGTCAACTCAAAGTTTCAGGGTTTGATTTACGGCTGCGCTGGGAGCCTGAAAGTAGATAGGTGGCAGTAAATATGGCCACGTTTCATGATAAAATAAAATGAAAGCTATGTAAAAGGTTATAAACGTAAACAAGTTATAATATCATTATCTACTGCGTAAGACAAGGCTTTCGGTATTATGTAAAAGAGCCATATAAATGAAGAAATTACAAAGTACTATTAGAAACTAATAGAAAACAATGTATGAGTAAGGCCAAAATATTCTTACGTTTATTAACATCACTTGGCAACTTAAATTATATGTTCCAACATCGCATATTATATCAACACATGGGTTCTTATGGGTTCTTTCAGAATCATTTCGATAATTTACAACGTATAGGAGAAAAAGTTGTAACGTCCAAGTCAAATTTTATATTTTATATTAATTAAAAGTTTAGTTTATTCATGTATTTACATCGTTTGATTTGTTTGTACTTCATTTGTTTTTTTTAGCGTTAAAGAAATTGCATGCGACAAGATAGATTCCCGTGCATTTCTCTAAAAACTCTATGGAAGTAATGTTCAAATATGTAGAAATTCTGACAAGTTTATGGGCGTAGGGAAATTAGTAACAGGGATCAATCTTTTCTCTTATATCACAAAAGTGAGAATAAATTTATTTTGTGACCTATATAGTGGTTGTTAATTAAAGAGAACTAAAACAAAACTGTTTAGAAAAATAACACTCCTATTACATTTTAAGGTGTATACCTGACTGTCCTTAAAACACGTGAAGAATATATAATTCTATCCTGTTCAGATATTCTAATAATCACAATAATCATCTAAAGAAGGTATTACACTTTGTATTTAAATTTGGAGTATAATAATCTCATAGAAAATGATAAAATTGTAACATTTTCAGTCCCTGTTCATATTTTATTAAAATTAACATCTGCTCAAAACTACGAATTAAATATTTTATTTTACGTGGGTTTATTTACAAGGATTAACGTGTTTTATTTATCAGAAATTGTTAAATTTCTTAACAAAAATGTTTAACTAAAATGTGTTAGACATTTTAATTTGAAATTATTTAAATTTTAAATGATCGAGATACTCTAAGAATACAGTAAACTTAATTTAACTATTTTTTTTTTCAAATAATAAGTTAATAGAGCATATATTTAAATTTTTATGTTCTCGGATTATGTAAGTGGGTACTTCAAATGATTTTGCAAGACTTGTCAATGGGCAGATCTTATTGCATAAATAACCAACAACATTACATATTTCCAAGAAAGGCATTCAGTTATGTCAAAAGGCTCCTTCCAATATGAAAATCATGATTTAGTTTCTCGACAATTCAGAAGTGTTTTGATCGTGGCCAAAGGTATTTTTAAGGCTCAATTTTGGTTCTGCAGATAAACGAATAATCTTAATCACCATAAAAGAATAATAAATTATATGATGAGTATATATTTCTCGTTTTATGTAGGACATTTGTTACTCAGAGACGTTAAGAGCTTGTGGGATTGAGGGAAATATAAACGAAATTGACTATTCAGGCAAAAAATTAGATTTTTATTATTATGAAAGAATATTCATCAAGTTCTTAAGCATTTTAATCAACCTATTCATTTAAACATTGGTAATTAGGGGCTTTCTTTAGGAGTTGATTACTGCTATAGAAATGCCTAAGAAGCTAGAGAGCATAGGATATCATCAGAAAGATATAGCCAACTTTATATGGAACTATTACATAAGATATTGAAAGATAAACTTGGTATTTTGTTATTTAGTTCTTTACTGATTTCACATATTAGATTGTAAAACACGTTGACAAAAACAGTACGGACCCAATTGAAGGCATCTATAGACTTACAGCTATGCGAAAGGTATAATGTTTAACCTCACCAGGTAACCGTCGTAGGTCCAGGAGCCAAACTTCATAAAACATGTCTGTTCATCGAATGGGAAGTACTCGACGTCGATCTCGCAGAAGGATTTGTAGATAGCGGGCGGCTTCCAGACGACTTTGCCGGTGTAGTGGAGAATGGCCTTTGTCATGATGGTCACTTCGTAGTTCCCATCAGCACTGAAACAGGAACATCACATTAATGTCTCATGTTCTGTAATAAGTGTTAAATCAGTAGTAGACGCTATGGATTAGAAAGTAATTTGTATTTTTTTGCTATTTTTAATTTCTAAAGCTTTTTTATGTTTTTAAAGCTATTCAATTCCTCAATTTTATTCTCATTCGTAACTAATATAACAGAGCTTAAATCTCTTCAACCTTTCTGGTCATACTTTATTAGTTACGTTAAGTAAAATTTACCCTGTTGTATTTTATAGGCAAACAGAAAATTGGTAACTTTATTCGTGTCAAATTATTAAAGTTATTATACATAAAATTAGTTTATGGGTCTTTAACCATACCCGCATATACATAACATATCAGTTAAAGGTGATAGAGAGATACAAAAGAAATTTGATGAAAAATTTAGACAAGTTGCCTCTGACAAGCTGAACAAATTTTATCTGGCTTCTCGAAATGCAATAGAACATTACTCAACTTGGCCAACTCCTTTGTCCAGTAAATCCCTAAGTGTTAATGAGCTTTTAACAGGACTAAATCATTTTTTGTGTTTAAAGGGAGACAGTCGCAAAATTAAACAAACATTAAAAAAATATATGATTGCTTAAATAAATTGTACATATTCTTGTGCATAGCGTATTAAAATGTTTTGCTGTTCTGAGGTACCTATGTGGTCTTTAAAATTTGAATACTAAAGGATGGTGCAAGGTGCCACGCCCCTTCTTGGTAGCCAAACTGTAAACTTCTAAACTTTTAAAATGTTTATTCAATTCTGTTGGAGCCAGTTTCAGAAGGCTGTGGAAGAAAATTCTCTATGTTTACAAGTTGCTTCCTGCACTAGAAGTCCATGCGAATTTGTGGAGGTTATGTTTACTTGAGTTGTAATTGAAATAGATATATTAGTTTTATGACTTATGGAGTATTTTTATTTGTTGGTTTACAATAAATGGGTTGTTAAGAATGTATGAGATAGTTAAAAAGAAAATAAACAATGTCAAAACGAAAACGTTAAGTTTATTTGTGGTCAAACTGTAACATCATGTACTTCTAGAAAAAAAAATAGTTATCAATGCCAGCTGTGGACCAAATAATGAATTTGAGGGAACATATGCTTTCAGAGCTAAATTTTCTATCTACAGCCATAAGTAATTTTTGTGCATGTTCATTTTGTGAGAAAAATTGTTGTCTAAAAGTGTTTGATGACAAAGCAGCAGGTGCAGCACATCATTTGTGAGTCAGATAAGAGTTTTGGAATCTCTGAAGCGTCAAATTATGTTTATAACGCCAACATAACGATGGTATATGACATGGGATGCATTGGTAAAAGGTTAAAATTTATTCGTTACAGTAAAATACATGTCTTATAATAATAATCTCCATAGTGCATAGGGAAAGTTTGTGAATAAAACATGCACGAGGCTGCAGGAAGCAGCAGAAAAAATAATTAGGACAACGAGGTTGTGAATATTGATCTACCTGTAAGCTGTGACTAATCTCTGGTTGAAAAATGGTCAAATTCTACAATGTGAAAATCCTGAATTATTCCCTACCTCTTCCATCGTGCATACTTCGCTAAATATTTACTCAGTTTTCATTCAAACCACAGCCTAAGCTGCCGTTTATTCTAAATGGGATTATTCTACCAATTTGCTGCATAAATGCTTTGAGATATTCGGTATTGATGCAGGAGAACTCACTTTTAATTTTAAAAAAATATATACAGGAAGCTATTAGTGGTAATTCTGAACAGCTTACATAGAGGCAAGTGATTCATATGCTATATAGAATGCACATTAAATCTTACAAATTTCTTACGTTTCATTTATCACGTCACATAAATAAAAACATAACCTCTTTAGGTAAAAGAATTTTACATCTGAATCAGAGATTTAAATGGTGGACATAAAACTGCAGCATGCCTTTGCTAGGACACTTGATATTTATTATTGATACGTTCCTAATACCCATTTAAAGATAAATAACTCACTTTAACCATTTGCAGAAGTATAAAATCAAAACGTATTTTAATCCCTGAAGGACTTCCAGACATTAGGGGAGTGGATAATGTGAGCATTATATGAACATGCAGCTAACCCAAAAATTGTTGATTTTTGTTGCGTAATTTACAGTCAGTGAAAACAAATTACTATAGGTATAATGAGTAGATGCGTGTACCAGTATATGGTGGTGATAGATATTCCTTTGGTAGATATTTGTAGATTATTTTAATTGCTTCTGTAACACCATATGCTACAGAGTGTTTCTTCTTATACAGTACGTGATGTCTTCGGATTCTGGTACCCACACCGCCAATCAGAGCCTTTTGGACAAAGGTTTTGTCAACCTGTTAAGCTTTATATAGAAATGCACAAACTGCTAGTTTCATGTTGTTCAGGCGTCCGATAATTCCTTCTAAATGTTGAAGCATAATAGGTTTGCTGCATCTGTCAATCGCCATAGATCAGTGGTTAATATCACTCAGCTTTTTTCCTTGCATATCGTGTACCAATTTCTTGTGCACTTCTCACATATCCCACACATGCCGTAATTCCTATACATGCATCGCCATCAGACACAAACTTGCATACTTTGGAATCACCATCACCAAAATAATTTTATATAGCATTGCGTATTCGTGCAGAGATCTATTTCTGCAACCATCGTGCTCCCATTTGAGCCTTCATAGTTTTTCAAACGCTTGTGGTCTTAAGTGTTTAACTTGCAGCCTCTACAATAATCTGTTATCGCTTCCACATACAATAATATATAATTAACTGATATAGCAGTCTTTACACTATGATGTGATCTGAAACCTGTTTTTGGCCAGTAAGAGGTGCTATCAACTGCCACCTTTATTTCTTTGTCGCAATCACCAGCTGCAACAGCTTCAGTAGCAGCAATTCTCACTGAGGGTTTACTTATTCAAGAATATATATTTTTAAAACTAAATAATTTGAACATTTTGTTAATGGAGGAGGAAATTCATCATTCAAGTTTAAACACTTCACTGTCCCTTCCAATGTATCCCATTCCATAAGCCAATCATAAGTTTAAGTCTAGAAAACTTTCCTTGTTAATTTTGGATTTTATGCTATTATTTTCATTCACACGTTCTTCAGCAGTAATTACTTTACTGGATAATTCCAGTATAACAGTTTTCTCTTCAAGTATACATTATTGAAATGCATTTGTTTATCTAATTTCATTAAACAAAAATGCAAGGCATGTAAACCACGGATGCTTATATATGAATGCTATGTTTAAACTAGTGCATTTAGATACACAATTTATGTATGTAAATAATTACATTACCAGTGACATTTGCTTGGCTTATAATGCTGGTCTCTAACAATTATATTACTTTTCTTGGACATTTTTACACTCGTTGCCTGTAATTTTCTTTTATTGAACGCCTACAGTTTGCTCGTTATTTAGCTTTTACAATCATAGAGAAAGAAGATCTACCACAAAACAATTCAAATGACAATCGAAGGAAACGATTTCCACGTTTAAGAATTCAACAATGGAAACAACAGAAGCAGGATATGTCACTCAGAGCATTCAGCAGCCCCAATAGTATAGAAAATAATAGAATATACCGCACAAAAGTATAAAAAAACTGAAATATTAAAAGTTTCACTTAAAAGTGGGTGTAAGATTTAACGTTTTAAATTCAAAATCAACTAATGGTTTTCTAAAGGATAAAGATCTTAACTAACCAATGAATTATATGCATTCCAAATTAAAATTTTCAGTATTATTTTTCGCAAAATTCGGTATCTAAAGGGTAACATAAATCAATATAAAGATTAAGAAATGAATAATGACAGAACATGTTTTCAGCGTTTCGTATAATCGAGAAAAAAAATTGAGCACACACTAATACACTGGAGCAACTGGATGTATGAGTACTTAATTACAAATACTACCAAACCGCACGAAATGGAAATTGAAATAATAGGACAAGTGTGTGCAGTGGTTTAGGATTTTAAATGAATTTTTACTTCCATTTGTAAGTGGATATCCCTTGGCGTTTTAAAATCATATAATTAATTCATATTTTCTAAGCCAATCTATGTAATCACTTCCACTTATTCACCTACATGGACTTATTCTTGACGACATCTGAGTCCCTGTTTAACCCAGTCAACAATCTACTGTTCTGATTCGTGGAGAGGAGGAACGTGCTTCTTCTTGATATAAGCTGTCATTGTTGAAGATCTATAGGGTCCACATTCCGTCCCTATGGGCAAAGCACACCAAGTTCGGAAATTTACCAAGGGGAAGAAACTTGTCGATTGAGATGCAAATCATCGTTGTGGAGTACCAATTAGTTAAGGTTTACTATCCGGGAGAGGCTTTAGGTCCCAGCATCCTCCACGATTGTTCCACAGAATCCTCTGCGCTAGTGTTAAATTAGATTTAAGTGGTCTTCGAGAATGGTGCTTTCGCTGTAACACAGCATACAGTTACATTCTGTGTTGTTAAACACTGCGCTACACGCCGAATGAGGTACGATTGGGAATTTTTGAGAAGATTTATGTTTTTAACAGTGAGTGTTCTGTGCTCTCAATAATTGCCCATCTAAAAATTATTGTGAAGTTAAGAATATTGACGTTTCTTCCTTTGGTAGCCGTTGATTCAGTTAAACATTAAAGAGCATCAAAAACTACAATTCCTTCAGGAATGGATACTGTACATAGCATGACTGGAGACCGAAAGATATCTCGAAAAGGGACAAAGAGGTGCCGTGGTCTATATTTCGGGGCTGTATCACAATACCTGAGGGCGATTGTTACTATTATTATTATTATTATTATTATTATTATTATTATTATTATTATTATTATTATTATTATTATTATTATTATTATTATTGCTCTTGTTATTGTTATTGTTGATGATGTCATAACACCAACTTCCTGTTTGTATCACGTATTACCTGGTTAGCGCTTCGTAATTCCCCCAGGGGCCTACTGCGGTAGGTGCTGGAATTGGCGATCTCGGGGTCCCGAGCCAAATCTCTCGATTGGGTACCTATGAGTGGTGAGAGAGCTAATGCCAAACCCCAAACAAGGTTCACATCCGTGTTTGACCCTTATCTAAATAAGGTAAAGTAAATTAAATTAAAGGCAAATTAAAGTCAAAGCGAAGCCAAAGCAAAACCAGAGCGAGACTAGAGCGGAGCCACAGTGGAGTCTGAGCGGAACCAGAGCGAGCCAGATCAAAGCCAAAGCAAAGGCAAAGCAAAACCAAAGTGGAACCAGTGCCGAAACAGAGCAAAGCCAGAACAAAGCGAGAGGAAACCCAGAGCAAAGCGAGAGCAAAGCCAGAGCAAAGCCAAAGTGAAGCCAAAGCAAAGCCAAAGCAAAGCCTAGACAATGCCAGAGCGGAGCCAGAGCAAAGCGAGAGGAAATCCAGAGGAAAGCGAGAGCAAAGCCAGAGCAAAGCCAGAACAAAGCCAGAGCAAAGCCAGAGCAAAGCCAAAACAAACCCAGGGCAAAGCCAGAGCAAAGCCAGAACAAAGCCAGAGCAAAGCCAGAATAAAGTAAGGAAAGCCAAGACAAAGCCAGAGCAAAGCCAGAGCAAAGCCAGAGTAAAGCCAAAGCAAAGCCAAGACAAAGCCAGAACAAAGCCAGAACAAAGCCAGAGCAAAGCAAAGACAAAGCCAGAGCAAAGCCAGAGCAGAGCCAGAACAAAGCCAGAGCAAAGCCAAGACAAAGCCAGAGCAAAGCCAGAGCAAAGCCAAGACAAAGCCAGAACAAAGCCAGAGCAAAGCCAAGACAAAGCCAGAGCAAAGCCAGAACAAAGCCAGAGCAAAGCCAGAACAAAGCTAGAGCAAAGCCAGAGCAAAGCCAGAACAAAGCCAGAGCAAAGCCAGAGCAAAGCCAGAGCAAAGCCAGAACAAAGCCAGAGTAAAGCGAGAGGAAATCCAGAGGAAAGCGAGAGCAAAGCCAGAGCAAAGCCAGAACAAAGCCAGAGCAAAGCCAGAGCAAAGCCAAAACAAACCCAGAGCAAAGCCAGAGCAAAGCCAGAACAAAGTCAGAGCAAAGCCAGAACAAAGTAAGCAAAGCCAAGACAAAGTCAGAGCAAAGCCAGAGTAAAGCCAGAGCAAAGCCAGAACAAAGCCAGAGCAAAGCCAGAACAAAGCCAGAACAAAGCCAGAACAAAGCCAGAGCAAAGCCAAGACAAAGCCAGAGCAAAGCCAGTGCAAAGCCAGAGCAAAGCCAGAACAAAGCCAGAGCAAAGCCAAGACAAAGCCAAGACAAAGCCAGAGCAAAGCCAGAGCAAAGCCAAGACAAAGCCAAGACAAAGCCAAAGCAAAGTTAAGGTAAAGGTAAAGTCAAAGGAAAGTTATAGTAAAGTAAAATACAATTTTTAAAAGGGCGCTGATGACCATGGAGTTGAGCGTCCTCAAATATATCTCATCAGTATCAGCTTCCTAATTAATTGTTGGCTCTTTATATCTCTCTATTTGGTTTGTATTTGAACTACTGGGAAGTCGTCTGGCATTAGTCATTGTATTTAAGTCATAAGCCGATGGTTTTGTGTTAGTTTTGTTAATTTTTAATTTTTATTTTTATTTATTTAATTTTAATATTGTTAATTTTTGCGTCTTTCAAATATTCTTTGTTTACGTCATATATTTTTGGCCATTTTAACGCGTTTTTTATTGATCTTATTCTAATTATGGTAAACATTAATTATTTTATCTTCTTTCTTTCTGGATAACAGCTCACTTCAAAATAAATTAGGTTGTGTAATTCTCTTAAAATAAATTTGAATTGCTCCGTTATATAACCTTATTAGGATAGATCAGTCACTTCTTTACGTGGCCAGTGCTAGTGTGATTTCATTTACGATATGGAGTGATTATTTTGTGTTCTTTTTAGCTTTTCAGAAATGTGACATGGACTTGCATTAACTTGGTTGTTTACATTTTATTTCCGTTAAAGCTTGTTACAAAGCAGTTTCTCTTGATGGCACCCTTTTATGTGGTTCTTTTTCATTTCGTACAATTGAATTAATTGTTTTTATAATTTGTTGTCGATCACACCTGCAGGCTGTATTGTTTGTATCGGTCATAGAGATATTTACATTAATAAATAACAGTTCAGACAACTCATGCCAAGGAAAGGTCGATAGTTCACCGACGTAATGACTAAAGCTAGCATTTTTGTTACCGCATGTATAGCTGATCGAGTAGTTTGCTATGGTTTAGCAGCGATGTAATCGAAACAGAGTGTTTGAGGTACACTTAGACCACGGTGCATGCTCTGGGGAGGTTCTTTATTTACAATAGCAGGCTATGAAATTATGTATAGCTTCATTGTGATGCTACGAGGGCTGTTCAATAACATCTTTTATTTGATAATGTACCTTTATTCATCCTTATAATTTTGTTGGTCATTCTAAAAATAGTCTCTCCTGAATGCGATGCACTTGTCTCAGCGTTTCTGCCAGTCTTCAAAGACATGCTGGAAACAATTTTTGAAAGATCCTTCAAAATCGCCTCCACAGCTTTCACCACTGCTTCTGATGATGAATAATGCCTCCCACGAAGGCGTTTCTTCAACTTAGGAAATAGAAAAAAAATCACATGGGGCTAAATCCGGATTATAAGGAAGGTAAAGGATGCTCTTCACGTTGATTTTTGCAAGATATTCAACAACATTGGCAATATACGGCCTCGCATTATCGCGGCGCAGCATCTAGCCAGCTTCACAGAAGTGTGGTCTTTTGCGCCTGATATGAACTTGCAATGTTTTCAGGACACCCCTGTAGTATTGTCCAAATACTGATGTGTGTGCAGGTACAACATGCTGATAAACCATTCCATGAATATCAAAGAATGAGATGACTATAACTTTCCAAGCAGAAGCAACCACTTTTGAATATTTGGGGGTTGGTGATGAAGGAGATTTCCACGCTGAGCTTTACTGTTTGCTCTCAGGATAAAATGATGTAGCCAAGTTTCATCAGCAGAGATTAGGTATGAGAGAAATTCCGGATCTTCCTCTAACATCAACTTTAACTGCATGCTACCTCCAGTGCAGTAATAGGCGATGCTCAACATGTCTGAACTTGCCTGGTTCTCACAGGCGGGAACCAAGAGTACCAACAATGAAACTACTACGGCGTGTTTGTTTCACATTAAGAATATAATAAGATTTAATTATAGTGCGAAAAATGACCGTAAAATATGATCATTTAAGAATAATGTGACTTTGTGGGTTCGTGAAATGAAAAGTCCAATTGCACCACTCAAAAATGTTCTTTATTTCCACCGACTTACAGCTGAACAGTTGCCAATTACACAGAATTAGGTAATGCACACAATTACGATTCACCAGTTCATCCGTTAAAGTTCCACTTGCACTCGCGATTACGTAAACTCCTCCGAAGCACGTACGCAGTCTTCTCGTCCGTTCACTAGCTCGTCAAGCACTGACCGACTAACTCAATTCACTCTCTGCAGCCCTTTTTATAGGAATATCGCCGTCTTCTCGAAGTCTCTAGTTTCCGTGAATCCACGCGAAGGTTCCAGATGGCAGTGGAAGGGGAGGGGGAAAGAGGCGGCTAGCGACAAGTGACATTTCCCTAATCATCCCCTCAGTTAGTGACAGAGACTGATGGGAGGGCGTGGATCGGCTGCCTCTGGTCCCTTCTCAGCTGTTGTTCGTCTGGCATTGCGATAATTGGGTGACAATAATTTAAGAATAATTAAAAATTACTGAAAAGGATTCTGCATTACAAACCGTAAAAGCTAAATAAGTTCAACTATTAAGGTTACTCAGCGTAGCATCTCTTAATTCTCTCCTATACTTAACTATATTAATACAAATCACTGTAATGAAGTTACAAGATTACACGTTAAACTCTCCTATATTTTTAAAGTATATTATTCTTTTCCCTGTCATCTACTGTGCCGACACTAGCATTAAACACTAAAGGCTGATATCAGTAAAAGAATCAATGGCGATCTCCAGACTCCCAAATTAGTATCCTCGTCTGCTTAATTAAAAGTCACAGTTACTTGGTTAATAGTAAGGAAGTAAAAGTCTAATTAAAGATGAGTAATCTTTGGAATACATCTCCAGTTAGGATATTTTTACTTCTTAGAGAGAGATAGAGAAAGGGGAGAGAAAGAAGCTTCAATGTAGTTCAACGTCACTGGGAAAAAGTGGTTCAATTAACTTACAAATAAGAATATTAAATTTATCATACTGTTAGATGGGAATTTATTACAACTAATTTGTCTCTTAAATATATTAACCGTTTACAAATAAGCATACCTTACCATGAGATCGGAAACGAAAGCAATTGATTTGCTCTTACTACTATTAAGAAAGATTCATAATACACTAATGTTTGACCATAACCATATTGCGTTATAATTAAGAACCTCATTCAAAACAATCTTGAATTTATTCATGATATTGTGAGTTTGTGTGTTCGTAGAATTGCAAGTCTTGTTTGCAGATTTTTTTTATCCAGATTTATTGAACCCTATTTTACACAGTGGTATATTAGGGTTAGAGTTGATACATAACAATATGCAATTTTAAGAAAAATATTTTAAATACTAGAAGGAAGAAATGATGTTTTAATCTGATGCATATTAATTTAAACTATTTCAGACGTTTAAACACTGAGTTTATAAACATCATGAAGTACTTATACTGTTGTGGCTTCATTAGCAAAGATGTGAGCGGAGCAGAAAGTTCAGTTCCTAGAGACTCTACCTTGAATATTATTTGTTTATGAGAACTCCTATTGGTTTAGCGGGAAAAACGCGAGTCAGATGGAGAATTTAATGGTTAGAGCGGCTGGACGGAGACCAGAAGATCCGTGGTTAAAATTCCGGCTATGGCATTGAATTTTTCAGTCTGACTCTACTCCTTCATAGTGCGTCCTACACACGGCTAGTGTGATAGAACAATTAATTTCTATTAAAGGGTAATTTCTTTGAAATAGTTTTGTTAAGAAATTGAAAAAACTGCATATATACATATATGTTAATTAAATGAAGGCCGTATTATTGAATATTTTCTTGCATATAACTGTTTATCACTGAAGACAAGAAGTTACTTAAGTATGAATATAGTTTAAAGTGCATCTAAAGAACGGAGGTCAGAACAAAATGCAAAACAGTATTAATCGGAGCGAAATCAAGCTACAGTTAATAATATGATTTATATAATATACTTCGTTTCGGGTTAAATAGTTTTATGCCACTCAAAATTATTTGGAACTTCATTTGCAACTCTCAGTATACCGCAATATATTTAAAACTTCAACTTGCAGATTTCATAAGCGACGATAAGCACACTTATTTCCTAAAGTGAACCAAACGAAACTGAATTTCAACTCTTTCATCACTTTAAAAGCAACGTGCAATCTTTTTGTGGAATCCAGCCGACAGATGTCGAGGCTTAACCCAGAGGCATCCTCTAAACATTACTATCGCAGTATCTCTCGACAGGTCGTGATATTTTCTGTGGTGGTAGAGAAACTTTTATATGGCTGTTACGGTTTCCAAGTTGTATTAAATTATGTAACGTTACCACAGAATGGCTAATGGGAAGCATAATGCAGGCTGCCAACGTATGAAAAAAAATGATAGTAGCTAGTGGTAATAGCACATCATATGCAGTACGTTGGTAGTGTGTGGATGGTTATGCGTAGAAAATGACGAATGAGGGTAATTTTTGGTAATCCGAGTACATATATAGATGATGTAGACGTAATGAATGTCCTGCGCCGTGGCGTAGCGGGCTAAGGCTGCATGCTTTGGTCCCTGGCCACGGAAAGCGGCCCGGGTTCGATCCTACACATGGGGTGCGAGGTTTTGGTCCCGGGTATAGGACCGGTGCCCACTCAGCATCGTGAGGATCGTGAAGAAAGTGATAGATAAGCGGCCCTGGTCACGGAAACTAACGTTCCGGCTGGAGGATGCCGATATGCTGACCACATCCCTCCGTATCGGTTGGATGATTGCCCAACTCTGCCGTGCGGCAGGCAGTCGGGTTGGTAGGCCTTGGCCCTACTAGGGCTGTCGTATCAGTGGTTAAGTTTTAAGACGTAATGAATGAAAATGATGCGACTGAATTTTATATTTGGCAGACCTTTTGGTTTGAATTGAGTAAGCAAAATGAAAACTGAAAACTGACACAATGTGTTTCTTACAGATTACAATGAAAGTAACTAAAACTAACATTTACAATAATGTCATAATACTGATTACTATTATTTACTTTCATTACTACTTTGATTAACTCTCATTAATTATAGCAATTAGTAGTATGAAGTAGTATACCGAGCAGGATGACTCAGGTGGATTCGTTCTTGGCCCGCATTCTGGAGACCCGGAACCGATTCCCGTCGCCGAACTACCTGACCCATGGATTTTTTCGGTTTTTTTCCCGGGTCTTAGGCGAATGTTGGGTAAGCTATTTAAATCCTCCGAATTTCCTGTCCCTCCATTGTATGTCCATTATCATTTCATATCATCTCTCATCTGATGGTCTCTTTCTGGGTAGAAGTGTCGGCGGGAGTCTTGGCGTTGCATGGCTGGATGACATGTGCTGAAGTAAACGCGGGACGGACTTTTGTCTTCCAGGTGGTTTATATTCTGTCTCACGCTAGTTTGAGTTAAGTTGAAGGCGCTCAACTACAAGGTCATTAGCGCCTCAACAGGAACGATGCCGTAAAAGGCAGGAGGACCTACCAATAAAAACGATTGTAAAAGTCAGGGAGTAAAACAGCGAGCTAAAATGATAAAATCCGGGTAAAAGGTCGCACAGCTTCAAGTGAACAGCTCACGGAGCATCACGGAAGCGTGGTAGATAAAGAAGAATGGCGTGCGCGTAGTGCTAGTTCTACCTCACCCAATATCTTAAAGCTAAATCTGCAGTGAGAAGGGTATCTGTGACAAGAACTTAAAAACCTTTTGGACAGCTTGAGAATCATCAGTCAATATTGCTGCAAGACGGCCCGGCAAGACGCGTGCGTAAAATGCTACAGCACCTTCCCAAGGGGGCCGTTATCCACTTGACGCGGATTTTCAATGCGTGCCTCCACCTCCGCCACTTCCCGGCTTGCTGGAAAGAGGCGAGAGTGGTGTGCATCCTGAAGCCCGGCAAGGATCCGGTCTTTCCGTCTAGCTACCGATCCATAAGTCTTCTCCCAACCGTCTCAAAACTATTTGAGAGCTTGCTCCTATCCCGCCTGACCCCTCTTTTTGAGGAAAGGCAGCTCCTACCTGATCACCAGTTTGGTTTTCGTCAGGGACACTCCACGACGCTACATCTACTGCGTCTGGCTGAGAGGACAGCCCTGAGATTCCAGGAAAACCTCAAGACAGTCGCGCTGCTAGACGTAGAGAAAGCCTTTGCCACAACCTGGCACCAAGGCCTACTGTACAAACCCAGGGAGGCCAACGTACCTCCTCCCTATCTCGCCCTGATTAGTAGTTTCCTCAGAAACCGCACATTCAGGGTGAGAGTGGAAGGTCGATTGTCATCTATCAGACCAATAGCCGCGGGAGTCCCGGAGGGCAGTGTACTGTCCCCGATACTCTTTGCGGCCTACATGTCTGACTTGCCCTTAGAACCACAGACTGTTACGTGCCAATATGCTGACGACGTCCTCATAATGGCACGTAACAAAAACCTGCGATATTGTCATCCTCCGCTGCAGCGCTAACTCCGAGCCATTGGCCATTGGAGTGAGAAGTGGAGGATGGCCATTAGCCCCGAGAAGAGCTCCGCTCTTCTCCTGGCTAAAGTCCGAGTCAGGCGACCGGATTTGTCGCTGAGGTTAAGGCAGAGGCAAATCCCTTGGGTTCCCACTGCCAAATACCTCGGCGTCCACCTCGATCGCGGTCTCACCTACCCACCTCATGTCCGGGTCAAAGCCGGACAAGGGCATGCAGCGCTAACACAGTTATACCCTATTCTAAAATCCACCATGCCAACGCACCTCAAACTACGCCTGTATCGGCCGATTATACTGCCCCTGATTCTGCACGGCTACGAAGTCTGGGGGTCAGCGGCTCCCACCACTATTCCCAGACTCCAGCGCGTCCAGAACAGGGCATTGCGCATGATCTACGATACCGGGCGTAGATTCCCGTCCCACATCCTTCATACATACTCTGGGGTCCCGTATATCGTGGACGTGGTGCGGGAGAGATCCCGCATCATCTACGATAAGCTGGACTCCCATCCAAACATACTGGTGAATACCCTTGGCCGTTACGACCACAGGGTTCCTCGCCGACGACCGGTATACCGGTTACCCAAAGATGCCTTGGGTAACTAGTACCGAACAGGGCCACCACCCCCTGACTCCAACCTCCTAAGCCCAGAAATGGGCTTGGTAATCTCAATACCTTAACACTTCCTTTCCCTCTAGCCTGTTAAGCGGACTGTGCTCAGATGCCTCCGAGGCAGGCGGAAGAGCGCAGCCAGCATTGGCGCATCTCCCCTACACGGGGCGACTGTGCACACAAAGGCTAGATATGTCCACTGCCAAAAACAATCGCCTGAGACAATAATGACTCTTTTATACTGCCCAGATAAAGACGCAATAAGCGGCTAGGTGCTGGGCAGCAAACACTCCGTCCAGGTAAACCTGGACGACTCGACTCTTCTGCTGGTAGCACAGTGCCCAATGCATAACCGTGCCAGTATCACTTCTTCACGACGAGAAGCACGCTGGGAGGTCTTCCAAGGTGTCAGAATGTCCTTTACCTCTCGCAGTTTGTTACAACGAAGACTCAACCAGACTTCTTGTCATCGCGAAAGCACTGCTCTGCGAACAACTAGCCTGAAGTCTTCAGATGTGACGTAAGCAGCTCGGATTTGGGATGCTGTGTTTGCCGCCAAATCCGCCTGCTCGTTTCCTGGCAAGCCAGCGTGTCCAGGAATCCAACGCTAGTTTAATCCTGCTGTAAACAACAAGGTGGAGCTGACACAACACACCACGTGTTAGACGCGACATGTATGCACATAAGTTTTGCAACACTAGCAGAAGGTATATATATAGCAGCGCTAACTTCTAGACAATAAATAAGTAGAGTTGGGTTACAACTTATTAAATAGTAAAAAATAGAAAAAATAGTCATGAACTTTACTGCATATAGCACCTTTCGTAAAATCGTCGTATTTCTCCACGCGCTGTTTGCATTTGCGCGATTTTCCCGGTGTTCATAGAGTTCCAGATGCTTGCTGTTCCGTTTTAACACTATGTACACTAATTGTAGAAACGCCTAGGAGATCACCAGCTTCTTTATCAATGTCTGTTATAGACGACTCTGGGTTTCTTTCTTTAAGCACCGCGAAACAATGCGCGATCATTGCCCCTCGCCACTTTTTAAAGGTTTACCTCGATTGTGTTTTATTTCGGCTGAAGCACAGGCCTGCTCCATGATGGAAAGCTTACTGATTTTAATTGCATACACATAAGTGTTCTTGGGCTTGTGAGTTACGCGAGATGTACAGGAAATAAAGTGTTAAATATCAGAAGTAGCTCCACACTATAAACAATAACATCTTAATCAGCATTCAACTCTATACAGACCTCGTTGTGAGAGAGCCGCCTGGTATAGGAATGCAAGTATCCTTTAGTAATTGTTAAATAAAATGCAGCTTAATTTAACATAATAAGTTAATAGTGTGTATAATTTCACCTGTCTTCTGTCTTATCTGTATATAGTATACAAAACACATCTATGTGGTATGTGAAGCAGAAAGATAAAATGTGAGGCTATTACGTTTATAATAATCGAAACATTTGCATACTTTACTCTCTCCGAAATTATCTCGCACAGAGCAGTGATCAGAAAACTACTTACAGTACTGTACTTAAAGGAGGGGTTTATCGTACGTATACAAATAAAAGAAAACGACAATTAACTTCGCTAAACCAATCAACAGCTTAATGGTCTTCTGTCCTAATATCTCTATCTCTGTCTCTCTTCCCACCCATATGTTTACAGCAGGATCATATTAGGTTGAGATAGTTTATAATGGACCGATTCAGAAGAGCAACGGGTGGGATGCCGGTTGTGCAAGCTTGCCTGGAGTATTCTGCTCTGGGAAGGTGGCCTCCGGTCTCCGAGCCGGCCTTGTGAGTGTTTCGGGGCCACGGCAGGTGATGTGACGATTGTGCTATACCCACCGCCGAGGAGTTTTTGTCTGGTAAAATAGGGACCTCGACCTCTGTACTCTAGTGACTCCTTGGGGGTTGCCCGCCCTCTGTTTCTTCTCGTCTCATCCTTCCCTCAGGGGCGCCCTACTTGAAGCACAGATACAAAAGTTCAGTCTGGAAATAATGTCCGTGTGACAGTTTCTAACTGATAATGACATTTTACGAGGGTTGTTCAATAAATAATGATAATAATTTTTACGGTTATAATATTTCGCACTAATATTCAATCTTATTACTACTACACGCCGTAGTAGTTTCATTGTTGGTAATCCTGGTTCCCGCCAGTGAGAACCACACATGTTCAGTGTCGCCTACCGCTGCAATGGAGGTAACAAAGTTGATGTTAGAGGAAGGTCCGGAGTTTCTTTCAAACGTAATCACTGCTGATGAAACTTGGCTACATCACTTTGATCCTGAGAGCAAATAGCAAAGCTCAGTGTAGAAATATTCTTCATCACCAACACCCAAAAAGTTAAAACTGTTACTTCTGCTGGGAAAGTTATGGTCATCTATTTCTTTGATATTTATGGAATGGTTTATCAGCATGTTGTACCTGCACACACATCAGTAACTGGACAATACCACGGGGATGTCATGAAAACACTGCAAGTCCATATCAGGCGCAAAAGACCACATTTCCGTGAAGCAGGCTGGTTGCTGCACCACGATAATGTGCGGCCGCATATTGCCAATGTTGTTGCTGAATATCTTGCAAAAATCAACGTGAAGTACATCCCTCACCCTCCCTATAGTTCGGAATTAGCCCCATGTAACTTTTTCTATTCCCTAACTTGAAGAAACGCCTTCGTGAGAGGCATTATCCATCATCAGAAGCAGTGGTGAAGGCTGCGGAGGCGATTTTGAAGGATCTCTCAAAAATGGTTCCCAGCATGTCTTTGAAGACTGGCAGAAACGCTGGGACAAGTGCATCGCATTCAGGGGAGACTATTTTGAGAAGGACCATCAAAATTATGAGGATGAGTAAAGGTACGTTGTGAAAAAGAAATTGTGATAATTCTATATTGAACAGCCTTCGTACTTACGCATGCATCCCTCAGATCAAACTAGAAGTACTCCCAAAGATAACATTGAACACTATAATTACGGAATAAATGAAGATTCCTTCAAATTTGAATGAGATAATTCATAACTCCTGTAATGACATAGAATAACCATGAAATCATAAGTTAGAGCACTTGGTGCTACATTCCAAGAAAGTAAATATACATTTTTGGAGGATCTGTATCATTCAGGTGTTCCTTGAGTAGAACGTATAAAAACTAAATCGGCCACGGTCGTAGATATATACTGTTGTGGTAGGCACTTCATTGTCATCAATCCGAAGTTGACTACAGCCATATTAACTCAGTATGACGATGGGTTAAATATCACAGCAGCAAGTAGCAATTCCCTTGCAGCTGAGCTACTAGCTGAATGACATGGAGAATATAAAAGAAAACGGAAAATACGTGAATTATGTTTTTAAGAAACCAATATCTATGTTGGATACAAGACATACTCTACCAACTTCTCTCGTAGCAGAGTGGCAAAACCACGATGGTGCAAACGAGACAGCATTCACGGTTAAAACACAAGTTATTTACATTTACTTTCCTGAAAGACAGTACATGACTTTAAAACGGGAATATATTTCATTTTGTACACACGAGGACTGTTCAATAAAGAATGATCACAGTTGTTTTGACAACGTACCTTCACTCATCCTACTAATTTTGATGGTCCTTCTCAAAATAGTCTCCCCTGAATGCGATGTACTTGTCCCAGCGTTTCTGCCAGTCTTTAAAGACATGCTGGAAAGCATTTTTGAGAGATCCTTCAAAATCGCCTCCGCAGCCTTCACCACTGCTTCTGATGATAGATAATGCCTCCCACAAAGGCGTTTCTTCATGTTAGGGAATAGAAAAAACTCACACGGGGCTAGATCCGGACTATAGGGAGGGCGAGGGATGTACTTCACGTTGATTTTTGTTAGATATTCAACAACAACATTCACAATATGCGGCCGCGCATTATCGTAGTGCAGCATCCAGGCTGCTTCACGGAAATGTGGCACCCGATGAAATGTTCAGTATATCAGAAAGTGATCTTAAGGTAATTCGTCGATCCTCTCTCACAATGGCAGCAGCAGTGTTGATGTTTTCTTCCGTAAGAGCAGTAACTGCTCCACCTTCCTTTGAAATTGATAGTATCCCCTCTTTAAACATTTTAAACCACCTTCGAGCTGTGATGTAGGGAAGAACAGACTCTCTATTGGCCACCTGTAACACTGTATAGGCCTCAACTGAAGATTTGTTGAGATGAAAGCAGAATTTCAAAGCCGCATATTGTTCCTCGCGTGTTACCTCACTTGCAGCTGTAGCTGATACTGAACATGTCTGAACTTGCCTGATTCTCACAGGCGGGAACCAGGAGTACTAACAATGGAACTACTACGGCGTGTTTGTTTTACATTAAGCTAACAGAAGATAATAAGATTGACTCACTTTCTTCTCGGGCAGCCAGCCAGGTGAAAAGATGATTAGATATCTACGTTTCGGGAGTGTGCATCTCTCCCATCATCAGGATATTTATAAAATGTTATACCACAAATGAAATACTGGATATAACACAACTATACACAAAGACAAAACACTATCAAAATTCGGATTACTGAACAAAAGACTGTTTTCAGTAAATTAAATGCCAGGTCAGGAGATGGCGTGAGTATAGAAAATCGTGTCAAAGAAACGTAACTACTTAACTTGATTCTCAAGCTGTATTGATCTTTGCTTCTTAATGCGACGGATTTCCATTTTAAGTCCGGTTTCCAAGAGGAGCTGAACTGAAATCCAGCATCACGATTAAGCATGCTCCTTTCAGAGGAAACCGCCAAAGCCTCCTTAATTCTCCGCTCCCAGTAACTGTTGCATTCTGCCAAGATGGTCGTCTCCCAAAAGTTGTCTCTAGGGTCGTTATCAAAACAATGCTCTGCCAGCCCAGACTTCTCAGGATGCATTTAACGAATACTCCGTTCATGTTCGATTATTCTAGTAGCGATGGCCCTTCCGGTTTGTCCTGTATACGGTGTCCCACATTCACAGGGAATGCGGTACACTTCCGGAACTTGGAAGTCCAGTTTGTCTTTCACTGGTCTCAACAGATGCTTAATCTACGGAGGTGGCTTGTGGATGGTCCTGATGTATTTGACGAGAATTCTGCTGATTCTACCGGATAGGTTGCCGGTAAACGGTATGCAATGTGTAGTGTAGTGTTTAACGCCCGCTTTTACTACATACGGCTCCGCAGGCGGTGACACTGATGATACATGAGATGAAGATGGAGCACCGGTGGAATGAGATGGCGAGGGAAACCGGATATCCCGGAGTAAACCCACCCCAGCACCGTGGTGTCCACCACAAATCTCACTTTGCGGTCGCCTGGGATCGAACCCGGGCCTCCTTGTTGAGAGAAACGGGATGCAGGCTGTAGCAGTAGGCTTATCTGACGCCTGCTTGTGTTACAGGTTTCCCTTTCCTAGCTTTGGCGATCGAGGCTTCAACGTCATATTCGGAGTAGCCGTTTTGTCGGAAAGTGAGTCTCAGGGGCTGGGATCAGAGATAGACAAACTTCTATGGGCAATGAGAACTCCCAGTCGTTGAGACTTATGATGGAAACTATGAGCGTTCAGATAGAGATCGGCCTGTGTAGGCTTGCGATATACATCATGCCCCAGTGTACCGTTGCTCTTTTTTGATACAAGAATGTCCACGAATGGAGGAGTTTCATCCTTCTCCACTTCCATGTTAAACTATATTTGAGGTCGAAGGCTGTTGAGATGCACAAGAAAGCTAGGCAAGGTGTCTGATCCATGTGGCCGAATTACAAAAGTGTCGTCCACGTATCTACAGAAATGAGATGGTTTGAGTGGAGCTGTGACAAGTATTTCATGTTCTAGGTGTTCCATATAGAAGTTAGCTATAGCTGGTGACAACGAGGAGGCCATTGCTAATCCGTCTACTTGTTCAAAGAAAGTACCACCAAACAAATAGAAAGTGGACGTCAGGGTATGTCGGAAGAGCTCTATGATATCAGCCGGAAGTTGCTCCTTGCACACTCCCGAAACGTTGGTATCTAATCATCTTTTCACCTGGCTGGCTGCCCGAGAAGAAATTGAGTGATTTATGCTTTTAAGAAACCAATATCTATATTGTATACAAGACATGCTCTACCAAGTTCTCTCTTAGCACAGTGGCAAAACCATGCTGGTACCAACGAGACGGCATTCACGGTTCGAACCCCAAGTTTTGTACATTTACTTTCTTGAAAGACAGTACATGACTTTAAAACGGGATTGTGTACATTAATGAAGCAAACATAAATTTTCGTAAGAGTAATATGTGCAGGTGATAGGCACACAGAATACTTTAAACATCGGGGTTTTCTGGCAATAATTATTGTAAATTACTAGCGATTAGAATATTGTTTTAAATGCGAATTTTCATTAATAATTTAACAGCTAAGGGAAACGAGGAAAGAGGAAATTTTCACTTTGTAATACTTCCTATAGAAGTTGCGCTGCCTTTACTCTTTTATTTACACTCTCTCCGTATTGCGCTTCAGTTTCGCTTCCTTTCCTCTTTGCTAACTTTATATCGCACTTTCGTTCCATTACCCGCCGTCCTCTTTGATTCGTAATTGCCAAACTCTTGGTGCCGTACGGGCATATAATGCATTTCATGTGAAGTTGGCATGGTTTAACGAGACTGTACATCAATAAACTCGTTTAATTAACATTATCCTAAATGGTACCAAATCATTTAGGCGAACAGTGGCTCATATACATTCAAGTATAAGGTGTATCTAAATCTTCCTTCAGAATTTGATGATAACTGAAATTTTTCTTATATCAACTTATATTAATTTACAGTACTGCACATAAAACAAGTGAACACTAGATTTTTGCAATTGAAGACATGCCCGGAAAAACGGGTTAACCCACATTTTTTTAAAAATGGAGAAAACAAGTATTTTGTGAATGAGGCTGAAATAAAGTGTTAACATTATTTTATTTCATTTCTGAGGATATGAGTCTCAAGAATACAGTATATTTTATCAGGGTTATCATTAATAGAACCCAAAACATGACTGATCTAATAACAATAAAAATAAAACAATGAAAATAAAGTGAAAACCTTTGTCAGCTTTTACTCAAGCTTTATTCGATATACATTTTCCAATTTATCTGTGTCTTTAGGCATATTTATACACGGTACACTTTGGATTATTCCGCTTTTCAGTTTGTATATCATTTTGGAAGCTTTTCAGCTGTAGTCAGGCTGATAAAAAAATGCTTCATCAGTAATATTCTCAGAAGCTGTGGTCTCAGATTTAAGAGTTTTATAGTACTCATGATAAATTGGTGGGATATAATTCATCAGATCCTGTAAGTCCTTTAATTGTTCAGGATTTATAGGTCCTGGACCATTGTATTTTGGAGGAAATGTCACATAAGTAGGGGAGTGTTTGCCAGATATTATTTTCCTTTGAATGTCTAAAGTGTCGTAATCCTCAATACCACCGTAAGTGTATTTAAAATATAACTTAAAGGGGTGGTCTTTAAATACTTTCATGCATGTCACCTTGCTCAAGAGTACCTTTTGCCCAGATTCTGAAGCTGTTATTTTCTGTACTTTGTCGAGAAGCGACTTTGCAGAGATGAACATGTTAGTTGCCATTTTGAAAATACGAAAAGGATTGTTTACAATGGTTTTTCTCACTAGCTCCATCCACTGATCTGGAACATAAATGTAAGCTGCTTCCCTCTTCTTTTTCTCTATAAGGCCGAAGTCACGATCACAAGGCAAAAATGTATGACCGGGTACTAGTTCCGCCATTGTTTGTTTACATTCACAGTAGAGTTTACCAACATACCGCACTGTTAAAGCACTACGGTTTGTGGTAGTTATTACTTATAAAGTGGGCTAAATACTTGTCCATTATCCAAGTATCGCTTTTATTTTTATAACTAAAACTATGCTGGTTTCATAAAATATAATGAAGTTAAACTGAAAGGAAAAAATCATTTAAAACGTTCGTAGCTCTGTTGGTTATCCTTTTATATGTTAGTTACCATGAGTGCCACTAGATGACAGGCACAGAGTATGAACAGGTTAACCCGTTTTTGACATTATATGAAAAGGTTATCAAGAAACCCAAGAACTTCACCTCTCTCTATTTGGCGTTATATGATTGTTGGATAGACCAACACAAGAAAAGGTAGCTCTCTGTTGCAGCAACAGAGGGCAGCACTTAGCGCCTATTTTTATTTTGAGTGTTAGCCCGTTTTTCCGGGCATGTCTTCAAATTAACCTACTAGTTTTAAAGCTAGTGACTTAAGTGACTTCAATGCCTGATGAAAGGAAAGACTAGTTAATAAATATTTCACAAATATTTGACACAAAAGGCTTAACAAAGTCAACCAATGTTGAGTGGAGATACAAAAGATTTATAAAATTGATCAAGAGAATTCTTTGACTGCCTCTGTTGTTGAATGTTCAGCATTATGAGTTTTAAACTGCAGTTGTTTAGGGGTCGATTGTCGGCTAAGTTCTACAGTTTTTGTTTTAATCACAGTTACCTTCTATCTCCGTAGAATCTGAAAGTAACGACAGTGTTTTACTGACAGTTTTGCTTGGGAAGCTGCACGCCCTTGGTCTTCCTCCGCGGAACTGCTATGGCATTTATAATCTTCTCCGCCATCGCATCACCTATATACGATCTCTTGATCATTCCTTTTTTGACCCTAGAGTGTTGGTTCGAGGATTGTCCCAGGGTTCGATTTTGAGTCCTTTTCTTTATACTCTTTATACGGCGGATTTAGACTGTTTATTTAGTCCTCACATTCGAGTTCTCCAGTATGCCGATGATGTCTGTTTGTACGCTCGACCCCCTAGTTTTGAGATTACTCGTCGTTGGCTTAGTGATGCACCACTGATTTGTCAACCTGGGCCTCTGCTCATGGGTTACATCTTTCATCTGCCAAGTCTTCAGTTGTCGTGTTTACTAGGAAACGACGGACATTTCCTGATGGTGTTATACGCTTGGGGCTTTTTACTTTCACCCATGTATCTTCTGCAAAATTTTTTGGTATCCATTTGGATAGTCGCTGTACCTGGAGTCGTCATATCCAGCGTCTTCTTTCCAAGATTGGACAAACTCTTAATGTTCTACGCAGTATCGCTCACTCATGGTGGGGCGGAGACACTTCCATTTTACTTCTGTTATATTGCTCCCTAATTAAGCCGGTGTTGGACTATGGCATTGCTCCCAAATCGGTCTTACGCAAGTTGGATGTCGGTCACTATCATGCTCTCCGATTTTGTCTACAGTCCGGCCGCACTATCTCCGGCTCTGACAGTTCTCGAGAGGGGGAAGCGCGTTGTTGCCAGTTTTTAGCGGGAATTTCAAGCAGAGGAACATGTGTATTTTAAATATTTCACGCATTTGCAGATCGTAACTTCGTAAATGTACGTGGACAATGTGTATATACATGAACCCAGAATAGTTGCATATGGAGACAATATACCATTTACTCGAAAAGAAATAACAAAAGGCTACTTCGCACGAGTGGGAAATTCTTTTCTCATATAATATTGATATACATGTCGTCTTATAGCATCCTTTTGAAAAACATCAAGTGAAGCTTTAAGGCTGCCTCGTTACCTTTGCTTTCCCGGTGTACGCAGAACTGCAGACGGCGAACTTAATTCTGCTGGCACTTTTCCTTGGTCACATTCTTCCCACCTTCAAGGCGTCACAAACTGTCCAGCAGCTTGGTAACAGGTAGTAGAGGTCCACCATTGCCCCACTCCTTCTCGAAGTACTCACGTAGCCTGAATATAAATTCACGGCTTTGGCTCTTATAAGAGACGATTTTTTTTTCTTGAATTCTGACGAACCAGTAGCCATATTACTATAATAGCGATAATAATAAGACTCACAGACGCTACAAATCGGAATTCACGCACACACAACAAATTAAACAAACCACCAGGGCGGGATCCAAAAGCAACTAAAAGCCACGTGGTCCACACAACATTGCAGCGGCAACACGGTGCTGGATTTGCAAGCCACGCCTAGCAGCGACAACGCTGATTGGCGCTATCAGACAGTTTTAACTTCCTGACCACGACACCGGATGTACAGAATCCCAGTACCACCAACAGAAGCAGTTGGTGTGCGTGAAAGGTGTGAACGAAATATTAGAATAGAGTATCTTGCATGATAATGAAATTACAAGTTGGATTTCAATATTGTGAAGTTAATACAGTCCTATACTCTCATTTTAAAGATAATTTTGACGATATGTTTTCAATTACTCATTATTATATGTTGGTAATAGTAACCTTCCCCCTCCACTCCTGCAGCCACTAAACGTCAGAGCCGGAGATAGAGCGGCCGGACTGTAGGTGCTATGCTTTCTACACCAAAGAATGCACTTTTGGTTCAGGCCTCAGAGGATTTACCTGTCCGAAGATTGGGTTTTTGGGATTTATACCATGTTTTTCCACTAATTTTGAAATGTCCCTGTCTTCCTGGGTTTCAATATCCATTTGAGTTGGACTTCCTGAATCTTTCGGTGCATTTTCTTCCTGATTACATCATTCCGAGCCCTGACGTGAACGTCGCCCTCTCTCATTTCTTGCAGGTCACATGGACAGATTTCACCACAATCTACACTGACGGTTCTAAATCTGCTGATGGAGTAGGTTATGCATACGTCTGTCCTTCTACTAATGCCCTGGCTCGGTACCCCTACCTATGGAGGCTTCCAGCTACACTGCGGAAGTTCTGGGCATTCGTGAAGCTTTACACTATGGGATTTCTCGGAGCTTTCCCAAATTGCTGATCTTAACCGATGCGCAGTGTGCTGCAGAGACTCTCACATCCTCTCTGGAATAGAGATATGCGCTGTTATCTTTACGATATTCTAATCTTGATGAACACCGCTACCATAGCCGGCCAGCAAATTCACTTCCTTTGGATACGAGGGCATGTCGGCACCCGCTACAATGAAGTTGCCGTCCGCCTGGCAAAAGAGGGACGCGCCCAAGGTAGCTTTCAAGGCATCCAACTACCCTACATGGATTTCTTCCCGGTTCTTCAGCGTGAAGCCTACCTGCCGCTGGAATGATGTTTGGCTTCGTTCTCAGTGCATCAAAGGCAAACACTACGCCGCCGCTCAGTCGCGCCTTTCCTTGGTTCTCTAGCTACACGACGGCCCATCGTCATCTCACCACCATCATTAGAATGCGACTTGGACATGAATGTTATCCTGCACATCTACACGATTACGTCTCATCAATTCCCCTGCATGTCCAGATGACCCGGGTGTAATCGCTCACCTCAATCATCTCCTGTCCAATTGCTCTCGCTACCGAAACCACCGTTCTTCCTTCCTCCGCTGCCTATTTCCCATTCTGTTCCTTTTCCTGCTAGCACCATCAACCTATTACAGTCACACCGCAAACCCGTATACCACGCTCTGATTCAATTTCTTCAAAAGAGTGATTTACTCATCTAGTCTCTCCCATTCTTCTTAAGCTTTCCTTCTTTGTTTTCCCTTCGGTGGTCACTGGGTTTTACCTAAAGGGGGAGAAAACTCTAAAAGTATGGATGTGGATGCAAAGTAACTTTTAATACTAAGAAGTATAAAATACAAAGGATTAAGAACACTTAAACATTCATTGAATAACATAACTCTGTTGTTCTTCAGGCAAAAATCTCAGATATGTCTGAAATAAAAAGAAATCTTAAAACAATATGTCAAGAAGTGAAAATTGAGGTTATGTCACACGTCTTTTCCACGGGGAAAGAGTGGAAATCCAGGAAGTGCGCTAATGTTTAAAGAGAGAATTCAAACAAATAGTTTACAAGTATTTCCCAATAAAACAAGACAGTCGGAGGGTAACATTTGGGTTGTCAAGCTGTAATAATGTGTGATTTAATTTTATCTGCTTTAAATCAAATTGGAAAACCAAATTAAGGCGTCAACTCCAATTTTACCGCGGAAACATATTTTTATCTGCGAGAGTCTGCAAAGGGCTATCATTGATCTGAATTTTACTATTCCCTTTTTCCTGTCGTCATAATGACTTCTACAAGAGCTAAAAAAGTGGGTAAATAGTTGCTAGTCAATGGTTTTATCTTACTCAATGTACTGGGAATTGCTGGATTTTCTCCTTTATCGAATTAAGGAGTCCTTCCGTTTACATGTTAGCTTAATCTGTGATTACATTCGGTTGTTTGCTTTATCTCAGGTTTCCTGTTCTAGAACCCTTCTGTTTGCATGAGTTTACACGAAAACCGACCTACGATTTCCTCTAGCTTAGTGCAATTTTTCAGCGTTAACATCTGATTTTTCTGATTCGCACAAAGGATTTGCTTAAGAAAAAGGATAAAACAATGTTGAATTTTGATTTCTTTCGCATTTTTCACTGAATCTTCGCAATTCATCTTCAGATGGATTTAGAAGTACATGAAACACGAAGATTATGTATGTGTGAGAAGCCTACACGGCGTTCATTTCTATCTGTAATTTTAGCGCGCAAAATTTGGCGTCATCAATAGCATCGCCGATGGAGGGAGATTATATACGACTCCCCTAGCGGCTTGGGATTGTACTTGATACAAGATTAATCCTTAGCTTTATGTGTTACCTTAAAACATTTGAACTTAAGAAATAACATTTTGTTTCTTGTAGCCATAAGGGTTTATTTAATATGTTAAAACCGCCTTCTTTTATAAGCTTCCTGTTTCTTCATTACCAGTCATCGGGAATACCCTGAACAGGCTAAGGAAATCGAAGAAGCATTAAAGGAGCTGAAATAATACACCTTAAGTATGTTGTACGTAGATGTTTTAAATTATATAGGCATTGCGCTTCTTTTGTGAGAGATGAAGTCTGGGACTTATGTACTTACGATAGTAAGTCGCCACAAACGGTGTATCGCGGATGCGAGAGCCCCTAGTGGTCTACTGGGGAAAAACATGAGTTAAATGGAGATTTTAATGTCAGGACGGCATGTTGGCCATGGTAGTTCAAAGGTTAAAAGTTACTGGACGGAAACGAGGGGATCCGTGGTTCAAATCCCGGCCATGGCATTGGACTTTTCATGTTGACTCTATCCATCAAAAACCTTAGCCTATATACGTCTAAATATTTCTTAGACAAATGATTAATTTTCATCAATTAACTAAAATACCGCTTGAGGTATCTCACTCGTTAACTTTCCTTAATGCTTACAGAAACGTTTCTTGAGAACATTCGTTGGGGCGGACGTAAATTAAAAAAAAAAAACAACAACAAACAAACAAGCTCTAGTTAATAGAAGGAAAGTAATCATTTCTCCACACTAGCCGTATATAAGCTAAGGTTTTTGATGGATAGAGTCAACATGAAACGAGTGGGATAACTCAGGCGGTATTGTCTGTGACCTCAATCGGGAGATACGGATTTGATTCCCGTAGCAGGCCTATCTAACCTATGGGTTATTTCAAGGGTTTTCACGGGTAAAGTCTGTTTAGTTAACGCATGTGCAGTTCAGAGTCAACGGAACCTGACCCGACCGCCCACTAATGACCGTCATAAATCTATCTCCACACTTCAGAAATGGAACACTGTCGTTGAGAACCAATAGCAACCCTGATTTTCTTGAAGTAGCAGTCGCATGTCTACTCCACGTGGAGTCTCAGTTGCCAAAGTTCCAACTTCCAGTTGATCTGTTTCATTACGTGCAGAAATTCGTTGTGTATCAGGATGTGGAGACCGTGGGAGGGAAATGCAGTGGTAAATGCAAATGAAGTAGTAGATAACTTTCAGTCAAGTGAAAATAATCAAAGTGATGACAAGTGTGAATAAATGGGCCGAGTTATGTTACCGGAAAAGCCTCAAAGAACAAAGTTATAACGGGAACTGTTTCTAAGCAAATTCAAACTCTTGTTTTGAACACACATAAATATTTGCTGACAAATAATCTTGGTAAGGGGTCGTGCAATGAACCTGATGTTAAATTCTGGGTATTCACAGAAATACAGTAAGAAATATTGTGACGAAAGGAATACCAAAGACGCTGATCAAGTGTGAAAACAAAAGGAAACGTTTCTCTAAAGTAGATAATTTCACATGCGATTTAATTTGTCGAGAAATTTATAGATTCTATGCAAAAGGGAGAGCGCCCACCTTAGACGAATTGGTTGTACATTTGCAAGAAATTTGTGATTTTCCTTATGCGCACTGCACTTTGTGTGGCCTCCTAAAGGAGCTGGGTTTCAAATAGCTCACTTTGAATAAGATAAGGGTTATTATAGAATCCAGTAGAATTGTAGCTTGGTGATGTGTGTGTGTGTGTGTGTGTGTGTGTGTGTGTGTGTGTGTGTGTGTGTGTGTGAAAACTAAGGAAGTTTCGTAGTAGTGGACATAAGATAATTTATTTAGACGAAACCTCGTACGACACCCATGACGTATCGAGAAAGGTGGCAACTTTGCGGAAAGATCTGGGAGAAAAAGGGTCGGGGGTTGTAAAACGATTATAAGGGTTCTTCAAAGGCAGAGACCGACGTGCACATGCGTTAACTAAACAGACTTTAGCTAGGAGAATGCTGGATTAGCAGCTTGAATATCCACTGTTTTGAGCTAGGTAATATTATGTGGCTTTGCATAATCGGTGTACATATCAGTTTATATTGAAGTATGTTATATCGCTTAACTTAAAGAAATATTTTAATTCTATAAACATTCATTTATTTCATCTTTGGTTGTATGCATGACAACGGAATCTTAAAGGAACAATGAACGTCTACAATAATTTGGGAAATACCAAGTACTTTACACCAAATTCAATCTTTGACTTCGGATGAACTTTTCGGGGTCGAGACCCGCAGAAAGGTAGACGAAATACGCCACTGATCGCCTCTCTTCTGACCTACCGGGGTGTGACCCAGGAGCCGGTGACGTCATCGCATTTCATAATGACGTGGAATCTTGCGCAGTGGTGATGCTCGCGAGATAAGCACCCCTTTGCTCCAGTGAATTACTCCATTAACCTCGCAGCCCACTTCAACTATGAATGCATCATTTCATTAACTAAGGTTGATTTAACAAATGCTTGATGATCAGCCATTATCACGGGACCTTTCGTTACACCTTTCGAAAGCTATGCCACAAGTAGGATTCAAATTTTGGAATAATTAAGTAACGGCACTAGTTTTCCGACTATTTTGATTCTCCTACTACAGAAGTAACACGGATTTCACGGAAAATTAAGTTATCGGTACATAACTCACTCTAAATAACCGGGCGGGATGGTTCGGGTAGTTTCGTGTGTGGTCTGCATTCGTAAGGCCGTGGTTCGATTTGTACGTGAGATAAAAGCGAGGGAGACTGCTTGATCCTAAGTGACTTCCTTAGAGCACTACAGAGTCTTCGACAGGTGCACAACTGTCATCTTATTGTATAGAGTACGCTAGATGACCTCCACATTTTACATGCTTCCGGCGTAAGCATGGTCCTCCCAGGGGTCTATTTCACATCTCTCATCTGGCGTCTTTTTCAGGATGGAAGTATCGACGGGAGTCTCGGTGCTGCATGGCAAGATGATAAAACATCCTCCTGTAGTAGGACGGTCTCCGGTCTCCTAACATGGTGTGGTAGAGCCGTTTCCGGACCACAGTAGGGTGGGATGCTTGATGGTTTGCTCCTTAAGCTCTACCGCATCGGTCTTCCTAATTACTTATCACATCTAATCCACAGTTTCCTCTACGACCGCAGCTTTTCAGTACGCATTGGTGGAAAGCTTTCATCCCCACGTAATATTACCGCAGGTGTCCCACAGGGTTCTATCCTCGCCCCGACTCTATTTAACATATACATTTCTGATATTCCTGACTTAGCTCCGACTTCTTTAGCTCTTTACGCTGATGATACAGTAGTATATTATTCTCATGTTAATCTCCAGCACGCACAACAAGTAGTACAGCTCTCTTTAGATCGCATAACTCATTGGTTCAGCACCTGGCGGATCTCATTGAACCCTCAGAAAGCGAAGCTAAAATCTTCACTCTTCGCCGATATACTCCGCTTACTCCGTCGTGTCTCTACAGGAACAATGTCCCTTGGCTCCCCACTACAACTCCCGTTAAATACCTTGGAGTGCTTTTGCACTCTTGACTGACCTGGTGGCCGCGCCGTGGCTCAGTGGTTAGACCGCTTGGCTCACACCAAGGCGGCCCGGGTTCGATCCCAGGTGACCGCAAAGTGAGATTTGTGGTGGACAACACGGCTCTGGGGCGGGTTTTCTCCGGGATCTCCGGGTTCCCCCGCCATATCATTCCACCGGTGCTCCATCTTCATCTCATGTTTCATCAGTGTCATCGCCTGCGGTGCCGTATGTAGTAAAAGCGGGCGTTAAACACTACACTGACCTGGCGTGCTCATATCGATCATCTTATATCACTGGCCTCCGGGCGACTTTCAAAACTCTCACCTCTGTTGCATCGCCGTTCCAGCCTCGGCCTACAGTCTTCATCGTTACTCTACAAATCACTCGTTCGTCCGCTTATTACATATTCCTGCCGAGTGAGGGGGGCCGCACACACATGTCATCTGCGTCGCCTTCAGGAAACACAGAATCGCTTCATGCGCATCGCTACCAACGCTCCATAATTCATCCGTAATCAGCAGCTCCATCACGAACTACGACTGTTACCTCTTCACGACTACATTCGCAGGATCGCTCGTCGTTTGTTTTCCACGCTGCAAGAAGTTCCAGAAGCTGTGCATTATAACATAGGCTTCCGCACGCGCCAGCCCTCACGCTTAAAGAGGAGATTACCACAGGACCTGCTTCTAAGTGATACATCTGATTCGAGTGATTCTAGTGCTTGATGTCTGTCTTACATCTTCAATGTTGACATAATTTCTCAGAGAATATTATTGGAGCTCTAACTTAATGTAGTTAGGGGGCGGCCTGTTAGCCTACCCCTGAGTGTTATTGTTCTTATTGTAAGGTTACCTTCTTTTCACTCTGATCTGTAAAGCATTGTACTGCTGATCGATCAATAAACAATTATATAAAAAGTAGGGTGGGATGCCGGTTACACTGGTCTGCCGGGCAGTTTCCAACTGGTAAAGTGTAGGGACTCCGTACTGTCGTGGCTTCTTGGAACGGCCTCCTTCTCTCATCTCATCCTTCCTCCCTGGGGATGCGCCACTTGGGGACATAGATACTGTAGACCAAGTTTGGAACTCCGTGCCGAATCACCTCCGTAGCACAGTCCAGTCCAGTGCATTCCAATCCAGTCTGACAAGTTTGACTGAGATACAATAATATTTATCTGGCATATAAAAATGGGTATTTTAAATATTCAAGGAATATAGTTCTTTTTTCAATGAGACTCTACCCTTTCATAGTGCGTCCTACACACGACTAGTGTGAAAGAACAATTAATTTCTAGTAATTGTACCTAATAGTGGTCCGAACTATATAGCCCGGGCCTTAAAGTACTGTCACCGATCGCATTGTTGCGTTGGAGCTGCGAAGAGCCAGTGCCGGGCAAGCGTGGGCAGGAAAGAAACATATATAGCAGCGCGCGAGCTGGACACTTGCCAAGAGAAAGAGACAGAGAGAAGTTTGGAATTTCCCGCTGCCGTCGCAATTGTTATCGAGAGGTCTACTGCATTCAAGAACAATGACTGGGAGGTATAAATAGTGGCAAAGTGTGAGAGGGTGTCAATTAGCGCAATATGCTGACGACGTGCTGCTATTTTCCACAAATAGACACCCACGAGGAACCTTCAACCCCATTCAACGGTATTTAATCCTCCTCCAGGATTGGTGCATGCTTTGGCGATTGTCCATTAACACGGAGAAAAGCCAAGCGATACTGTTCACGAAGCGCCGCTTTTCCGCCAACTTCCCCACATTCACCTACTTTGGGCAAGGGATTAGGTGGGAGAAATCAATCAAATACTTGGGAGTCAAGCTGGACAAGGGCCTAGCTTTTCGGGAACACATCCGGGAGCGAGCGCATCGGTCGTGTGGTGCCGTGGCATCACTATACCCTGTGCTTAGGTCTGCGATGTCTGTTTCCCTAAAGTTGCGCCTCTTTATGGCTCTGGTCCTCCCTGTCATGCTCTATGCGTGCGAAGTCTGGGGTATGGCCTCAGGCTCAAACCTAGTACTGCTCCAACGTGCACAGAATAAATGTCTTCGGATTATTTATTCTGTATGCACAAGGTTCTCCGTGAGACTACTTCACGAGGCTTCATCCCTCCGCTATGTGGAAGATGAAAATAGGCGCCGGGCGACTTCGAGAGTTTGCCTCAACATCAGAGCGCCCTAGTCAGATCCCTTGGGGACTATGTACCTCGTGAACGTCGCTTAAAGCGATACCGGTTACCCCGCATGTCTTGCGGTCATTACCGGTAACCATATGATCCCCATTCCTCCCTTAACTAAATTACAGCCACCCAATATTAGTCCTGATAATTCAAAATTCTGCCTATCTTCTTCCAAGTTCATTAACTTATCCACCAGCGGTGCACGCTGACTGTAGCACCCGGTTCATCATTCTACGAGGAGCAACAAGCTACCTCCCTTCTCTACACGCGCTTAATTTTCACCCGTCATCCTACAACATCCACATCCCGTCACTACGTGGTAAAGCTCTTTACAGAGCAGGTACACGATTTGACCACCCTTCGGGCTGTTCCAAACAGCCTGCCCGCCTGCAATGAATGAAAAAGGAGTCAACTGAGTAGGTGTGTTGTGCAGTTGTGTGAGTTATGTGAGGAACTGGGCGGCAGTGAATTCTTTTATTTGTTTAGTGTGGCGGACGAAGGAGACGACCTTGATGACTGCTGTTCGTATGGCACGTCGTTTTACTGCTGCAAGGTTTGTACAAAGTTACTGTTTACTGTATTAAAGAGTGTTTTAAATTTCTGCAAACAAGATTTTTGATTCTACGAATCCACGAAGTCACAGTACTTATTGAATAGTAACTCGCTACAAGGTAGTTGTCTTTTGTGTTTATGAGAACTCGTAGTTTACCGGGAGAAACACGAATCATTTCGAGAATTTAATGTCATGTTGGCACGTTAGCCATAGTAACTCAAGAGCAACTGGACAGAGACCGGCAGATCCGTGGTTAGAGCATAGAATTTTTCAGTCTGGTTCTACTCATTGAATATAAAAATTCTTAACTAAAGTCATATAAATTTATAATTTATAATATTCCTGGAAATCTATATTGTTAAACTACTTTCGAAAAGCATGCATTAAATTTTGGAAAAAATAATAAGCGACATGGAAGTGAAGTTATTTTACTTTTAACTAGACAGTAGAACACTTATGCCCGATTTCACCAACAGATGTTACAATTGACGTTAACAAATGTAACCTAACAATTGTCACAGTGCTAAAACTAATGTTAAATTTCTTGCATTTCACCAACCTGATTACTTAAAATGTTAACAAACCTGTGTTAACGCCAAGAAACTTGTAAATATCACAGCTATAGAAGGCTATGGATTATTTTCTGAACATACTCCGATGCGCTTTTGTTTCCATTTTCGTCTGCACAAATGGCGGATGAACAAAATCATAAATAAAGCCGTGAGACAAATTTCTCATCGACGGAGAAAGAATTGTTAATTGAAATGGTGACAAAGTGTAAGGATATCGTGGAAAATAAGAGGACGGATGCGGTGAATGTAAAACAGAAAGATGTCGCGGGGAAAATATTGGAAACGAATTTAATTCAAATGCATGTGCCACTACTACAAGCACCAAACAACTTGTCAATATTACGTAAATTTAAAACGAAGTGCGAAGAACAAGTGACTTGAACGTTTCAAGACGGGAGGTGGACAATGTATTATCCACACAATTCAGTGAATTATAAAATCGCAAGGTTATTAATACTTGAAGCAAAGACGAGATCGCCATATTCATTTCGATGCATGTTCTAACCTCTCTTGTACTTCCGCAGTAACCTTCATAGCAACATGTTGCGACAGTCTATACCTCCGTAAAACAATTTTCTTCGGATAGTTCGTCAAAATCATTTCCCCTTATAGGCCGTACTCTATTATGAATGTCATTAAGACGGTCTTAAATATAGCAAATCGACATCAACAGCAGAGTTCATGCTCGCCATCTTGAATATTTACAATTGTTAAGGACTTAACATTAGAAATTCGGCTTGTTAGTTTAACATGAGATTTAATACGAGTGTTACGCTAACAATTGTTGGTGAAATGCAATTGTTGTTTTAACTAATGCTAAACTTGTGTTAAGTCTTATCATTTGTTGGTGAAATCAGGCATAAAAGCGTCTGCGAGGTCCTCAGCTGTCAGGAGGAATAAGAGCAGCAGTGCCATATGGCATCTCACTATGGTGTTCTAAATAAATTTACTGACTATATTGAAGACATTGCGAGTATATCAGCATTGTTGGCTCAAGAGCATCTGTTTTCTAAGAGGCGTAAGCACTGTTGAGATATTGAGAGTCTAGCTTTAATGTTCCTCAGATAGCGCTATGCTGTTGATGTGAACAAAATCCACTTTCTCATCAGAGAAACATAATAAGAACTAAAGCAATGTAAATGAAGGAGGAATGGAAGAAAGAGGTAAAAAATGAGACCCTTTTGTGAAAAGTGGAAATTCTCTTTCAAAAGGGCAATACTGTGACTGAGTGTTCAGACCGCTCGGCTCTCATTACGACGATCCAAGTTCGATCCCAGGGAACCACAAAGTGAGTGGACAACACGGCACTGGGGCGGGTTTTCTCCGGGATCTTCGGTTTCCCCCCACTGGTGCTCCAGCTTCATCTCATGTATCATCAGTCTCACCGCCTGCGGTTCCACATGTAGTAAAAAGGGCGTTAAGCACTACGTATTTCATTTCTTTCGAAAGAAAAGAACAAGTAATGAACAAGAAACATAAAATTAAATTATAGCCGCTAAATGTTGAGATATCAATCTTCAGACAAGCTTAGGTTGAGAATTTCGCATAGAGAATGTGATGAGTACTATAAAAATTTCTGTATTGCAACTTGAGGTAGCTCTATTATGTTTATTACATTTTCAGGAGCAAAATATGAGGCGAAAGAGTAAGAAGGGTGGTTAAATTTGATGGCGGCAGGCCAGTGGAGCAAGATCATACCTCCTTCTTACCTTCAATGCCCCCATTCATCACTAAGAGATCTTACACACAATGAAAGAAATACTTCTGTTTTCAAACCACATTCACCATAAACGTTGAACACTCTACCACACTAAGCTTCGTGTCCTAGAAGATTAGAGGTTAAGGAAAGATGGGAAATGAAGGAAGGAAAAGTTGGTGATAGCATATAATTTACCTTGGTATTCGCCAAGAGAAAAGATACTAGAAAATATATGAAGAAGTTGGTCGGTCCAAGTGGAATCAAAGCAACTTGCAATGTTTTTATTACATTTATTATGACGAGTTGTTGAATCTATGTCCATTGTATAGTTATGGACATATACGGGGGCTATTCAATAAAGAATGTTTACAATTTTTTTTTGATAACGTACCTTTACTCATCCTCATAATTTTGTTGGTCCTTCTCAAAATAGACTCCCCTGAATGCGATGCACTTCTCCCAGCATTTCTGCCACTCTTCAAAGACATGCTGGAAACCAAATCGCCTCCGCAGCCTTCAGCACTACTTCTGATGATGGATAATGCCTCCCACAAAGGTGTTTATTGATGTTAGGTAATAGAAAAAACTCACATGGAGCTAAATCTGGACTATAGGGAGAGTGATGGATGCACTTTACGATTTTTCTTGCAAGGTATTCGTCAACAACATTGGCAATATGCGGCCGCGCATTATCGTGATGCAGCATCCAGCCTGCTTCACGGAAATGTGGTCTTTTACACCTGATATGGACTTGCAATGTTTTCAGGACATCCCTGTAATATTGTCCAGTTACTGATGTGTGTGCAGGTGCAACATGCTGATAAACCATTCAATGAATATCAAAGAACGAGATGACCATAACTTTCCCAGAAGAAGCAACCATTTTTGCTTTTTGGAGGTTGGTGATGAAGGGGATTTCCACACTGAGCTTTGCTGTTTGCTCTCAGGATCAAAATGATTTAGCCAAGTTTCATCAGCAGTGATTACGTTTAAAAGAAACTCCGGATCTTCCTCTAACATCAGCTTTAATGCAAATTTCCTTTTGTTCGGGAATCAACAGTCTTGGAACCCATCATCCACAAACACGTCTCACGTGTAATGTTTCAGTCACCAATGTGTGGGTGGCACCCAATGAAATGTTCAGTATTTCGGAAAGTGATCTTAAGGTAATTCGTCGATCTTCTTCCACAATGGCAGCAGCAGTGTTGACGTTTTCTTCCGTAAGAGCAGTAACTGGTGCACCGGGTCCACCTTCCTTTGAAATTGATTGCCTCCCCTCTTTAAACATTTTAAACCACCTTCGAGCTGTGCTGTAGGCAAGAACAGACTCTCCATAGTCGATTTGTTGATAATTTTTAAGCCGCATATTGTTCCTCGCGTGTTACCTCCATTGCAGCGGTAGGCGATACTGAACATAACTGAACTTGTCTGGTTCTCACAAGCCGGAACCAGGAGTACCAATAATGAAACTACTAC
Source organism: Mantis religiosa (assembly GCA_030765055.1). Taxonomy (NCBI): domain Eukaryota; kingdom Metazoa; phylum Arthropoda; class Insecta; order Mantodea; family Mantidae; genus Mantis; species Mantis religiosa. Next base: position 198,072,818 of record CM060952.1, on the reverse strand, counting down.
GGTGTGTTTGTGTAACAGTAAGCTAACAGAATATAATAAGATTGCATTTTAGTGCGAAAGACAATGACCGTATAAAAATTATGATCATTTGTTATTGAACAGCCATCGTAATTAGAAGAAGTTGGGTGGTCTAAGTGAATTCTTTGCAATTGTTTTATTATATTTATTGTGAGGGGTTGTTGAATTTCTGTCCATTGTATTGCTTATGGACAAATAATTACGTTTTTTATAAGAACAAATGATTAGATGTAAATTAAATTGAAAGATGACCCCGAATAGAGATCTGATTCACAAGATAATTGCTGGGAAAAGAAAAAAAACCGCATTATTTCTGTTTGGGGACTGATGCATCTATTAAAACTTGCTTCCATTCCGCTTTGTTTATTTTCCGCCTACGTTTTTATTGGTTCTTCAGCACTGCTACTGATCAATTGCTTCAGTACCTCCGTCATGGATTGGCAGATAGGCAATTAATCACCTGTATACCGACATTGAAAATTAAATCAATCGGATCTGAAAGGAATATATAGGTACATCATTTCAGATCCAGCAGAGCGAAACATCCGCTGAAAGGATCACTATTCAACTGTAAACTCAACTTTTTTGTCTGTCAGATCTCTTTTCGGGGTAATTGTTCAATTGTGAATAGAATTAGAAACATGACAAAAAACAGTGGAAAATTAGACCTTATTTTTTGAATATCCACATCACAGAATGATTTATAGGTTAACTATGCATTTATAATAACAGTTTAATCTCAATTTATTAAATTTATTTAGTATAATTCATAAGAAAGAGAGCGTAAATAAGCCCATTCGATGTGTCCGCTTATAAAAAATTACTGCAAATTAGTTCTTAACAATTTAAATTCCTAAGGAGTGTCCAAATAAGCATTTACTAATCTTATATTTATCACTTTAGTTGTAATTGATTATATCATATCTGTATTTTGTATCATTGCAATAAATGCACAGATAAAATAAAGTAAAAGTAAATGAAGTTGAAACAATTGAAGCGGTCAGAAGAGGAAGTTGCTAAGTCACTGTTTCAAAATTATGCAGGACAGCTGCTTAAACGTTTAAAAAGTAATTTTAAATAACAAAATTCAAATACAAATGAAAACAATTTATGTGATTGGTCCGTTTGGAGCTACACAGTACTGTGTTCAGGTGTTTCACACATATGTGGCATGTGTTACAAGATATTTTATTGTGACTTTGTGGGTTCGTGAAATTAAAAGTACAATTGCACAAACTCAAAATGTTCGAACATCGAAAATGTTCCGATTACATAGAATTACGTAGCGCACGCAGTTACAATACACCAGTTCGTCAGTCACAGGTCCACTCCACACTCACTATTACGTACATCTCTCTCTATTGCTGGCTAGAAACTCCTCTTATACACGTACGCAGTCTTCTAGTCCGTTCGCTAGCACGGCGCTCTTCACGGCTGCTCGCCAAGAACTGAACTTACTCGCCCACTGCAGTCCTTATGTAGGAAAATCGCTGTTTTTGGAAGCTTCGAGGTTTGGAACATCATCCAGACTGTTCCAAACGTCAGGGGGAGGGGAAAGAGGCTCGTGCCGCTCTTCTAACCATCCCTCCGTGAGCGCTACACAGACAAATGGGTAGGCGTGGGCTTAATGCTTCCTTTCTGGCCCTACCTGCCAGCAGGGTTCTCTCGGGAATTCCGATGTTCGGTTGACATTATTATTAAGACTTAACAACTTTTAATTTAAAATGGATGAAAAGTTTTTAAGTCGCTTAAGAGCTTCTGATTCTTAATTTTAGAATTTTTCCAGTATACTATATTATAATATGTAACCATTGATAAACTATTACTTTATTTTCACTAATACATCTGTACTAGGGACTAATCCAGTATGCGCTTTGTGGATTGACATACAACATTGTCATCAAAACATCACTCCATCTCTATTACACCATCTTCTACATCACTTCCATGTATCATTGTGTCATAAGTTGTGGTACCTTCTAGCAGAGTGACATGTTCCAGTAGTGAACGAACATTGTAATATTTTGCCTTCTTACTCTTCCGAAGCCTATCTGGTGTGTTTTTCGCACTATCACATGTCTTGTGTAAGATTTGTAGCCTCACTACTCTCCTCAAAAGAGACTGGGGACGATAAAGTGAGGATGACATAGTGTGATGAACTTCTGGTACACACCCTCTTTTGAAATACACACCTCGGATTAAAGTGACTTCAGGTATACTTCTTACAAGAACATGGTCGAGGGCATCAAGCACTGTGGCCTATCCTTTGGGTAGAACAAAGAGTCCCGTCAAAGGGTATGCGTGGATATGTATGGGAGTAAGGATGGTTATAATGACACTGGAATGTAAGTTTAATGACTGTTTCTTTTTATCATCATATCAAACTCGAAGCTACCGACCAAGGGTTACCAATATATCACTGTTTAGTGTTACCGTATGAAGAATGCTTATTACTCGTTATTCACGTATGAACCGAAAGATATCGTGACTTGTGGGTTCGTGAAATGAAAAGTCCAATTGCACCACTCAAAAATGTTTTTTATTTCCACCGACTTACAGTTAAACTCTTGCCAATTACACAGAATTACGTAATACACACAATTACCTTTCACCAGTTCGTCCGTTACAATTTCACTTGCACTCATAATTACGTACAATCCTCCGATGCGCTCACACAGTCTTCTCGTCGTACACAAGCACGTCAACCACTGACTAACTGACTGACTGGATTCACTCACTGCAGCCTTTTTATAGGGAAATAACTGTTTTCTAGACGTCTCTGGCTTCAGTGAATCACCGCGAAGGTTCCAGATGGCAGGGGAAGAGGGGAGACGTGGCTAGCGACAAGCGACAATCATCCCCTCAGTTAGTGACTGAGATTAATGGGTGGGTGCGGCCCAGAATACTTCACGTCCAACCCTCCTGCTTGCCCGTTCTATAGGGTGTTCCGACGTTCGGGTGACAATATCTTCTCTCGTCGCTTCTGGTCTGCCTTCGCCCAAGACCGAACCAGATGGCCGTCTTAATGGACCGCCAGCCACGATCTGTATTCTCACTACAGCTGCGTGTGTGTGACTTTCACCTCTCGAAGCCCCCTTTATTCACACCAAAATTCCTTTTGTGACTATCTTGTCCATTGTATTTATTAGTCCCGGTCACGCCATGAAGGGTCCGAACAATGCCTTTTCAAACCAATTCAAAAGTTATTCACTGAGAATTCCTGCTATTTTTTATTTTGTAATTTACGTCCTCCAAAGTTAAGTCATATCGGACGATGAATGGAATGGGTGAAATGATAAAGGATAAGGGAAACCCCCGGAAAAAACCTTATTCAGGTAACTCACTCTAACCGAGATTAGAACTCGGGACCCCTTGAACGTGAGGCAGACACTCTACCACCACGCTACCGATACGGGCAGAATCCCTGCTAGGAACAATGTTTATTCCGTCTCTTTTGTTAAGCGACTCAACCCAATACACCTGCAAGTGTTGTAACAAAGATACACAATTCCTTCGAAATCCATTATGATTCTTTACTCATTTCAACCCTTAATTTCGGTATCAACAAGGACATGGCCTTCTTCTGTAGTGAATCTTTGATCAGTTTCACTCATTTTGTTTTAATTTAGGTCCACACCAACGTTAAGTTATATCGGACGGTGAATGAATGAATTGGGTGAAATGGTGCTCAAATGAGCCCAGGGTCCATGGAGCTTATAGTTACCCGACATTTGTCTTGAAGGATAAGGGAAAACCCCGGAAAAACCTTATCTAGGTAACTCACCCTGACCGAGGATGGAACTCGGCACCTCTTTGGAACTGGATTATGTCGAATCGTATAGAAGGATGGCGAATTATGCCCCTCGTTGAGGTGATCATTTGGAACAGGGTTGGAATTGATGATTCTTGAAGTCCCAGCTTACCTCGGCGTGGCTTCAGTCGGTTGAGCTAGATATCTTCTTTTTACAGGGGTGGTACGGCGGAAGGAAATTTTACGTAAAATGAGTAATCATTTTCCTCTGTATTAAATAATGTAGAAACTTTTATTTCCTTACTTCAATTAACACCAGTTCGAACAAGATGTATGATACAACATTTATAACACTATTCTTACACAAGATTCACTTGATGTGACGCGTTTATCTGGATGCGTGCAAGAATCAAAAGTTTTATACGTTTTTTTACTACCGTGTATAATAATTAAATTGTGTGTCTTCTAGCGATGATATTTAATGTAAAGATTATCTAGTTATAATCGATGATGGTTACGAGAATAAACTTATACTCTTCCGCACACAACGGCGTTTAAGAAGAGAACCTTACATCCATTCACGGCGACTGTTAGGAGAAGAATGACCGGTTCCGCTACTTCTACACATTAGCATTTCGCTAATAGTTCAATCCCTCTAGAGGAATATTGAATATCCTCCATGGCAACGTAAAATCTTCTATATCTGATTGGTCCACGTTTTACGATATACGCGTCACACCAATCACAAATAAGTTTGTTATTCCACACTTTTGTGACGTCATTTCCACTTACATAGCTTCTCTGTGCGTGACTCACTCTACATAACCTCACATAATACAATATTTGAAACTCTTTGGGGACAACATAAAATAACTGTTTCAGATGCCCCTCTTCAGAATATATGGAAAATTAACTTAAATCTCCCAATAATATTGTTCCATATATTCTGAAGAATGCCCCAATAATTAAACATTATTACAACAATGAACAATCAATACAATTTAAAATAACAATATAAAATCAGAAATTATTCGAACACAATAATAATAAACAAAACATTTTTCAGTAATTCATAAACATATTATTATTATTATTATTTTTTTTTTTAAATCATTTATTCTTGTGAGTGTCAAGGCTTTTGAATGGTTTTAAAAGTGTTTTGTGATATTTTCCTATCATTTTATTATCATCGTCTCTTAATTCGTACGTATGATCCCCAAATTTTCTTACTATTTTATATGGACCTTTATATAACAAATTCATTCTCCAATAGGATTTGATTTTAGAACTGGAGATATTAAATGTCTTTACGAGAACTTTATCATTTATTTCAGGATTCCATTTCGCTCCTTTTCTTTGTATCTTTGATAATCTTTTCTCTGCTTTTTCTTTTATTCTTCGAAATGCTTCAGCACACTTTTCTTCTTCATTCAATTCCATTTCATCTACTTTTAAGGTTGTTGGTGCTTTTATTACTAGAGGTTCAGGTTGTAGTCCAGTCATTAATTCGATTGGTGAAAATTTGGTAGTAGAGTTTGGGGTATTGTTAATGATTTTCTCAATAATATGGCAGTATTTGTACCAGCCTCGGTGGTTAGAATGACACAGAATTCTGAAATACAAGCCCAAATCACGCATCACTCTCTCGCAAGGATTTCCTTGGGGAAAATATGCTGAAGAGTAATACATCTTAATATTATTGTTCTTCATCTCTGAAGTAAACAATTTACTCCGGTGAACCGTTGCGTTGTCTGATAATATTGCCTTTATTGGCCCATACTTTGGTATCCAATCTTTTAAAATTTTATTTCCATTTTCTAGCATATCGTTTATTACTTCAGATGCTTGTTGTCTAATAGTGATAGGCACAGGTCTACTTTTATGAGTATAAGGAGCAATGTCGTTCACCTTAAATGTATGTATGTACTTATTACACAATCCAGGTTTCGTACTAAAAACGTTCCTGTTCTTTAGTATACATAACCTCAACTGTTCTCTTTGCGCGTGATTTAAATTGTATGTTTTCCCTAACTTTTCTTTCAAAGTTCTTTGGAATATCATTTCTTCCTCTTCTTGTTTTCGCTCGGTGTCGGTATTTAATGTGTTTATTTGGCAACAATGATCTCCAAGGTCAAACGTCTCATTTTCTTTATTATTTAAAAGTAAATTTTCTTTACCACTATCATCTTCTTCATTATTTATTATATCTTCTTCGTATAATATTATATTTTCTACAAAAAACCTATCATTATTTATACTATCCTTCTCATCTTCTTTTAATATAATTTCTTCTAACAAATTTATTTTGATTACTTCATTATCTCCTTTGACCTTCATTTCATGTTTTTCGAAATCTATCACACTTTGCCAACCATACAATACATCATTGCCAATAATAATATCACGAGCTAAGTTTGGTATTACCAATACGATAAAATTGAAATTCAAATCATCTATTCGCGCAGGAATTAACGCTTGATATTTAACTTTATCTTTCTTTTTCCCAATAGCTGTGCTACAGTATACATTACACACGTTTAAATATTCAATCCTAAACTTGGATAGTAATTCCTTGAATAAGTTCTCACTTATTACTGATGAACTAGCTCCTGTGTCTATCAATACTTTATATTCGCTATCGCCTATACGAAGGTTAATCTGAGGTGGATTTACTAATTCCCGATCTTTACTTCTGGAGAGAGTGAGCTTATCTTCTGGTAAATTTTGAATTTTGATTTTGCCCTGTGTCATTTTTACCGAACCACTTTCCAAGGCACAAAATGATTTGGTACTCAGTTTTCCGCATTAGTGCGGTCGGTAGTTACACTAGCAGTTGGGTTGGTACTACCGTTATTTATTTCTCCTTCTATTCCCTGAGTCCGTGTCCTTTCTAGGTTATTGTCTGCCCTTTCAAACCTAGGACCCCCAAAATCTCTTAATGAAGAGTCTTCGATGCTAGTTCCCCTTCCTCTACTTTGATAACCCGTTCTTAAGTTATTTCCCCTGTAAAACCTCAGTTGATTCACCTGATTACTCCTCACATTTCCCACAGGTTGGTCATTATTATAATTCCTCCTAGGAGTATTTGGAATTCTCCTTCCTATACCTGGCACTACCGATTCATATGTCTTTCTGGGGTTGTACTCTCTTCGTTCATAGTTGTCTCTTGAACGTGCCCCGCCCCAATTTTGGTTAAAACTATTTTGGTTTTGGTTAGTATGGTTGTGATTTTCCCTGAATGTTGGTCTTACTTCCTGTCTATTTACTTGCTTTTGTTCTATATGAGTCTTGTCAGGATCAACTTGACTATGAGTAGAATCAGAATTAAGGTTATGAGCCTCAAATTCTGATAATAACTCAATCATATCAGTAAAGTCGACGGGCTTAGCCACAATTAGGTGGTTTCTAATGTGCGGTGGATAATGTCGTATTAGCATATTCACGATCTCGGTTTCTGACATATCTGGATTCACAAGTTTACTTTTGTTAGCAAGTTTTAGGAAATATTCAGTCATGGACACACCCTTCTTGAACTCGAATTTACCAGTGGCCAGTTCGACTTTAATTCTTCTCTGTCTTTCTGGACCCCAGAACCTATTTATAAACACATTCCTAAACATACTATACGTTTCATGTGATGCTAGTGTTAACCTCAGCCATTCTAAAGCATTTTTCTTCAAACACCTTTTAACAATCATCATCCTAAATTCATTTGGAATCTTTTTAATTTTAAAATATTCTTCTAATTCCTTTAGAAATATTTTGGGATTGTCTCCCGATTCTTCTTCGAAAGTAGGTGGACTTATGTCATGCAACAAATAATTTGTACAATTTGTGTTACCTTGACTGTGTAACTGTGTATGTGTGTGCATGTTTTGTATTTGTCTATTACCATTTACTTCACAATCAGGTGACAAAGATTCTGTATCGTCACTCTCCAAATAATTCTCTAAGTTTTGTACTATATTACCTGAAATACCAGGTGAGTCAATACATGTAATATTCTTAGATTTTATTACCCTCTGGTTCTCAGAAATTTTGCTTGCCTGTAATGCAACCACAACTTGATTCAGCTTGCTAATGTTTTCTTTCTCTCTCTCAAAACTTTCCTGTGCCAAATCTATTCTTGTAATCATTTCACTATTCAACTTACTGACTTCATCATATTTAACTTTTAGTTCATCTTGTTGTGTTTGCACCTCAGTAGCAATTAGTTTAACATCATTTCTGATACTATTTACCTCTCTTACAAAATTATTCTGTATTTCAATATTTTCCTCATGGTATTTCCGTGAATTATCTAATAAGACTACATCTATTTCTTGTCTTATTCTATTCTCTAATTCCCCTATTTCTACTTTTTGTTTTTCTACAAATTCTACTTGTTGTTGCTTAAGGATTTCTGACTCCTTAGCCAATTCACTTCTTATATCTTTTACTACATTTTCCTGACTTATTTTCATTTCCTGAAACATCTCTTTTAACTTAGACATTTCTCCATCATGAGATTCTATTTTCTGTTTTAAAGATTTTATGCCTTCTCTACACTCTTCTCTTCCTTTCTCAATTTCATTTCTTAGGTTACCTAAACCTTGATCTATCCTAGCTTCTAACTTCTCTGAATTTTGATCTACCTTTTCTGAATTTTGATCTACCTTAGCATTTAAATTACTCATTTCCTGCCTTAAATTTTGATCTGCCTTTTCTGAATTTTGATCTACCTTAGCATTTAAATTACTCATTTCCTGCCTTAAATTTTGATCTGCCTTTTCTGAATTCTGTTTTATTTCCTGTCTTATTTCCTGTCTAAAACTATCCATTTTAGCATCAAAATTACTCATCATTTTCTCTAACCTGTCTATTATCATTTCATTACCTTTACTCTGCATAATTTCTGTTCTACTTGTTCCTGCATCATCACTACTCATTCCTTCCACTACTTCCCTGACTTCTTGTATTTCTGCTCTCTTATCACTAACTAGTCTTTCCACTCCTTCCCCAACATTTTTATTCTTATTGTCTGTTAATTTTTTTACCTTCCATTTTAGGTAATATTTTTCCCTTTCTTAATAACATAAAAAAAATGAAAATTATAATTTTGTCACTTTTTCTATTAATTATCTATTAAGATTTTCCGTACTCACTTTTCTTCTTTCTTCTTTCTTGATTCGAAGTTACCTGTCCATTACACTATTTATTCTCCTGTGGTGTAATCCTCCTTCTGCCTATTCGAGCCATACAGTTGGGCGCCATTTTGGAACTGGATTATGTCGAATCGTATAGAAGGATGGCGAATTATGCCCCTCGTTGAGGTGATCATTTGGAACAGGGTTGGAATTGATGATTCTTGAAGTCCCAGCTTACCTCGGCGTGGCTTCAGTCGGTTGAGCTAGATATCTTCTTTTTACAGGGGTGGTACGGCGGAAGGAAATTTTACGTAAAATGAGTAATCATTTTCCTCTGTATTAAATAATGTAGAAACTTTTATTTCCTTACTTCAATTAACACCAGTTCGAACAAGATGAATGATACAACATTTATAACACTATTCTTACACAAGATTCACTTGATGTGACGCGTTTATCTGGATGCGTGCAAGAATCAAAAGTTTTATACGTTTTTTTACTACCGTGTATAATAATTAAATTGTGTGTCTTCTAGCGATGATATTTAATGTAAAGATTATCTAGTTATAATCGATGATGGTTACGAGAATAAACTTATACTCTTCCGCACACAACGGCGTTTAAGAAGAGAACCTTACATCCATTCACGGCGACTGTTAGGAGAAGAATGACCGGTTCCGCTTCTTCTACACATTAGCATTTCGCTAATAGTTCAATCCCTCTAGAGGAATATTGAATATCCTCCATGGCAACGTAAAATCTTCTATATCTGATTGGTCCACGTTTTACGATATACGCGTCACACCAATCACAAATAAGTTTGTTATTCCACACTTTTGTGACGTCATTTCCACTTACATAGCTTCTCTGTGCGTGACTCACTCTACATAACCTCACATAATACAATATTTGAAACTCTTTGGGGACAACATAAAATAACTGTTTCATCTTGAACATGAGGTAGATATGCTACCACCACGCTACTGAGGCGGGTCAGTTTCACTCATGTGGAAGGGACTAAGACTTCATCCATTGATCCTCTCTTCTTCTCAATATTGCCAAAAATTCTGTCAATAGGCATGAAAGAATGCCCTGGTACTGGGAAGTATAGATAAACTTTTTAAAAGTGCACTTGAAGAATCTTTAAAAATATCTAACATCTAATGTCTATTTTAGAATGTATCAGCAGCTGATATCAAAGAGCTTGGTGCGCACAGTGTTGTTGCACCACGAAAGGGCCAATGCGGCAGCTACTTGACTTAGCAATATCTAACTCGAAAAGGCTGACTTAACAACTTTTGCTTCTGAAATTGATGTTCATTCAACATGCCAGGGTCATAATATGTTTGACTTAACTTCTTCTGATCCGCAAATATTTTAGCAGAATTACAGAACTTGTATTCAGAGTGCTTATGGTGTGTTTAACAGGATTTCTCAAAACCATTGAGTGAGTAACTTCTGAATCTGAGTGCTTCAATTATTGTTGAGAAATTTATGTACTTGGCAGAATTCACTACGTAGGCTTCGGCGGCCGCTGTCCATAGTAATAAAGTTTTCCGGGGAAGGCCGCGTCTTGGTTCTTGCTGATGCCAACGTTTCGCCCTAATATGTAGGACTTCTACAGGGCTCCTCTTCTTCTGAACCTTCCCCGGAAGACCTTATTTCTACTTGGTAGAAACATCTAAAATGTGTCTGTGTTTACGAATGTGGTGACAATGTTGATGGATATATGAAAAACAAATAGGTTTATTTAATTTGTTGTATTTGAATTGGCAATAGTAGCTTAGAGGGTTAGAGCAACCGCACCGAGAGCGGGAGATGCGTGGTTCAAATCCCGGCTATGGCATTGAATTTATCAGTCTGGCTACGCTCATTTTTTATCCTTTTTTCGCATTAAAATGTATATATGTATATTTCCTTTTTCTTATTTAACGGATTTTTATTAGTTCCGTTTATTTTCTTATCTGTTTCCCTAGTTTCACAAATATTCACTATACACATAAACACCCATGCCCAAGGTGGGACTCGAACCCACGAGCCTCTACGTGGCGGAGCATTAGAGACATGCGCTTTAGCGATCACAGCTACGAGGGCCGGCGTTGCGGTCCTGAGTTCGAATTTCGGTCAGGGTGGGTTACCTAGATAAGGCTTTTCCGGGGTTTTCCCTTATCCTTCAAGACGAGTGTCGGGTAACTCTAAGCTCCATGAACTCTGGACTCATTTGAGCAACATTTCACCCAATTCATTCACGGTCCGATATGACTTAACTTTGGGGCGGACGTAAATTAAAAAAAAAAAAAAAACGGCTAGTGTGGAAGAAATGTTTATTTCCACTAATTTGTTGTACATAACGAATGTCAAACACTATGTTTCAGAAGAATTTGTATATTCTTTCAGTAGCTATTTTCGGCTTCAATTTCTGTGACGGTTGAAAATTTACTGATGCACTAGGTAGTTACACCATTCTTGTATTATAATCTTTCTATACATGTATAACTTCTCATTTATATGTTTTGTTATAGAACATGGTTACTCGACATATTTTGTGTGAAGGTTATATGCAAATATTTATTTAATTTTGAATTAAATTATTTTGAATTACATTTTAATTAGAGTTAATGTACGTGATAATGTTCTCTTAAATTTGTCGTATGTGGGCACCAAGTTGGAAAGCTGAACCAAACTTTAAAAATACAGAGTCAGTGATAAATCTTGAAATAGACTTTTTTATTGTGTATAACGATACAGATGTATTTTTTTATCTTGAAAAGTGCAGAGCGATGCGTAGTGGTATCTGGACGAGTCCACCTCAGAACGGTTGCAACTGGAGGGGAGGGCAGGTCAGTTATGTACCAGTTGCGAGCAACTAAACCCGTGCAGAGCTACTTGGTAACACTAGAGCTGGTTTCAAAATGTGCTTGTCTCCTGGTTCCAAGAGAGCATTTATAAATGATGCCTCATAGCAGAACATTAGGAAATAAAGTGCTACACTTAAAAACACGAGAAGTAATAACCAATATCCATATAAAAAAGGAACAATGGTCTGGGTAAGCTATAAAAATCTGGGGAAGGGTATCTGAGGCAACAGTTGTGTCCGCAAGCAGTTTAGGAGAGTTATTAAGGAAAGAAAATCCATTGGTGCTAGAGCAACAACGTCCTTCTCTATGCCCAGTAAACAAAGATTAAGAACATGCACAGAATCTAATTTGGATGTTTTAATTCAGAAGTAGTTAGGCGAACTATGAATAATTTTTAAAACACAGAAAAACATAGACAAACTTTGAAGAAAGTGCTTATGTAGCTAAAAATTCTACTGACTTCTAAGGCAGTCTCTCAGCATTAAGAAGAGTTATTTTGAAGCTAGGATTATTTGAAGGAAAAAAAAAAAAACACTAAGCGTGACAGACAAATTTTAATCGAACATCGCATCATACGTGCAAAAAGGCTTAAGTATTTACGAAATATTTGGAGATATCGAAGTGAAGTTTATATAGCTTATATGGATGAAGCTTATATAAATACAACACATACTGGACCATATGCCTGCAGTGAAATACGTTACAGGGACTCTGCAGCGATATTGAAATGCCGACAGTCGTTTATCATGGCTGCTGGAGGAGAACTGGGTTTCCAAATGCCTATGTACTATTTAAGATCCAACAAAAGTGTGGAGATTACTACCATAGTAAGAATTACATATCAGATTATAAGAGCTGCAAAACTGGCTTAGAGAATGAAATTTGTTTTAGACACCTTATGCACCGCCCTCCGCTCTCGTAATCTTACGCGTGTGACGCATTGTGGCGATAGGTGCACTATCCCCACCACAGCTGCTACTCACCCCTACCGCGCAGGATTCCTGTCAAGATAAAATAATTCATCTGTACCCTACGACAAGATTCTTTGCAGAGAGGTTATGTGAATACGGTTTTATCTAATTCAAGCATAGTGGTAAATTTCAAATACTTGTTATTGTAACCAGATTTCTATGTTGAAGATCAGATGCACGTTGACCGTTTCGAAGACCCAGATTTGGAAGCCAGATATAACGTGATTACTTCGTTGTAGTTTGAATTATTTTATGATTATTGTGTCTGCTTAAATAAGAGTCATAAGATCTCTCGTTTTCGTTTCGAGTGAAATAAATAAAATTTTGGATAGGTCCAATTTCGTAATATATAATTTAATTGTATAATCTGGATTAAATTTTACTCGAACTTTCTTTCTTAGTCAATCATTGCAGGTTACCTCCAACATATCGATAAATCTTTACTTCCTTAATAAATAGATTCCGTTAATTACATAAAATTGCTCACTGCTGCACGTCACTCATCACTATAAAAACCTTTTATCTTCCCTATATCGTCTTTTCACCATCAAGATTACAGAACATGTATTTTTGAAGATTGTTTATTTTCTGTTACTATTTAAATTATCTAAATTAAAATTTGGAAGGATTCTGTTTTTCCCTGTAGCTCAAATTGAGTTAGTTCTGTTAATCTACTTCCAATCCATACTGGTTTGTATTTGTAAAATACTTGGCTTTGAACTATTTATACAAATAGCTCTAAAATATGAAAATACTATCAAACGTTTTAAAAGTATTATTGTTATCATAAAATGTAAAACTCTCTTAATACTAAGTACACATTAATTTATAGAAAGTGAAGATCAAATATACGATATAAACTCTCGCGGATACAAAGTGGACATTCCATGTAGTATATAAGACGGCTGGCATGGTAGGTCCGAGACTACAGGGTCGCTCTTAGGAGCTAATACCAACACCGAGACGACACTGGTGGTACCTAAAACATGGCGCGAAATGCGATACTAGGCCACGGTATACAAAGTGGCACTAACCCATGTAGTGACTATGACCTCCCTTTTGATACATTTTACTAACATTTACTCCTGATCCATGAATTTCTATTTAAACATCTCCGGTTTGCAGGCGACATTTGTATTAGGTGTTTTGATTAGTAAAGTCAGTCTTTTTATTTTGAAGTTTTGGGAACATTATTGGGTTTGTTTGCTTCGGCAATGCTATTTACAGGATGCCATGTCTAGTGTTTCGTATAATGCAAGCATGTATCAGTATTCAGTTGTAAATAAAAAATCACAAGATGGAGATAACGAAGTACACTTAAGATTTACCACGTTCTGCAAGATCTAAAGTAAGGAATATTCAGGATGCACTCCAAGTTTCATGAGAAAATGCGCAAAGCTGTACCCGTGGACATTCAGAAGAACGTTGTGCTTCAAACGATGTACAGATCGCCACATTAAGACACTTGTAAGATCATACAGAAGCAACGGGTCTCTACCTCATACACTAACACCAAAACATGCTAAAGGCGGAGTAGATATCTCTCAGACTGAAAATTGAATGCCATAGCCGGGATTTTAACCACGGAATTGTTGGTTGCCGTCCAGCTGCTCTAACCATTGAGCTACTATGGCCAACGTGCCGATATGACATTAAATTCTCCAACTGACTTGTGTTTCCCTGGTAAACCACTAGGAGTTCTCATAAGTACATGAGACAACTACCTTAATGGCGACTAACTATGCTGTAATTACTTTTAGACCCGGGCTTTATAGTTCGGACCATTATTAAGTCAATTACTTACCAGTAATACATACAATATCTGCAAAATCTCTACAAAGGATCTGTTTAGCACAAATTGATCTTTTTTAACGAGATTTACATTGTTTCGCATCCTGAATCCATTAAGAGATTTATCACGCCGTCCTTCCAGACTTTGCCGTATTTTTAACACTGCAGCGGTATTTCTTCGTGTAAGCACAATTGTTTCCCATCTCGTGGCAGTTTGTGCGGCTATCAATTTCTTCACGTCAGCAAGTGTATCATCTAGAGTTTAAAGCGGGCTTTCTTTGCTCGTCACAAATATGTCTAATGTATATAAAAGTTAATAATAATTACTCATAAATATCAGATAAGCTAATGCAATTGAGATAAATATATAATTTGATTGTGGTGATCTTGACTGAATTTAACTCGTACCTTCTTTCCTAGTCAATCATTACAGGTTGCCTCCAGCATATCGACAAATTCTTACTTCCTTATTAGTTTCCGTTAATTACATAAAATTGCTCACTCCAGCACGTCCACTCATCACTATAATAACCTTTTGAGTTCCTCGCATCGTCTTTCCACCATCAAGATTACAGAACATATGTTTTTGCAGATTGTTTATATTCTGCTACTACTTAATTATTTAAATTAAAATTTGGAAGGATTCTGTTTTTCCCTGTAGCTCAAATTGAGATAATTCTGTTAATATACTTCCAATCCATACTGGTCTGTATTTGTAAAATACTTGGCTTTGAACTACTTATACAAATATTTCTAGAATATGAAAATACTATGGAACGTTTTAAAAGTATTATTGTTATCATAAAATGTAAAACTCTCTTAATACTAAGTACACATTAATTTATAGGAAGTGAAGATCAAATATACGATATAAACTCTCGCGGATACAAAGTGGACATTCCATGTAGTATATAAGACGGCTGGCATGGCAACTTAGCGGGGAGGACCGAGACTACAGGTTCGCTCTTTAGAGCTTCTACGAACAACCACAAGCAAGCAGTGCGATAACATGGCGCGAAATGCGATACTAGGCCACGGTATACAAAGTGGCACTAACCCATGTAGTGACCATGACCTCCCTTTTGATAAATTTTACTAACATTTGCTACTGATCCATAAATTACTATTTAAACATCTCCGGTTTGCAGTCGACATTTGTAATAGGTGATTTGATTAGTAAAGTCAGTCTTTTTATTTTGGTGTTTTGGGAACATTATTGGGTTTGTTTGCTATGGCAATGCTATTTACAGGATGCCATGTCTAGTGTTTCGTACAATGCAAGCATGTATCAGTATTCAGTTGTAAATAAAAAATCACAAGCTGGAGATAACGAAGTCTGAACTTAACAGTCTTAAAACACTTAAGATTTACCATGTTCTGCAAGATCTAAAGTAAGGAATATTCAGGATGCACTCCAAGTTTTGTGAGAAAGTGCGCAAAGATGTACCCGTGGACTTTCAGAAGAACTTTGTCCTTCAAACGATATACACATCGCCACATTAAGACACTTGTAAGGTCATACAGAAGCAGCAGATCTCTAATTGATAAACTAACACCTAAAACAGGCTAAAGGCAGAGTAGATATCTGTCAGAATGAAGAATTCAATGCCATAGCCGGGATTTGAACCACGTATCTTTTGGTTGCCGTCGAGCTGCTCTAACCATTGAGCTACTATGGCCAACGTGCCGAGATGACATGAAATTCTTTAACTGACTCGTGTTTTTCCCATTAAACCACTAGGAGTACTCATAAACACACGAGACAACAACCGTAAAGTCGGCTTACTATGCTGTAAGTACTTTAAGGTCCGGGCTTTGTAGTTCGGACCATTATTAAGTCAATTACTTACCATTAATAAATACAGTATCTGCAAAATCTCTACAAAAGATCTGTTTAGCACAAATTGAGCTTTTTTAACGAGATTTACATTGTTTCGCATCCTGAATCCATTAAGAGATTTATCACGTCTTCCTTCCAGACTTTGCCTTATTTTTAACACTGCAGCGGTATTTCTTCGTAAGCACAATTGTTTCCTATCTCGTGTCAGTTTTTGCGGCTATCAATTTCTTCACGTCAGCAAGTGTATCATCTAGAGTTTAAAGCGGGCTTTCTTTGCTCGTCACAAATATGTCTAATGTATATAAAAGTTAATAATAATTACTCGGAAATATCAGATAAGCTAATGCAATTGAGATAAATATATAATTTGATTGTGATGATCTTGACTGAATTTTACTCTTACTTTCTTTCCTAGTCAATGTTTGCAGGTTGCCTCCAGCATATCGACAAATTCTTACTTCCTTATTAGTTTCCGTTAATTACATAAAATTGCTCACTCCAGCACGTCCACTCATCACTATAAAACTTTTTGGCTTCCTCGCATCGTCTTTCCACCATCAAGATTACAGAACATATGTTTTTGAAGATTGTTTATTTTCTGTTACTATTTAAATTATCTAAATTAAAATTTGGAAGGATTCTGTTTGTCCCTGTAGCTCAAATTGAGTTAGTTCTGTTAATCTGCTTCCAATCCATACTAGTTTGTATTTGTAAAATACTTGGCTTTGAACTATTTATACAAATAGCTCTAAAATATGAAAATACTATCAAACGTTTTAAAAGTATTATTGTTATCATAAAATGTAAAACTCTCTTAGCACTGAGTACACATTAATTTATAGGACGTGAACAAAAAATATATAAACTCTCGCGGATACAAAGTGGACATTCCATGTAGTATATAAGAACGGCTGGCATGGTAACTTAGCGGGGAGGTCCGATGCTACAGGGTCGCTCTTAGGAGTTGATACTAACACGCAGACGACAGTCATGTTACCTACAACATGGCGCGAAATGCGATACTAGGCCACGGTATACAAAGTGGCACTAACCCATGTAGTGACCATGACCTCCCTTTTGGTAAATTTTACTAACATTTACTACATTTATTGATTTTCTGTTACTATCGCTACAAATTTTTTATAAGTTTATACATTTTTCAAACCTTTTCTAAATATAAATCGAAACTACTGTCACATATCACACTAAAGGTGGAAATGATTGAAAACCTAACATTTAGGCTTCCTGAATAACCAGTATTCGTTCACAATTGTGCATTGCAACAATCCATTCCCAGAGATTTGGCACAACAAGTTCTCGAACTTCGTACTAAACATTTCCTTTCATTGTCATATAGCTAGACCCTCAAAACAGCTAACGTTGACTCAGTATGGTAGCAAGTGATGCAGAAGAAAGGCTTACGTAAATATAAGAGCTTGACAGGAAGTTTTGATGTATAAGAATGAATAAGTGGGATCTCACTTTATGAGATGGTGCAACCACACAAATCGTTTACAAAACGTGACCCTCTATCAGAAAATAAACCAACAGCGCGCTAACCTTGTATTATTATTTTGTTGAAAAATATGTTTGAAGGTGTTCTTAGCCAGCTATGCCTACTTAAAGCATACTGTGATTTTGTGGGTTCGTGAAATTAAAAGGCCAATTGCACCACTCAAAAATGTTTTTTATTTCCACCGACTTACAGTTAAACACTTGCCAATTAGACAGAATTACGTAATGCACACAATTACTATCCACCAGTTCGTCCGTTACAATTCCACTTTGCTCTCGCAATTACGTACAATCCTCCGATACACGTACACAGTCTTCTCGTCCGTACATTAGCACTGCACTCTTACGCTGCTCGCCAAGAACTGACAGACTCAATTCACTCACTGCAGCCCTTTTTACAGGAATAGCGCCGTTTTCTCGAAGCCTCTAGTTTTCGTGAATCACCGCGAAGGTTCCAGATGGCAGTGGAAGGGGGGAAAGAGGCGGCCAGCGACAAGTGACACTTCTCTAATCATCCCCTCAGTTAGTGACAGAGACTAATGGGTGGGTGTGGCTTAGCTGCTTCTGGCCCCTTACTCAGCTGTCGTTGGTTGTTATTTCCGCTAATTGGGTGACACCGGTGAACACCACGTGGAGGCGATCTCTTATCGCACCCCAAAAAGTTATATTTTTTATTATAACTATTGCACTTTCTTCGTTATGCTAGAACTCTTCAATATGTTCTGTGTCTTCTTGGTCCATAATTTAACTTACATTTATTAAAAAGCTCATTCGGAAAGAATCCGTTACAGTTCTTCATTATTTAAGTTCATTCGTATGAAACAGAATTTGTCAATAATATATTTTATGCACATAGGCAAGAGTTTTCAGACATTTTCTTAAATCTCCTGTTTGCTTAAGATCTTTCAGGTTATTGGCAATCCTATTGTCCAGTGTAATTGTAGACTTTATTTGTTTTTTACTATCCAAGTAGAGTTCTTTTATGTCGAAAAGTTATCCCTGGTATTCTGCATCATCCTTCAAGGCTTTAACTAGCGCAAGTATGTTAGGGTGTGTGGTCTTTGCAGGATTTCGTTGAACCTGTGTTTCCAACCTTCGACAGCATTGTTGGCTCTGTGACATTTTCCATGACAGTTCCATAACTCTGTTGGTATTGAAGGATTATCCATCCACTGTTCCACAAAGTAGGCGTAGAACAAAATTAATTGCTCATTTTCTGGCGAGTTTTCTTGTATAATAAGCGGAAGCTGAGCCAATGCAGAACACATCCTTCTATGAAGTCTAATTTCCTCATTTTGAATGTAGTCACGTGCCAGTCTTGATCCTTGCACCTGTCTCCAAATACACTGATTGAAATGATAGCTGCAACCAGAAATTTGTACATTTGAAAGCACAAACTTCAAAGCTTGAATAGCGCTAGGTTCAAAATCTTTAATTACTTCCCTGGGGTTCCAGTCTGGAATCTTCTCTTTAATTGTGTTGAACAACCTTCTGTAAGTCTACTTTTTCTTATTTGGAAGAAGAGCATATACCATCGGCATGACATGGGTTTTATGACTTGTACTTCCAAGATCGGCGTGGATGTTGTATATTTGGCTACATTGTTAGCTACAGCCTTTGAATGTCCAGCTTTTGTCACCTGAATGCGACCTTTACAATTAAACTGAAAAAACAACTCCCTTCCCATGAAACCTAGATAATTATGTGTGTGCCTAACTGCTAATGTGCCCAATTGCTAATGTGCCGAACTGCTAAATACCCCCGTGGCCTACATGCCTGTCCCATGGGGTTTTTATCGGAGATTTTCCCGGATGGCCAGGTGAGTGTCAGGTAATTTCCTCTCACTCCATTTCATATCCTCTCTCATCTGGTGATCTGTAATTTCTCGACGCAGCATGGCAGGATGACATGTGATACTGAAATTAAGGGATGGATTTGAAAGGAATAGCATGTCTTTGTTAAAACACGTGAAGGTGCATTGGCTTGAGTCGCTTAACAAAAGAGACGTAAGAAAGAGGGTTTTCTTAACAGGGATCCTAAATTCATAACACTTGACTCCGTTTGAAAAGTTTGGACCCTTAATAATGGCATGAAACCGAGACTAATAATCACAATGGACAAAATAGTCACAAAAGGGATTTTGGTGTGAATAAAGACAGGGCCTCCAGAGGTGAAAGTCACACACACACACACAGCTGTAGTGAGGAAGCAGATCATAGCTGGCAGCCCATTTAGACAGTCATCTGCTTCTGTCTTGGGCGAAGGCAGGCCAGAAGCGACGAGAGAAGATATCTATCAGTTCATACGTGAATAACGAATTAAGTGTTATCGCGTAATAAGCACTCTACGAGGTCTGTTCAATAAGGAATGATCGTAAATTTTTACGGTCATAATTTTTCACACTAAAATTCAAATTTATTATATTCTGTTAGCTTGATGTGAAACAAACACGCCGTAGTAGTTTCATTGTTGGTACTCCTGGTTCCCGTCTGTGAGAACCAGGCAAGTTCAGACATGTTTATTATCGTGGAAACGTAGAGTCAGACTGAAAAATTCAATGCCATAGCCGGGATGTGAACCACGGATCTTCTGGTTTCCATCCAGCCGCACTACCATTGAGCTACTATGGCCAACGTGCCGATATGACATTAAATTCGCCAACTGACTTGTATTTTCGCGGTAAACCACTTAGGAGTTCTCATAAACACATGAGACAACTTCCTTAATGGCGACTTACTACATGTAAGTACTTTAGACCCGGGCTTGATATTTATCCACTATTAGGTTAATTAATGGAAATTAATTATTCTTTCACACTGGCCGTGTGTAGGCTAAATTGTGGAAACGTAGCACAATGGTAGTGCGAGTGGATGGAAACCAGAAGATCCGTGGTTCAAATCCCGGCTATGGCATTGAATTTTTCAGTCTGACTCTACGTTTCCACAATTTAGCCTACACACGGCCAGTGTGAAAGAATAATTAATTTCCATGTTTAGTATCGGCTACCGCTGCAATGGAGGTAAGATGCAGTTAAAGCTGATGCTGTCGGAATATCCGGAGCTTCTTTCAAACGTAATCACTACTGATGGAACTTGGCTACATCATTTTGATCCTGAGAGCAAACAGCAAAGCTAAGTGTGCAAATCTCCTTCACCAACTCCCAAAAATGGAAGAATTCAGCACAACATGCTGATAAACCGTTCCATGAATATCAAAGAATGAGATGACCATAACTTTCCCAGCAGAAGCAACCAGTTTTACTTTTTGGGTGTTTGTGATGAAGGCTATTTCCACACTGAGCTTTGCTGTTTGCTCTCAGGATCAAAATGATATAGCCAAGTTTCATCAGCAGTGATTACGTTTGAAAGAAACCCCGGATCTTCCTCTAACATCAGCTTTAATGTAAATGTCCTTTTGTTCCGGAATCAACAGTCTTGGAACCCATCGCGCACAAACACGTCTCATGTGTAATGTTTCTGGCACCAACGTGTGGGTGGCACCCAATGAAATGTTCAGTATTTCAGAAAGTGATCTTAAGGTAATTCGTCGATCTTCTTTCACAATGGCAGTAGGAGTGTTAGTGTTTTCTTCCGTAAGAGCAGTAACTGGAGCACCGGGTCCACCTTCCTTTGAAATTGATTGTCTCCCATCTTTAAACATTTAAAACCATCTTCGATCTGTGCTGTATGCAAGTAGAGACACTCCATAGGCCTCTGTATAGGCCTCAACTGAATATTTGTTAGGAATTTCAAAGCCGCATATTGTTCGTCGCGTGTTACCTCCACTAAAGCGGTAGGCGATACTGAACATAACTGAACTTGCCTGGTTTTCACAGGCGGGGACCAAGGGTATTAACAATGAAACTACTACTCTGTGTTTGTGTAACATTAAGCTAACAGAATATAATAAGATTGCATTTTAGTGCGAAAGACAACCACGGTATAAAATAATGATCATTCGTTATTGAACATCCCTCGTAATTAGAAGATGATGGGTGGTCCAAATGGATTCTTTGCAATTGTTTTATTATATTTATTGTGACGAGTTGTTGAATCTCTGTCCATTGCATGACTTTTGGACAAATAATTACCCTGTTTTGTAAAAACAAATGATGATATGTAAAATTAAATTGAAAGATGACCCTCAATAGAGATCTGATTTACAAGATAATTGCTGGGAAATAGAAAAAAGCATTATATCAGTTTGGGGGCATATTCATTTATTAAAACTTGCTTCTATTCAGCTTTGTTTATTTTCGGCCTAGAGTTTTATTGGTTCTTCAGCACTGCTTCTCATCAATTGCTTCAGTACCTCTGTAATGGATTGGCAGATAGACAATTAATCTCCTGTATACCGACACTGAAATTTAAATCAATCGGATCTGAAATGAATATATAGGTACATCATTTCACATCCAGCAGACCGAAACATCCGCTGAAAGGATCACTGTTCAACTGTAAACTCAACTTTTTTGTCTGTCAGATCTCTTTTCGGGGTAACTGTTCAATTGTGAATAGAATTAGAAACATGACAAAAAGTGGACAATTAGACCTTATTTTATGAATATCCACATCACAGAATGATGTGAAATCATTTGGCCTTGAGCTGCCGTACGGTGAAGGTCGAGTTAGGTCCCTTGCCGGCCGGCTAGAGGGAAGTTGTGTAGCGCTCGCGGCTAGTGTTTACTTTACGGCAATATTACGGCTGTGTACAGTACACGTTTCTGCGAAGTGACGAGGTTAACGTCGTTATATTAGTATTCTTTTTTGTTTAATACGGTAATCAATACGACATAATCGACATGGCCGACCGTCCAACAACATTGGCGATAAGTTTTGTAGAAAGAGATATTAGTCGACCGACTGCATACGAGATACATGAATGGATATTCAACACGCTTAAGTTAGAAGAGGATGAGGTTACAGCATTACAAATAAATGGAATTTCTCGACAGATCTTCATTAAATGCAGTTCGCAAGAATTGGTAGAACGAGTGTTAAAACAGACAAATGTGGAAACTAGTTTCACTCTGTCAAATGGACAACGGACCAAGGTGCTTATTGATGTTGCCGGATTCGGAAGACGTATGGTTAAGATATTCAATTTGCCACTACATATCACAAATTTGAAAATAAGTGTGGCTTTGCAACCATATGGGAATATACTACAGGTAACTGATGATGCATGGAATGAGAATTATCGTTATAAGGTGACAAACGGAGTGCGCACTGTTCATCTACTATTGAAGAAACATATCCCGTCATTCATAAATATTGAGGGACATTCGGCTTTGATTAGTTATTCAGATCAACCCACTACTTGTGCAATTTGTCATTCAGCGGGCCACTTACGTAATCAATGTCCACGTAAATTCGTACCACGTACACCGAACAGTGCACAGGATACCTTTACATGGGCCAAGCTAGCATCTGGAACCTTACCGAAACCAAGGGTAGTGAATCAAAATCTGGACACCGAAAAAGATGCGCACCCCATTTTACCGGCAGCCGACACGGAGATAATAGACGACTGGCAGGCAGGCATAAGCAGCGAGGATGACAAACCCGCATCGATGACTGACACGAGGCAGAATGACGCGGAAACTCCACACACTCTGGTCACCGGTGACATTAACGGTTTGGAGTCCCAGTGTTCGACGGATTCAGTGGTGGTTGATGCACCACGAAGTGAATATATAGAAGATGGCGAAACGACAGTATTGGACGACAAGATTGAGCATAATTCAGCAGCGACTAAACCAGCAACTTCGGCCCCCCTAGCGGAGGAAATGGCAGTAGCTGATACTTTGGAAGATAGTAATATAATAATACAGCCCTATGTGCGTGGAGTGTAAGTTATTAATCGTGACCCTCGATTAGACAAACGTAAGAAAAAAGATCCGGATACAAAGGAGGAATCACCAACAAGGAAATCTAAAAAGAAGAGCAAGCCGGTAGACCAAGAGTGAATTAGTGGCGGCAGTATGTATTAGCAACTTCTTTTTCCCGTGTTGTTGATGGTACTCCTCCTCCAAACCTTGGCATCAGTGAATGTAAATTGTTTGCGGAACTACACAAAGAAAACATTAGTGCGCGACTTTGTATTTGATTATGACATTGATTTTCTGTTTGTCCAAGAAAATAACGAGCATTGTCTGGATTTCTTTGGGCCCCAATATACCTATATATCAAACGTGGGAGAGGAACAGCGTGGTACAGCTATAGTGTATCGTGCAACATGTGGAGTGCGCCTCACAGAAACGCATGCGAGTGGTAGAATTACATCTTTATTGACTGAAAATAACACCCTATTAGTTAACGTATACTTGCCATCTGGGTCCCACAGACGAAAGGAACGTGAAGAATTCCTGGCTAAGGAATTGCCTTTCTTTTTGCGCCATAAATACGACAACTTGATCCTCGGAGGAGATTTCAATTGTGCCAGAAGGGCCAATATTACCCCTCGCCAGTGTTAGATAGTCTGTGTAAGTCTTTAAAACTGCAGGATGCATGGGAAAAGAAACATGCCAACTATGTCGAGTTTACCTTCCATCGTAACCCTGCTGCTTCGCGAATAGATAGATTTTACGTAAGTGAGACGATGACATCACAGGTTCAGGACATCCAAGTGAGACCAGTGCCATTTAGCGATCATCATGCATTGATCATGAAAATAATGCACACCGAAAGACCACCACCGATTGGAAGAGGTTCCTGGAAATTAAACAATGCCCTCTTACAGGATACGATGCTTAAATCCAAGTTTCAACAGAGGTGGATAAGCTGGACTCGAACCGCGAAGAGTAGAACCGCCAACAAGTTACATCAGTGGCTGTTCACTCTGAAGCCTGCCATACGCAATTTTTACAAGAGTGAAGGCATAGAGAAGGCAAAGCATAGAAGAAAGTATTTGAATTATTACTATGAACTGCTTAACGATAGATACCAACAACAAAGGAGGCAACAAGGTGGAGAAACTGTGACGCATCACATCGAAGCAATAAAGAAGAAAATTTGTTCACTTCAGGAAGAACTCTGTAGGGGAACACTACAACGAGCGGGAGAGAACTCGCTACAGGGTGAAGAGAAAACCTCGCTCTATCACATTGCGTCTGAAAAGTGCCGCGGAACGCAGAAATATATCTCTGCTTTGGAATCCACATCTGGAGAACTACTGACCACAACACGAGATATCTTAGCAGAGGCTTACAATTTCTTTTCTTCCAAATTTGGGAAAACGGAAGTCGATGTTGCAGCACAGCAAAATGATTACAAGAACATTGTGGAACAACTATCACCAGAAGATAATGAGGCATTAAATGCGGAAATAGCCATGACAGAACTATGGACGGCACTCAAGTCAGCCAGCATGACATCGGTACCGGGAGTAGATGGCCTCGGCTACCGGTTTCACAAAGAGAACTGGGAGACTGTAAAAGACACACTGCTTGGAGTAATGTTAGAGTTGCAACGGAACGAGAGTGAAATGTCTGGTTTCAACGAAGGAATTATTGTTTTAATACCCAAACATTCAGCGGCAAGAACATTCACCGAATATCGTCCTATTACACTACTTAATGCCGATTTTAAGTTGTTCAGCAAGATAATTGCCAATCGTGTGCGGGCAGTTCTGTCAAATGTCATTGGACCGGGACAGACATGCGGTATTCCAGAAAGGAGAATTACGCACATTCTCATGACACTCCGGGATACTATTATTGCTTGTGAGCAGGACCCAGACTTGACTACAGCAATTTTAGCCCTGGATTTCACAAGCGCCTTTGACAAGGTTCATCATGGCTATCTTAGGGGAGTTTTAAGACAATTTGGATTTTCTGTAGACTTTCAAAGCCTCATTAAACGCATCTATGACAAGGCGCATTCGAGAATTCAAATAAATGGATTTTACACGCAACCAGTACCGATCCTGCAATATATACGGCAGGGATGTCCACTATCGATGCTTCTTTACACCTTGTGTATAGAACCGCTGATTCGAGGTATGACGAATATCCTTGCACAGAGAGCCCATCCTTCGAGTGGTGAGAGAATTTTCGCTTATGCTGATGATGTCACCCTGATACTTACTCATTCGGGGGAATTTAATGCTGTTACACCATTGTTAAACGAATACCAAAGGGCGTCCGGAGCACAAATCAACTTTGACAAATCCCAGCTACTAACATTGAATGATTGGACAATGGAAGATGCTCTGTTTACCCGCAGTAGGGCGTTAAAAGTCTTAGGGCTGACCTTCACCTCAAAGCTGGAAGACCTAATTGAGAGGAATTGGACGCGAATTGTTAATACCTGCATTTACCTCATGCAGTCCCAGTTAACACGAAACTTAAATCTAGTTCAAAAAATATGGCATGTGAACACGTTTGTTTTAGCCAAAATATGGTACGCAGCGCAGGTAATACCAATGCACCAAAAATACTCTCAGCGTTTGGAACGGGCAATCGGTTATTGTATTTGGCGGAATCAGTTCTACAAAGTAGCCCGAACTCAGTTACGCCGGAAAATAACTGAAGGAGGCTGGAATATAACAGATGTGTACGTGAAGTGCAGAGCGCTGTTACTGCGTTCTGTTTTGGGCGCACTCAATGGACAGGGAAGTCGTCAGGACATGGACTTTTGTCATTACCTGCCGTCCTCAGATACGACCCCACCTTCTGCATTTCGACAGGTAGTAAAGGACTATCAACATCTATTGCCAATGATTACAACGGAGTCAGGATGCCTTACGACCAAACAATTGTACATCGAGTTGTTAAAAGAGTATTTGCCTGTGCCAGCAATTGTTGCAAAATATTCAAATACAACATGGGATCGCATATGGAAAGTTTTTCAAAAAACTTACGTTCCTCTTGATTGGAAAGTGTCCGTGTACTTCTTTGTGAATGAACTAATCCCAACGGAATTAAAGAAATGTAAACATAATTTAGCAACAGTCCCATGGTGTAAACGTTGTGGAAAAGTGGACACGCAGATACACAGAATTACCACCTGCAAAAACATATCTGAGATCTGGAAATGGACTAAACATAAAATCGGCGTGCTGGTTGGAAGCAGGGCGGAATATACGACAGTGTCAATAATTCTATCCTGGAACATTAAGAAAGGCAACACTGCACGGACACAAATGTGGTTGATAATGGCTTTCTACCATTATTGCCTGAGTGCAGATTATCCTAATTTATTTGCATTCAAAAAGTGGCTCAGAGCAGAGCGATACAAAATGCGTAGATATCATGAGGTATGGACCGATTTAAATGATCAACTAGATCTCACTTGCTAACTTTTGCACGGGTGCGCACACCGATTCTTTCTAAAATGTTGCAACAAAATGTAACCACACATGAATAAATAAAGTAAAAAAAAAAGTCATTGTGTGATGGACTTCTGGTACAAATCCTCTTTGGAAATACACACCTCGGATTAAAGTGAATTCAGGAACACCTCCTACAAGTACATGGTCTTCTTCTGTAGTGAATCATTGATCAGTTTTACCCATGTGGAAGGAATTAAGACTTTATCCATTGATCGTTTGTTCTTCTCATTATTGCCAAAGATTCTGTCAATAAGCATGAAAGAATGCCTTTGTATTGGGAAGTACAGATTTAAATTTTTAAAGTGCACTTGAGGAATCTCTAAAAATGTCTAATATCTAAAGTGTATCAACAGCTGATATCAAAGAGCTGTAGTTGCACCAGCAAACGGCAAATGCGGCAACTACTTGACTTAACAATATCTAAATCGAAAAGGCTGACTTAACAACTTGTATTTTTGTAAAGGCGGAAGCAGTTTGAGTACTATAAGCTGTTAACTTGTCTGTAGTGTCCGAAAACCAAGCACGATCTTTATATATTATTCGTTCTAGACTAGAGTAATGTTCCAGTAACTGTTTGTCAATGGTGGCTAGTTCATGTAACTGCGAATTAGTCGCAACGTCACAACAGAAATTGAGTATATATCCTAGGAATGCAATACCTTTCTTAACACGGGGGTACTCCTTATGAGTAAAGTTAAACATTGCATTCGATAACTGACTAATTACTCTGTCAAGAGTGTTGCCAACGTAGTTAATGTCATCCTCCAGTCGGGCCAATAAGGATGGGTACTTTGGTCCCCCCGAAGGCCGCGGTGCGAGCATATTTTCGGGGTTGATCTTCTCTCTCAAAACCTTAAAGGTTAGGGGAATTGAAGCCTGATATACAATACAATTCTTTAAGTGTTTCAATGCCGCCCCTGTAGCAATCCGTATAGGCCTTTGGTGTGCATTGTCCAAAGACAGAACGAATTGTATTCCCATGTAAAGTATAAGATGCTGTAGGGTACAGTACATTTGAAATCATGCAACATAGGAATGTAAGTAAAAATCAAGACCGGAACAGAGAGAGAGAGATAAATAGAAAAAAAAAACCAGAAAAGATAATATACTAATCAGAATAACAACTATAAACCTAAAAGAGCGGGGTTATGTGTCATAGGCTCACAATGTCGGTCTAAGGAAATATAAGGAGATGGTGAGATATGTCCTAAAAATGAAACTTCGAATTCAGGAGACATTAGTTAGGTATTGTTACACGTGTGGAGCAGAAGTCAACGAACGGAAGTGGACTTTGTAATGTAAGATCTAGAGGAGGAAATGGAATGTATGAAAAAAGTGATACTATGCAGGAATTTGTATTTGTAAGAAAGATGTAGCTGCCCTGTAAGAAAAGTGCTTCTGCTGTGGCAAAAAAAAAAAAAAAAAAAAAAAAAAAAAAACAAAAAAAAAAACTGAGGTAAGCGCGAAGTGAACAGCAACTACTTTCAAGTGCAGGAACAAATGGTACTCGCTGGGCGCCAGATCAGGGCTATATGGAGAATGATCTAGAGTTTCCCATTGAAAATATTTGATGGGATCTTTGGTCCGATTAGCCACATGTGGTCGGGAATTGTCTTGCAGCAAAACGATACCCTTACTCAACTTGCCACGTCTTTTGTTCTGGATTGCACGGCGCAGATTGTTCACTGTCTCACAATAAGACGCTGTATTGATTGTCTCATTACGAGGCAGAAACTCTACTAGCAATACTCCTTTTCTGTCGCAAAAAAAAAAAAAAAAAAAACTGTGCACATGATTTTCCGGGCAGAAATTGTTTTCTTAAACTTCACTTTTGTGGGTGATGATGAATGTCGCCATTCCATGGATTGTAGTTTCGATTTTGGTGTGACGTAGGCCACCCATGTTTCATCACCAGTAACAATTTGGTCTAAAAAATCTTCACCTTGATTGTGGTACCGCTCAAGGAAAGTCAAATTTTGTGCAAATTCCTCAACATTTTCGGAACCCAACGTGAACACTATTTCCGGAACTTCAAGTTCTCGGTCACAATGCGATACAAAACACTACCAAAATATTGAGGGAAATAGTCGCACAATGATGAAATTGTAAAGCGTCTGTTTTCTCTCACCTTTTCGTCCACTTTCTGCACCAAATCTTCAGTAACGAACGAAGGACGCCTACTCCGTTCTTCATCATGCACATTTGTGCTGCCATATTTAAATGCTCTCACCCATTTCCTTACCATTCCATCACTCATAATGTTTTGTCCGTAAACTTCATAGATCTCACAATGAATATCGATCGGTTTTACGCCTTTAGCACTAAGAAATCGTATAACAGTCCGTACTTCAAAATCGGCAGGATTCACGATTGTCGGAGGCATCTTAAACACCCAGTAACCAAAGTATACAATGAAGAATCAGACTGTAATGGCGTCAATGCGTAGACAAGAAATATAGGTAACCAGCACGCATACACGGAACGCCGACCGTAGCGCTGCGGCGGCGGAATCGCAAAATGGTACTGACTTAAAAAACATGCCTCGTACCTGGTAGAAACATCTAAATTGTGGCTTTGTTTATGAATGTGGTGACAATGTTGATGAAGATAGAAAAACAAATATGTGTATTTAATTACTTCTACATAACGAATGTATAAAAGATGTTTCAGAGGAATTTCTATGCTCTTTCAGTAGCTACGTTTGCCTCAATTTCTGTGACGGTTGAAAATTTTCTGATGCACTAGGTAGTTACAGCATTCTTGTCTTATCATCTTTCTCTTCATTTATAACTTCTCATTTATAGGTTTTCTTATAGAACATGGTTACTCGACATACTTTGCGTGAAGGTTTTATGCAAATCTTTATTTAATTTTGAATTAAATTATTTTGAATTACATTTTAAATAGAAGGAATAAACGTGATAATGTTCTCTTACATTTGTCGTCTGTGGGCACCAAGTTGGAAAGCTGAACCAAAATTTAAAAATACAGAGTCAGTGATAAATCTTGAAATAGACTTTTTTATTACGTATAACGATACAGATGTATTTTTTTATCTGAAAAAGTGCAGAACGATGCGCAGTGGTATCTGGAGGAGCCCACCTCAGAACGGTTGCAACTGGAGGGGAGGGCAGGTCAGTTGTGTAACAGTTGCGAGCAACTAAACACGTGCAGAGCTACTCGGTAACACTACAGCTTGTTTCAAAATGTGCTTGTCTTCTGGTTCCAAGAGAGCATTTATAAATGATGCCTCCTAGCAGCACCTAGGAAATAAAGTGCTACATATAAAAACTCGAGAATAACCAGTATCCATAGATTTATAAAATAGTAACAATGGTCTGGGTCAGCTATAAAAATCTGGGGAAGGGTATCTGAGGCAACAGTTGTGTCTGAAAGCAGTTTAGGAGAGTTATTAAGGAAAGAAAATCCATTGGTGCTAGAGCTACAACGTCCTGCTCCATGCCCAGTAAACAAAGATTAAGAACATGCACAGAATCTAATTTGGATGTTTTAATTCAGAAGTAGTTAGGCGAACTATGAATAATTATTAAAACACAGAAAAACATAGAGCAATTTTGAAGAAAGTGCTTATGTAGCTAAAAATTCTACTGACTTCTAAGGCAGTCTCTCAACATTAAGAAGAGTTATTTTGAAGCTAGGATTATTTGAAGAAAAAAAAAAAAAAACACTAAGCGTGACAGCCAAATTTTAATCGAACATCGCATCATACGTGCAAAAAGGCTTAAGTATTTACGAAATATTTGGAGATATCGAAGTGAAGTTTATATAGCTTATATGGATGAAGCTTATATAAATACAACACATACTGGACCATATGCCTGCAGTGAAATACGTTACAGGGACTCTGCAGCGATATTGAAATGCCGACAGTCGTTTATCATGCCTGCTGGAGGAGAACTGGGTTTCCAAATGCCTATGTACTATTTAAGATCCAACAAAAGCGTGGAGATTACTACCATAGTAAGAATTACATATCAGATTATAAGAGCTGCAAAACTGGCTTAGAGAATGAAATTTGTTTTAGACACCTTATGCACCGCCCTCCGCTCTCGTAATCTTACGCGTGTGACGCATTGTGGCGATAGGTGCACTATCCCCACCACAGCTGCTACTCACCCCTACCGCGCAGGATTCCTGTCAAGATAAAATAATTCATCTGTACCCTACGACAAGATTCTTTGCAGAGAGGTTATGTGAATACGGTTTTATCTAATTCAAGCATAGTGGTAAATTTCAAATACTTGGTATTGTAACCAGATTTCTATGTTGAAGATCAGATGCACGTTGACCGTTTCGAAGACCCAGATTTGGAAGCCAGATATAACGTGATTTCTTCGTTGTAGTTTGAATTATTTTATGATTATTGTGTCTGCTTAGATAAGAGTCATAAGATCTCTCGTTTTCGTTTCGAGTGAAATAAATAAAATTTTGGATAGGTCCAATTTCGTAATATATAATTTAATTGTATAATCTGGATTAAATTTTACTCGAACTTTCTTTCTTAGTCAATCATTGCAGGTTACCTCCAACATATCGACAAATCTTTACTTCCTTAATAAATAGATTCCGTTAATTACATAAAATTGCTCACTGCTGCACGTCACTCATCACTATAAAAACCTTTTATCTTCCCTATATCGTCTTTTCACCATCAAGATTACAGAACATGTGTTTTTGAAGATTGTTTATTTTCTGTTACTATTTAAATTATCTAAATTAAAATTTGGAAGGATTCTGTTTTTCTCTGTAGCTCAAATTGAGTTAGTTCTGTTAATCTACTTCCAATCCATACTGGTTTGTATTTGTAAAATACTTGGCTTTGAACTATTTATACAAATAGCTCTAAAATATGAAAATACTATCAAACGTTTTAAAAGTATTATTGTTATCATAAAATGTAAAACTCTCTTAATACTAAGTACACATTAATTTATAGAAAGTGAAGATCAAATATACGATATAAACTCTCGCGGATACAAAGTGGACATTCCATGTAGTATATAAGACGGCTGGCATGGTAACTAAGTGGGGAGGTCCGAGACTACAGGGTCGCTCTTAGGAGCTAATACCAACACCGAGACGACACTGGTGGTACCTAAAACATGGCGCGAAATGCGATACTAGGCCACGGTATACAAAGTGGCACTAACCCATGTAGTGACCATGACCTCCCTTTTGATACATTTTACTAACATTTACTCCTGATCCATGAATTTCTATTTAAACATCTCCGGTTTGCAGGCGACATTTGTATTAGGTGTTTTGATTAGTAAAGTCAGTCTTTTTATTTTGATGTTTTGGGAACATTATTGGGTTTGTTTGCTTCGGCAATGCTATTTACAGGATGCCATGTCTAGTGTTTCGTATAATGCAAGCATGTATCAGTATTCAGTTGTAAATAAAAAATCACAAGATGGAGATAACGAAGTACACTTAAGATTTACCACGTTCTGCAAGATCTAAAGTAAGGAATATTCAGGATGCACTCCAAGTTTCATGAGAAAATGCGCAAAGCTGTACCCGTGGACATTCAGAAGAACTTTGTGCTTCAAACGATATACACATCGCCACATTAACACTTGTAAGATCATACAGAAGCAACGGGTCTCTACCTCATAAACTAACACCAAAAAATGCTAAAGGCAGAGTAGATATCTGTCAGACTGAAGAATTCAATGCCATAGCCAGGATTTGAACCACGTACCTTTTGGTTGCCGTCCAGCTGCTCTACCCATTGAGCTACTATGGCCAACGTGCCGAGATGACATGAAATTCTTTAACTGACTCGTGTTTTTCCCAGTAAACCACTTAGGAGTTCTCATAAGTACTTGAGACAGCTATCTTAATGGTGACTTACTATGCTGTAAGTACTTTAAGACCCGGGCTTTATAGTAAACCACTAGGAGTTCTCATAAGTACATGAGACAACTATCTTAATGGTGACTTACTATGCTGTAAGTACTTTAAGACCCGGGCTTTATAGTAAACCACTAGGAGTTCTCATAAACACATGAGACAACTACCTTAATGACGACTTACTATGCTGTAAGTACTTTAAGACCCGGGCTTTATAGTAAACCACTAGGAGTTCTCATAAACACATGAGACAACTACCTTAATGGCGACTTACTATGCTGTAAGTACATTAAGACTCGGGCTTTGTAGTTCGGACCATTATTAAGTCAATTACTTACCATTAATAAATACAGTATCTGCAAAATCTCTACAAAAGATCTGTTTAGCACAAATTGATCTTTTTTAACGAGATTTACATTGTTTCGCATCCTGAATCCATTAAGAGATTTATCACGCCGTCCTTCCAGACTTTGCCTTATTTTTAACACTGCAGCGGCAATTCTTCGTGTAAGCACAATTGTTTCCCATCTCGTGTCAGTTTGTGCGGCTATCAATTTCTTCACGTCAGCAAGTGTATCATCTAGAGTTTAAAGCGGGCTTTCTTTGCTCGTCACAAATATGTCTAATGTATATAAAAGTTAATAATAATTACTCAGAAATATCAGATAAGCTAATGCAATTGAGATAAATATATAATTTGATTGTAATGATCTTGACTGAATTTTACTCTTACTTTCTTTCCTAGTCAATCATTGCAGGTTGCCTCCAGCATATCGACAAATTCTTATTTCCTTATTAGTTTCCGTTAATTACATAAAATTGCTCACTCCAGCACGTCCACTCATCACTATAAAAACTTTTTGACTTCCTCGCATCGTCTTTCCACCATCAAGATTACAGAACATATGCTTTTTAAGATTGTTGATTTTCTGCTACTATTTAAATTATTTAAATTAAAATTTGGAAGGATTCTGTTTTTCTCTGTAGCTCAAATTGAGATAATTCTGTTAATATACTTCCAATCCATACTGGTTTGTATTTGTAAAATACTTGGCTTTGAACTACTTATACAAATATTTCTAGAATATGAAAATACTATGGAACGTTTTAAAAGTATTATTGTTATCATAAAATGTAAAACTCTCTTAGCACTAAGTACACATTAATTTATAGGACGTGAACAAAAAATATATAAACTCTCGCGGATACAAAGTGGACATTCCATGTAGTATATAAGAACGGCTGGCATGGCAACTTAGCGGGGAGGTCCGATGCTACAGGGTCGCTCTTAGGAGCTGATACTAACACGCAGACGACAGTCATGTTACCTACAACATGGCGCGAAATGCGATACTAGGCCACGGTATACAAAGTGGCACTAACCCATGTAGTGACCATGACCTCCCTTTTGATAAATTTTACTAACATTTACTACATTTATTGATTTTCTGTTACTATCGCTACAAATTTTTTATAAGTTTATAAATTTTTCAAACCTTTTCTAAATATAAATCGAAACTACTGTCACATATCACACTAAAGGTGGAAATGATTGAAAACCTGACATTTAGGCTTCCTGAATAACCAGTATTCGTTCACAATTGTGCACTGCAACAATCCATTCCCAGTGATTTGGCACAACAAGGTCTCGAACTTCGTACTAAACATTTCCTTTCATTGTCATATAGCTAGACCCTCAAAACAGCTAACGTTGACTCAGTATGGTAGCAAGTGATGCAGAAGAAAGACTTACGTAAGTATAAGAACTTGACAGGAAGTGTTGATGTATAGGAATGAATAATTGGGCTCTCACGTTATGAGATGGTGCAACCACACAAATCGTTTACAAAACGTGACCCTCTATCAGAAAATAAACAAACAGCGCGCTAACCTTGTATTTTTAAATGACATTTGGCAAACTTGTACCCTAATCTGATCGAGTAGGATGGCTCAGACGGTTTTGTCTATGACCGTATTCGGGATGGTACCGTGGCCGAATCTGTAGCCATTGGGCACAAGGCAAAAGCAGTAGCAGTCAGGCACACGGATCAACCAGCAAAACTGGTTTCAGGTACTCGGGATTAAGAGAGACACAGGAGTGTTAATTGCTAATGGGTATTTTTATTATTTTGTTGAAAAATCTGTTTGAAGAGGTTCTTAGCCAGCTATGCCTACTTAAAGCATACTGTGATTTTGTGGGTTCGTGAAATTAAAAGTCCAATTGCACCACTCAAAAATTTTCTTTATTTCCACCGACTTACAGTTAAACACTTACCAATTACACAGAATTACTTAATGCACACAATTACGATTCACCAGTTCGTCCGTTACAATTCCACTTTTCTCTCGCAATTACGTACAATCCTCCGATGCACGTACACAGTCTTCTCGTCCGTACACTAGCACTGCACTCTTACGCTGCTCGCCAAGAACTGACTGACTCAATTCACTCACTGCAGCCCTTTTTATAGGAATATCGCCGTTTTCTCGAAGCCTCTAGTTATCGTGAATCACCGCGAAGGTTCCAGATGGCAGTGGAAGGGGGGAAAGAGGCGGCCAGCGACAAGTGACACTTCTCTAATCATCCCCTCAGTTAGTGACAGAGACTAATGGGTGGGTGTGGCTTAGCTGCTTCTGGCCCCTTACTCAGCTGTCGTTGGTTGTGCTTTCCGCTAATTGGGTGACACCGGGGTACACCACGTGGAGGCGATCTCTTATCGCACCCCAAAAAGTTATATTTTTTATTATAACTATTGCACTTTCTTCGTTCTGCTAGAACTCTTCAATATGTTTTGTGTCTTCTTGGTCCATAATTTAACTTACATTCATTAAAAAGCTCATTCGGAAAGAATCCGTTACAGTTCTTCATTATTTAAGTTCATTCGTATGAAACAGAATTTGACAATAATTTATTTTATGCACATAGGCAAGAGTTTTCAGACATTTTCTTAAATCTCTTGTTTGCTTAAGATCTTTCAGGCTATTGGCAATCCTATTGTCCAGTGTAATTGTAGACTTTATTTGTTTTTTACTCTCCAAGTAGAGTTCTTTTATGTCGAAAAGGTATCCCTGGTATTCTGCATTATCCTTCAAGGCTTTAACTAGCGCAAGTATGTTAGGGTGTGTGGTCTTTGCAGGATTTTGTTGAACCGGTGTTTCCAACCTTCGACAGCATTGTTGGCTCTGTGACATTTTCCATGACAGTTCCATAACTCTGTTGGTATTGAAGGATTATCCATCCACTGTTCCACAAAGTAGTCGTAGAACAAAATTAATTGCTCATTTTCTGGCGAGTTTTCTTGTATAATAAGCGGAAGCTGAGCCAATGCAGAACACATCCTTCTATGAAGTCTAATTTCCTCATTTTGAATGTAGTCACGTGTCAGTCCTAATCCTTGCACCTTTCTCCAAATACACTGATTGAAATGATAGCTGTAACCAGAAATTTGTACATTTGAAAGCAGAAACTTCAAAGCTTGAATAGCGCCAGGTTCAAAATCTTTAATTACTTCCTTGGGGTTCCAGTCTGGAATCTTCTCTTTGATTGTGTTGAACAGCCTTCTGTAAGTCTACTTCTTCTTATTTGGAAGAAGAGCATATACCATCGGCATGACATGGGTTTTATGACTTGTACTTCCAAGATCGGCGTGGATGTTGTATATTTGGCTACATTGTTTGCTACAGCCTTTGAATGTACAGCTTTTGTCACCTGAAAGTGACCTTCACAATTAAACTGAAGAAACAACTCCCTTCCCATGAAACCTAGATAATTATGTGTGTGCCTAACTGCTAATGTGCCGAACTGCTAAACACCCCCGTGGCCTACATGCCAGTCCCATGGGTGTTTTATCGGAGATTTTCCCGGATGGCCAGGCGAGTGTCAGGTAATTTCCTCTCACTCCATTTCATGTCCATTATCATTTCATATCATCTGGTGACCTGTAATTTCTCGACGCAGCATGGCAGGGTGACATGTGATACCGAAATTAAGGGATGGATTTGAAGGGAATAGCATATCTTTGTTAAAACACGTGAAGGTGCATTGGGTTGAGTCGCTTAACAAAAGAAACGTAAGAAAGAGGGTTTTCTTAACAGGGATCCTAAATTCATAACACTTGACTGCGTTTGAAAAGTTCGGAGCCTTAATAATGGCATGAAACCGAGACTATTAATCAGAATGGACAAAATAGTCACAAAAAAGGATTTTGGTGTGAAACAAGACAGGGCCTCCAGAGGTGAAAGTCACACACGCAGCTGTAGTGAGGAAGCAGATCGTAGCTGGCAGCCCATTTAGATAGTCATCTGCTTCTGTCTTGGGCGATGGCAGGCCAGAAGCGACGAGAGAAGATATCTATCAGTTCATACGTGAATAACGAATTAAGAGTTATCGCGTAATATGCACTCTACGAGGTCTGTTCAATAAGGAATGATCGTAAATTTTTACGGCCATAATTTTTCACACTAAAATTCAAATTTATTATATTCTGTTAGCTTGATGTGAAACAAACACGCCGTAGTAGTTTCATTGTTGCTACTCCTGGTTCCCGTCTGTGAGAACCAGGCAAGTTCAGACATGTTTATTATCGTGGAAACGTTGAGTCAGACTGAAAAATTCAATGCCATAGCCGGGATGTGAACCACGGATCTTCTGGTTTCCATCCAACCGCACTACCATTGAGCTACTATGGCCAACGTGCCGATATGACATTAAATTCGCCAACTGACTCGTATTTTCGTGGTAAACCACTTAGGAATTCTTATAAACACATGAGACAACTTCCTTAATGGCGACTTACAACGTGTAAGTACTTTAGACCCGGGCTTTATATTTATCCACTATTAGGTTAATTAATGGAAATTAATTATTCTTTCACACTGGCCATGTGTAGGCTAAATTGTGGAAACGTAGCGCAATGGCAGTGCAGCTGGATGGAAACCAGAAGATCCGTGGTTCAAATCCCGGCTATGGCACTGAATTTTTCAGTCTGACTCTACGTTTCCACAATTTAGCCTACACACGGCCAGTGTGAAAGAATAATTAATTTCCATGTTTATTATCGGCTACCGCTGTAATGGAGGTAACATGCAGTTAAAGTTGATGTTGTCGGAATATCCGGAACTTCTTTTAAACGTAATCACTACTGATGGAACTTGGCTACATCATTTTGATCCTGAGAGCAAATAGCAAAGCTAAGTGTGCAAATCTCCCTCTTCACCAACTCCCAAAAATGGAAGAATGGTTGCTTCTGATGGAAAAGTTATGGTCATGTCATTCTTTGATATTCATGGAATGGTTTATCAGCATGTTGTACCTGCAGACACATCAGTAACTGGACAATACTACAGGGATGTCCTGAAAACATTGCAAGTTCATATAAGGTGCAAAAGACCACATTTCCGTGAAGCAGGCTGGATGTGCTGCCGCACTTTGCCAATGTTGTTGCTGAATATCTTGCAAAAATCAACGTGAAGTGCATCCCTCATCCACCCTATAGTCCGGATTTAGCCCCATGTGACTTTTTTCTATTCCCTAACTTGAAGAAACGCCTTCGTGGGAGGCATTATCCATTATCAGAAGCAGTGGTGAAGGCTGCGGAGGCGATTTTGAAGGATCTCTCAAAAATGGTTTCCAGCATGTCTTTGAAGACTGGCAGAAACTCTGGGACAAGATATTCAGCAACAACATTGGCAGCCGCGCAATATCTTGGTGCAGCAGATCCAGCCTGCTTCATGGAAATGTGGTCTTTTGTGCCTGATGTGGACTTGCAATGTTTTCAGGACAACGCTGTAGTGTTGTCCAGTTACTGATATGTATGCAGGTACACATGCTCATAAACCATTCAGTGAATATCAAAGAATGAGCTGACCATAAGTTTCCCAGAAGAAGCAACTAGTTTTGCTATTTGCAGGTTGGTGATGAAGGGGATTTCCACGCTGATCTTTGCTGTTTGCTCTCAGGATCAAAATGATTTAGCCAAATTTCATCAGCAGTGATTACGTTTAAAAGAAACGCCGGATCTTTCGCTAACGTCAGCTTTAATGTAAATGTCCTTTTATTCGGCAATCAACAGTCTTGGAACCCATCGCGCACAAACACGTCTCATGTGTAATGTTTCTGTCATCAACGTGTGGGTGGCACCCAATGAAATGTTCAATATTTCAGAAAGTGATCTTAAGGTAATTCGTCGATCTTCTTTCACAATGGCAGCAGCAGTGTTGATGTTTTCTTCCGTAAGAGCAGTAACTGGAGCACCGGGTCCACCTTCCTTTGAAATTGATTTTCTCCCCTCTTTAGACATTTTAAACCACCTTTGAGCTGTGCTGTAGGGAAGAACGGACTCTCCATAGGCCTCCTGTAACATTGTATAGGCCTCAACTGAAGATTTGTTGAGAATTTCAAAGCCGCATATTGTTCCTCGCGTGTTACGTCCATTGCAGCGGTAGGCGATACTGAGCATATCTGAACTTGTCTGGTTCTCACAGGCGGGGACCAAGAGTACCAATAATGAAACTAATACGGTGTGTTTGTGTAACATTAAGCTAACAGAATATCATAAGATTGAATTTTAGTGCGAAAGACCAATACCGTATAAAATTATGATCATTCGTTAGTGAACAGCCCTCGTAATTAGAAGAAGTTGGGTGGTCCAAGTGGATTCTTTGCAATTGTTTTATTATATTTATTGTGACGGGTTGTTAAATCTCTGTCCATTGTATTACTTATGGACAAATAATTACGTTGTTTTATAAGAACAAATGATTATATCATCTAATCTGATTCACAAGCTCATTGCCGGGAAAAAGAAAAAAGCATTATTTCAGTTTGGGGGCTGATGCATCTATTAAAACTTGCTTCCATTCAGCTTTGTTTATTTGCCGTCTACGATTTTATTTGTTGTTCAGCACTGCTACTCATCAATTGCTTTAGTACCTCCGTCATGGATTGGCAGATAGGCAATTAATCACCTGTATACCGACATTGAAGATTAAATCAATGGGATCTGAAAGGAATATATAGGTACATCATTTCACATCCAGCAGACCGAAACATCCGCTGAAAGGATCACTGTTCAACTGTAAACTCAACTTTTTTGTCTGTCAGATCTCTTTTCGGGGTAACTGTTCAATTGTGAATAGAATTAGAAACATGACAAAAAACAAAAAACAAAACAAAAAAACAGTGGAATATTAGACCTTATTTTATGAATACCTATATCACAGAATGATATATAGGTTAACTATGCATTTATAATGACAGTTTAATCTCAATTTATTAGATTAATTTAGTATAATTCATAAGCTAAGGAACGTAAATAAGTCCGCTTATAAAAATTACTGCAAATTAGTTCTTTAGCAATTTAAATTCCTAAGGAGTGTCCAAATAAGCATTTACTAATGTTATATTTATCACTTTAGTTGTAATTGATTATATCATATCTGTATTTTGTATCATTGCAATAAATGCACAGATAAAATAAACTAAAGGTAAATGAACTTGAAAGAATTGAAGCGGTCAGAAGAAGAAGTTGCTAAGTCACTGTTTCAGCAGGAGAGCTGCTTAAACTTTTAAAAAGTAATTTTAAATAACAAAATTCAAATACAAATGAAAACAATTTATGTGATGGGTCCGTTTGGAGGTACACAGTACTGTGTTCAGGTGTTTCACACATATGTAGCATGTGTTACAAGATATTTTATTGTGACTTTGTGGGTTCGTGAAATTAAAAGTCCAATTGCACAAACTTAAAATGTTCTTTATTTCCACCGAATTACAGTTGGAACACTTGCCGATTACATAGAATTACGTAGCGCACACAATTGCAATCCAACAGTTCGTCTGTCACAGGTCCACTCCACACTCACTATTACGTACAACTCTCTCTAGAGCTGGCTAACAAATCCTCTTATACACGTACGCAATCTTCTAGTCCGTTTGCTAGCACGGCGCTCCTCACGGCTGCTTGCCAAGAACTGAACTTACTCACCCACTGCAGCCCTTATGTAGGAAGACAGCTGTTTCTGGAAGCTTCGAGGCTTGGAACATCATCCCGACTGTTCTAGACGTCAGAAGAGGGGGAAAGAGACTCGTGCCGCTCATCTAACCATCCCCTCCGTAAGGGCTACACAGATAAATGGGTAGGCGTGGTCTGAATGCTTCCCTGTCTGGCGCTACCTGCTAGCAGGGTTCTCTCGAGAATTCCGATGTTCCGGTGACATTATTATTAAGACTTAACAACTTTTAATTTAAAATGGATGAAAAGTTTTTAAGTCGCTTAAGAGCTTCTGATTCTTAAAGTTTGAATTTTTCCAGTATACTATATGATAATATGTAACCAATGATAAACTATTAACTTATTTTCACCGATACATCTGTACTATGGACTAATCCAGTATGCACTTTGTGGATTGACATACAACATTGTCATCAAAACATCACTCCAGCTCTATTACACTATCTTCTACATCACTTCCATGTATCATTGTGTCATAACTCATGGAGTACCCCAAGGTTCCGTGTTAGGGCCTTTATTATTTCTTATCTATATAAATGACCTCTCACTTTATATAAAGGACATTGCAAGTACAGTTCTTTTTGCTGATGACACTAGTGTCCTGGTGACCAGTACAAATTTAAACGAGTGTATAATTAAAATGAATTACGTTTTGAACTGTATGTCATGCTGGTTTAAAGCAAATAAATTATCTGTGAATCTAGACAAAACAAAAGTGGTCAAATTTATAACCTGTCGTACATCACATACTCAAATAGAAATCGGGATTAATGATATCTTATTTGAAGAAATTGACAGCATAAAATTTCTGGTCCTTCAAGTGGACAGATGTTTAGATTGGAAAGCTCACATAAATTATATCTTACCTAAACTCAGCTCTGCCTGTTATGCTATCCGAGAGCTGGTCAATGTGAGTTCTATTGACACACTTAAATTAGTATATTATGCATACTTTAACTCTATTATGGAATATTGAATGTTATCTTGGGGCAACTCAGTAGAAAGTAAAAGATATTTCTTATGCAAAAGATGGTTATAAGAATCATTACTAACAGCCACACCAGATGCTCCTGTAAAGATCTTTTTACAAGATTGAAGATATTAACGCTTCCTTGCATGTATATATATTCTCGATCCTAAAATTCTTTGTATGCAATCGTGCCCTATTTGCAACAAATAATGTAATTCACAAAATAAACGCTAGACAAAAGTATAATATCCATTATCCCAGTGCTAAACTTTCTTGCTTTCAGAAAGGTGTGCATTATGAAACTTTCAAAATATTTGACGCACTTCCTAATGTTCTTAAAGAAAAAGTTGATAATTTCGGTGCTTTTAAAAAAGCTGTTAGAGAGTACCTTTGCTCAAAATCTTTTTATTCTGTACAAGATTCTCTGAATGGCAAATTATGCTGATAATGCTTCTGTAGCTCTATAAGTAGTATTTAACTATTCCAATGACAAATCATTACTTATAAATATTTGATGCAAGCTGAAAGTTTATTTTTAATCTATATGTATTTAATAAATAACAAGAATGGTATCCATTGCAAAAAGGTTGAGACGTACTGGCATAAGCCAAGTGAAAGCTGGTTTAAAAAGTGTTTCATTTTGTATCATATATAATTATCCCTGCTTTGTTTTCCATATTGTTGTTGATATTGCCTTTATACTATAACATGTGTCTTATGTTAACTTTTGTACATATATATGCTATTAAACTTTATACCTCTGGACATGTTCAATGTTCACAGTCTTTTCTGGTTACAAGTGAACCTTCTGAACGCAAATCAATCTAATTTAATCTAATCTAAATTGTGGTAGCTTCTGGCAAAGTGATATGTTCCAATAGTGAACGAACATTGTAATATTTTGCCTTATTACTCTTCCGAAGTCTATCTGGTGTGTTTTTCGCACTATCACATGCCTTGTGTAGGACTCGCAACGTCACTGCTGTCCTCAAAAGAGACTGGGGACGATAAAGTGAGGATGACATTGTGTGATGAACTTCTGGTACACACCCTCTTTCGAAATACACACCTCGGATTAAAGGGAATTCAGGTATACTTCTTACAAGAACATGGTCGAGGACATCAAGCACTGTAGCCTATCCTCTGGGTAGCACAAAGAGTCTCGTCAAAGGGTATGCGTGGATATGTATGGGAGTAAGGATGGTTCTAATGATCCTGTAATGTAAGTTTAATGACTGTTTCTTTTTGTCATCACATCAAACTCAAAGTTGCCGACCAAGGGTTACCAATATATCACTGTTTAGAGTTACCCTATGTAGTTTGCTTATTACGCGATAACACTTAATTCGTTACTCACGTATGAACCGAAAAATACCGTGACTTGTGGGTTCGTGAAATGAAAAGTCCAATTACACCACTCAAAAAAGTTCTTTATTTCCACCGACTTACAGTTAAACTCTTGCCAATTATACGGAATTACGTAATGCACACAATTACGTAATGCACACAATTACGTTTCACCAGTTCGTCCGTTACAATTTCACTTGCACTCGTAATTACGTACAATCCTCCGATGCACTCACACAGTCTTCTCGTCGTACACTAGCACGTCAAGCACTGACTAACTGACTGACTGGATTCACTCACTGCAGCCCTTTTTATAGGGAAATCACTGTTTTCTAGACCTCTCTGGCTTCAGTGAATCACCGCGAAGGTTCCAGATGGCAGGGCAGAGGGGAGAGGCGGCTAGCCACAAGCGACAATCATCCCCTCAGTTGGTGACTGAGATTAATGGGAGGGTGCGGCCCAGAATACTTCACGTCCAACCCTCCTGCTTGCCCGTTCTGTAGGGTGTTCCGACGTTCGGGTGACAATATCTTCTCTCGTTGCTTCTGATTTGCCATCGCCCAAGACCGAACCAGATGGCCGTCTTAATGGACCGCCAGCCACGGAGTGTATTCTCATTACAGCTGCACGTGTGTGACTTTCACCTCTCGAAGCCCCCTTTATTCACAGCAAAATTCCTTTTTTGACTATTTTGTCCATTGTATTTATTAGTCTCGGTCATGCCATGAAGGGTCCGAACAATGCCTTTTCAAACCAATTCAAAAGTTATTCACTGAGAATCCCTGCTATTTTTTATTTTGTAATTTACGTCCTCCAACGTTAAGTCATATCGGACGATGAATGGAATGGGTGAAATGATAAAGGATAAGGGAAACCCCCGGAAAAAACCTTATTCAGGTAACTCACCCTGACCGAAATTCGAACTCGGGACCTCTTGAACGTGAGGCAGACACTCTACCACCACGCTACTGAGGCGGGCAGAATCCCTGCTAGGAACACTGTTTATTCCGTCTCTTTTGTTAAGCGACTCAACCCAATACACCTGCACGTGTTGTAACAAAGATACACAATTCCTTCGAAATCCATTACGATT
Source organism: Mantis religiosa (assembly GCA_030765055.1). NCBI lineage: Eukaryota > Metazoa > Arthropoda > Insecta > Mantodea > Mantidae > Mantis > Mantis religiosa. The sequence continues at coordinate 198,028,316 of CM060952.1, read as the reverse complement.
CTTTACTCATTTCATCCCTTAATTTGGGTATCAACAAGGACATGGCCTTCTTCTGTAGTGAATCTTTGATCGGTTTCTCTTATTTTGTTTTAATTTACCTCCACCGCAACGTTAAGTTATATAGGACGGTGAATGAATGAATTGGGTGAAATGGTGCTCAAATGAGCCCAGCGTCCATGGAGCTTAGAGTTACCTGACATTCGTCTAGAAGGATAAGGGAAAACCCCGGAAAAAACGTATCTATGTAAGTCACCCTGACCGAGGTTCGAACTCGGGACCTCTTGAACCTGAGGCAGACATGCTACCGTCTACGCTACCGAGGCGGGCCAGTTTCACTCATGTGGAAGGGACAAAGACTTCATCCATTGATCATCTCTTCTTCTCAATATTGCCAAATATTCTGTCAATAGGCATGAAAGAGTGCCCTGGTATTGCAAAGTATAGATAAACTCTCTGAAAGTGCACTTGAGGAATCTTTAAAAATATCTAACATCTAAATGTCTATTTTAGAATGTATCAACAGCTGATATCAAAGAGCTTGGCGGGCACAGTGTTGTTGCACCACCAAACGATCAATGCGGCAACTACTTGACTTAACAATGTCTAACTCGAAAAAGCTGACTTAACTTTTATTTCTGAAATTGATGCCCATTCAACCATGCTTGACTTAAGATCTTCGGATCCGCAAATATTTTAGCAGAATTACAGAACTGATATTCAGAGTGGTTATGGCGTGTTTAACAGGATTTCTCAAAACCATTGAGTGAGTAACTACTGAATCTTAGTGCTTCAATTATTGTTGAGAAATTTATGTACTTGGCAGAATTCACTACGTAGGCTTCAGCGGCCGCTGTCCATAGTAATAAAGTTTTCCGGGGAAGGCCGGGTCTTGGTTCTTGCTGATGCCAACGTTTCGCCCTAATATGTAGGACTTCTACAGGGCTCCTCTTCTTCTGAACCTTCCCCGGAAGACCTTATTTCTACTTGGTACAAACATCTAAAATGTGTCTGTGTTTACGAATGTGGTTACAATGTTGATGGAGATATGAAAAACAAATAGGTTTATTTAATTTGTTGTATTTGAATTGGCAATAGTAGCTTAGAGGGTTAGAGCAACCGCACCGAGAGCGGGAGATCCGTGGTTCAAATCCCGGCTATGGCATTGAATTTGTCAATCTGGCTACGCTCATTTTTTATCCTTTTTTCGTATTAAAATGTATATATGTGTATTTCTTTTTTTTCTTATTTAACGGATTTTTATTAGTTCCGTTTATTTTCTTATCTGTTTCCCTAGTTTCACAAATATTCACTATACACATAAACACCCATGCGCAAGGTGGAACTCGAACCCACGACCCTCTACGTGGCGGAACATTAGAGACATACGCTTTAGCGATCATAGCTACGAGGGCCGGCGTCGCGGTCCTGAGTTCGAATCTCGGTCAGGGTGAGTTACCTAGATAAGGTTTTTCCGGGGTTTTCCCTTATCCTTCAAGACGAGTGTCGGGTAACTCTAAGCTCCATGAACTCTGGACTCATATGAGCAACATTTCACCCAATTCATTCACCGTCCGATATGACTTAACGTTGGGGCGAAGGTAAATTAAAAAAAAAAAGGTAGTGTGGAAGAAATGTTTATTTCCACTAATTTGTTGTACATAACGAATGTTAAAAGTTGTTTCAGAAGAATTTGTATACTCTTTCAGTAGCCATTTTTGCCTCAGTTTCTGTGACGGTTGAAAATTTACTGATGCACTAGGTAGTTACAGCATTATTGGTTTATAATCTTTCTATACATGTATAACTTCTCATTTAAAGGTTTTCTTATAGAAAATGGTTACTCGACATATTTTGTGTGAAGGTTATATGCAAATATTTATTTAATTTTGAATTAAATTATTTTGAATTACATTTTAATTAGAGTTAATGTACATGATAATGTTCTCTTAAATTTGTCGTATGTGGGCACCAAGTTGAAAAGCTGAACCAAAGTTTAAAAACGCAGTGTCAGTGATAATTCTTGAAATACACTTTTTTATTATGTATAACGATACAGATGTATTTTTTATCTTTAAAAGTACAGAGCGATGCGTAGTGGTATCTGGACGAGTCCGCCTCAGAACGGTTGCAACTGGAGGGGAGGGCAGGTCAGTTGCGTACCAGTTGCGAGCAACTAAACACGTGCAGAGCTACTCGGTAACACTACAGCTTGTTTCAAAATGTGCTTGTCTCCTGGTTCCAAGAGAGCATTTATAAATTACGCCTCCTAGCAGCACATTAGGAAATAAAGTGCTACGTTTAAAATCACGAGAAGTAGTAACCAATATCCATAGATTTATAAAAAAGGAACAATGATCTGGATCAGCTATAAAAATCTGCGGAAGGTTATCTGAGGCAACAGTTGTGTCTGAAAGCAGTTTAGGAGAGTTATTAAGGAAAGAAAATCCATTGATGCTAGTGCAACAACGGCCTTCTCTATGCCCAGTAAACAAAGATTAAGAACATGCACAACATCTAATTTGGATATTTTAATTCAGAAGTAGTTAGGCGAACTATGTATAATTTTAAAGCACAGAAAAACATAGACCAACTTTGAAGAAAGTGCTTATGAAGCTAAAAAATCTACTGAATTCCAATGCAGTATCTGAACATTAAGAAGAGTTCTTTTGAAGCTAGGATTATTTGAAAAAAAAAAAAAAAAAAAAAAAAAAAACACTAAGCGTGACAGACAAATTTTAATCGAATATCGCGCCATGCGTGCAAAAAGGCTTAATTATTTACGAAATATTCGGAGATAGCGAAGTGAAGTTTATATAGTTTATATGGATGAAACTTATATAAATACAGCACATACTGGACCATATGCCTGGAGTGAAATACGCTACAGGGACTCTGCAGCGATATTGAAAGGCCGACAGTTGTTTATCATGCCTGCTGGAGGAGAACAGGGTTTTGTTCCAAATGCCTATGTACTATTTAAGATCCAACAAAAGCGTGGAGATTACTACCATAGTAAGAATTACATATCAGATTATAAGAGCTGAAAAACTGGCTTAGAGAATGAAATTTGTTTTTAGACACCTTATGCACCGCCCTCCGCTCTCGTAATCTTACGCGTGTGACGCGTTATGGCGATAGGTGCACTATCCCCACCACAGTTGCTACTCATCCCTACCGCGCAGGATTCCTGTCAAGATAAAATAATTCATCTGTACCCTACGACAAGATTCTTTGTAGAGAGGTTATGTAAATACGGTTTTATCTAATTCAAGCATAGTGGTAAATTTCAAATACTTGTTATTGTAACCAGATTTCTATGTTGAAGATCAGATGCACGTTGACCGTTTCGAAGACCCAGATTGGGAAGCCAGATATAACGTGATTACTTCGTTGTAGTTTGAATTATTATATGATTATTGTGTCTGCTTAAATAAGAGTCATAAGATCTCTCGTTTTCGTTTCGAGTGAAATAAATAAAATTTTGGATAAGTCCAATTTCGTAATATATAATTTAATTGTATAATCTGGATTAAATTTTACTCGAACTTTCTTTCTTAGTCAATCATTGCAGGTTACCTCCAACATATCGATAAATCCTTACTTCCTTAATAAGTAGATTCCGTTAATTACATAAAATTGCTCACTGCAGCACGTCACTCATCACTATAAAAACCTTTTATCTTCCCTATATCGTCTTTTCACCATCAAGATTACAGAACATGTGTTTTTGAAGATTGTTTATTTTCTGTTGCTATTTAAATTATCTAAATTAAAATTTGGAAGGATTCTGTTTTTCCCTGTAGCTCAAATTGAGTTAGTTCTGTTAATCTACTTCCAATCCATACTGGTTTGTATTTGTAAAATACTTGGCTTTGAACTATTTATACAAATAGCTCTAAAATATGAAAATACTATCAAACGTTTTAAAAGTATTATTGTTATCATAAAATGTAAAACTCTCTTAATACTAAGTACACATTAATTTATAGAAAATGAAGATCAAATATACGATATAAACTCTCGCGGATACAAAGTGGACATTCCATGTAGTATATAAGACGGCTGGCATGGTAACTAAGTGGGGAGGTCCGAGACTACAGGGTCGCTCTTAGGAGCTAATACCAACACCGAGACGACACTGGTGGTACCTAAAACATGGCGCGAAATGCGATACTAGGCCACGGTATACAAAGTGGCACCAACCCATGTAGTGACTATGACCTCCCTTTTGATACATTTTACTAACATTTACTCCTGATCCATGAATTTCTATTTAAACATCTCCGGTTTGCAGGCGACATTTGTATTAGGTGTTTTGATTAGTAAAGTCAGTCTTTTTATTTTGATGTTTTGGGAACATTATTGGGTTTGTTTGCTTCGGCAATGCTATTTACAGGATGCCATGTCTAGTGTTTCGTATAATGCAAGCATGTATCAGTATTCAGTTGTAAATAAAAAATCACAAGATGGAGATAACGAAGTACACTTAAGATTTACCACGTTCTGCAAGATCTAAAGTAAGGAATATTCAGGATGCACTCCAAGTTTCATGAGAAAATGCGCAAAGCTGTACCCGTGGACATTCAGAAGAACTTTGTGCTTCAAACGATGTACAGATCGCCACATTAAGACACTTGTAAGATCATACAGAAGCAACGGGTCTCTACCTCATAAACTAACACCAAAAAATGCTAAAGGCGGAGTAGATATCTGTCAGACTGAAAATTGAATGCCATAGCCGGGATTTTAACCACGGAATTGTTGGTTGCCGTCCAGCTGCTCTAACCATTGAGCTACTATGGCCAACGGCCGATATGACATTAAATTCTCCAACTGACTTGTGTTTCCCTGGTAAACCACTAGGAGTTCTCATAAGTACATGAGACAACTACCTTAATGGCGACTAACTATGCTGTAAGTACTTTTAGACCCGGGCTTTATAGTTCGGACCATTATTAAGTCAATTACTTACCAGTAATACATACAATATCTGCAAAATCTCTACAAAAGATCTGTTTAGCACAAATTGAGCTTTTTAACGAGATTTAAATTGTTTCGCATCCTGAATCCATTAAGAGATTTATCACGTCTTCCTTCCAGACTTTGCCTTATTTTTAACACTGCAGCGGTATTTCTTCGTAAGCAGAATTGTTTCCCATCTCGTGTCAGTTTGTGCGGCTATCAATTTCTTCACGTCAGCAAGTGTATCATCTAGAGTTTAAAGCGGACTTTCTTTGCTCGTCACAAATATGTCTAATAATATAAAAGTTAATAATAATTACTCGGAAATATCAGATAAGCTAATGCAATTGAGATAAATATATAATTTGATTGTGATGATCTTGACTGAATTTTACTCTTACTTTCTTTCCTAGTCAATCATTGCAGGTTGCCTCCAGCATATCGACAAATTCTTACTTCCTTATTAGTTTCCGTTAATTACATAAAATTGCTCACTCCAGCACGTCCACTCATCACTATAAAACTTTTTGTCTTCCTCGCATTGTCTTTGCACCATCAAGATTACAGAACATATGTTTTTGAGGATTGTTGATTTTATGTTACTATCCAAATCATTTAAATTATTTAAATTTGGAAGGATTCTGTTTTTCCCTGTAGCTCAAATTGAGTTAGTTCTGTTAATATACTTCCAATCCATACTGGTTTGTATTTGTAAAATACTTGGCTTTGAACTACTTATACAAATAGCTCTAAAATATGAAAATACTATCAAACGTTTTAAAAGTATTATTGTTATCATAAAATGTAAAACTCTCTTAGCACTGAGTACACATTAATTTATAGGACGTGAACAAAAAATATGTAAACTCTCGCGGATACAAAGTGGACATTCCATGTAGTATATAAGAACGGCTGGCATGGTAACTTAGCGGTCTCCCCACCCTCTTCAACGTCTTTATGGCAGATTTCCCCACAGAACCACGAGTCGAAATGGCACAATACGCTGACGACGTGTTTCTGTTCTGCAAGGACAAACACATCCTCAGAGCCTTCAACCCCATCCAAAGACATCTCCGGCTAACACAACAGTGGTGTCGGCGTTGGCGGATGTCCGTAAATCCGGACAAAAGCCACGCCATACTTTTTACAAAGCGCCACACCCCCGCAGACTGCCCCAACTTCAGCTACCGAGGTCGAAGGATAGAGTGGTCTAACTCTGTCCAGTACCTTGGTGTCAACTTGGATAGAGGTTTAACTTTTCGCCGACACATCAGGGACCTTTCGGCAATGGTACAGGGAGCAATTGCTTCCCTGTACCCAATGCTGGGGTCTACCTCGATGCCAGTCCGCATGAAGTTGTACCTATTCCGAGCGCTGGTAATCCCGGTGATGCTATATGCCTGCGAGATCTGGGGCATGGCAGCAGACAGCTGGATAGCATGGCTTCAACGTGCACAGAATAAAGGACTGCGGTCTGTTTATTCTGTGGGACGTTATTTCCCTACCAGGTCGCTCCACGAAGCATCGGGTCTTCCATACGTGGAGGATGAAATTAGGCGCCGGGCTTCAAAATTATACGCAATTTTACCATCTCACAGAAGCGCCCTTGTCAGATCACTGGGAAATTATGACCCCACTAGACGTCGATCTAGACTGCATCGGGTCCCCCGTATGGCATGCGGGCACCCTAGATAACACAGGAGCTGAACCTATCAGCAGCTAAAGCTGAGCTCCTCATAATTTTTCCAAGCTGTTTGGCATCTAAATTTCTCCCCAACTAAATTACAAAATATTTAAGACAAAAATGGGTGCTAAGTACTGCATCCTCTCTTTCGACCCGAAGGTACCTTGGTACCCTCAAAATTAACTTCCAATCAAAAACCTACATCAATTTCATCCTACATCTTTCATTTATAGTCCTACCTGCGGTAAAACCCTTAATGGGTGGGCACGCAGCAAAAACCTTCTGGCTGTATACAGCCAGCCAGCAGGAGCGAGCGAACTTAGCGGGGAGGTCCGATGCTACAGGGTCGCTCTTAGGAGCTGATACTAACACGCAGACGACAGTCATGTTACCTACAACATGGCGCGAAATGCGATACTAGGCCACGGTATACAAAGTGGCACTAACCCATGTAGTGACCATGACCTCCCTTTTGGTAAATTTTACTAACATTTACTACATTTATTGATTTTCTGTTACTATCGCTACAAATTTTTTATAAGTTTATAAATTTTTCAAACCTTTTCTAAATATAAATCGAAACTACTGTCACATATCACACTAAAGGTGGAAATGATTGAAAACCTGACATTTAGGCTTCCTGAATAACCAGTATTCTTTCACAATTGTGCATTGCAACAATCCATTCCCAGAGATTTGGCACAACAAGGTCTCGAACTTCGTACTAAACATTTCCTTTCATTGTCATATAGCTAGACCCTCAAAACAGCTAACGTTGACTCAGTATGGTAGCAAGTGATGCAGAAGAAAGCTTGACAGGAAGTGTTGATGTATAAGAATTTATAATTGTGATCTCACTTTATGAGATGGTGCAACCACACAAATCGTTTACAAAACGTGACCCTCTATCAGAAAATAAACCAACAGCGCGCTAACCTTGTATTTTTAAATGACATTTGGCAAACTTGTACCCTAATCTGATCGAGTAGGATGGCTCAGAGGGTTTTGTCTATGACCGTATTCGGGATGGTACCGTGGCCGAATCTGTAGCAATTGAGCACAAGGCAAAAACAGTAGCAATTAGGCGGTTGCAGGTCCTCGGGATTAAGAGAGGCACAAGAGTGTTAATTGCTCATGGTTATTTTTATTATTTTGATGAAAAATCTGTTTGAAGGTGTTCTTAGCCAGCTATGCCTACTTAAAGCATACTGTGATTTTGTTGGTTCGTGAAATTAAAAGTCCAATTGCACCACTCAGAAATGTTCTTTATTTCCACTGACTTACAGTTAAATACTTGCCAATTACACAGAATTACGTAATGCACACAATTACGATTCACCAGTTCGTCCGTTACAATTCCACTTTTCTCTCGCAATTACGTACAACCTCCGATGCACGTACACAGTCTTCTCGTCCGTACACTAGCACTGCACTCTTACGCTGCTCGCCAAGAACTGACTGACTCAATTCACTCACTGCAGCCCTTTTTACAGGAATAGCGCCGTTTTCTCGAAGCCTCTAGTTTTCGTGAATCACCGCGAAGGTTCCAGATGGCAGTGGAAGGGGGGAAAGAGGCGGCCAGCGACAAGTGACACTTCTCTAATCATCCCCTCAGTTAGTGACAGAGACTAATGGGTGGGTGTGGCTTAGCTGCTTCTGGCCCCTTACTCAGCTGTCGTTGGTTGTTATTTCCGCTAATTGGGTGACACCAGGGTACACCACGTTGAGGCGATCTCTTATCGCACCCCAAAAAGTTATATTTTTTATTATAACTATTGCACTTTCTTCGTTCTGCTAGAACTCTTCAATATGTTTTGTGTCTTCTTGGTCAATAATTTAACTTACATTTATTAAAAAGCTCATTCGGAAAGAATCCGTTACAGTTCTTCATTATTTAAGTTCATTCGTATGAAACAGAATTTGACAATAATTTATTTTATGCACATAGGCAAGAGTTTTCAGACATTTTCTTAAATCTCCTGTTTGCTTAAGATCTTTCAGGTTATTGGCAATCCTATTGTCCAGTGTAATTGTAGACTTTATTTGTTTTTTACTCTCCAAGTAGAGTTCTTTTATGTCGAAAAGTTATCCCTGGTATTCTGCATCATCCTTCAGGGGCTTAACTAGGGCGAGTATGTTTGGGTGTGTGGCCTTTGTAGGGTTTTGTTCCAACCTTCGACAGCATTGTTGGCTCTGTGACATTTTCCATGACAGTTACATAACTCTGTTGGTATTATCCATCCACTGTTCCACAAAGTAGGCGTAGAACAAAATTAATTGCTCATTTTCTGGCGAGTTTTCTTGTATAATAAGCGGAAGCTGATCCAATGCAGAACACATCCTTCTATGAAGTCTAATTTCCTCATTTTGAATGTAGTCACGGGCCAGTCCTAATCCTTGCACCTGTCTCCAAATACACTGATTGAAATTATAGCTGCAAGCAGAAATTTGTACATTTGAAAGCAGAAACTGCAAAGCTTGAATAGCGCTAGGTTCAAAATCTTTAATTACTTCCTTGGGGTTCCAGTCTGGAATCTTCTCTTTGATTGTGTTGAACAGCCTTCTGTAAGTCTACTTTTTCTTATTTGGAAGAAGAGCATATACCATCGGTATGACATGTGTTTTATGACTTGTACTTCCAAGATAGGCGTGGATGTTGTATATTTGGCTACATTGTTTGCTACAGCCTTTGAATGTACAGCTTTTGTCACCTGAAAGTAACCTTCACAATTAAACTGAAAAAACAACTCCCTTCCCATGAAACCTAGATAATTATGTGTGTGCCTAACTGCTAATGTGCCCAATTGCTAATGTGCCGAACTGCTAAACACCCCCGTGTCCGACATGCCTGTCCCATGGGTTTTTTTCGGAGATTTTCCTGGATGGCCAGGCGAGTGTCGGGTAATTTTCTGTCTCTCCATTTCATGTCCATTATCATTTCATATCATCTGGTGATCTGTTTCAGGGTAGTAGTAGTAATTTCTCGACGCAGCATGGCAGGATGAAATGTGATACCGAAATGAAGGAATCGATTTCAAAGGAATAGCATGTCTTTGTTACAACACGTGCAGGTGCATTGGGTTGAGTCACTTAACAAAAGAGACGTAAGAAAGAGGGTTTTCTTAGCAGGCTCCTAAATGCATAACACTTGACTGCGTTTGAAAGGTTCGGACCTTAATAATGGCATGAAACCGAGACTAGTAATCACAATGGACAAAATAGTCACAAAAGGGATTTTGGTGTGAAACAAGACAGGGCCTCCAGAGGTGAAAGTCACACACGCAGCTGTAGTGAGGAAGCAGATCGTAGCTGGCAGCCCATTTAGACAGTCATCTGCTTCTGTCTTGGGCGAAGGCAGGCCAGAAGCGACGAGAGAAGATATCTATCAGTTCATACGCGAATAACGAATTAAGAGTTATCGCGTAATAGGAATTCTACGAATGCTGTTCAATAAAGAATGATCGTAATTTGTACGGTCATAATTTTTCACATTAAAATTCATACTTATTATATTCTGTTAGCTTGATGTGAAACAAACACGCCGTAGTAGTGTCATTGGTGCTGCTCCTGGTTCCCCTCTGTGAGAACCTGGCAAGTTCAGACATGTTCAGTATCGGCTACCGCTGCAATGGAGGTAAGATGCAGTTAAAGTTGATGTTAGAGGAAGATCCGGAGTTTCTTTCAAACGTAATCACTGCTGATGCAACTTGGCTACACCATTTTGATCCTGAGAGCAAACAGCAAAGCTCAGTGTGGAAATTTCCTTCTCCACCAACCCCTCAAAAAGAAAAAATGCTTGCTTCTGCTGGGAAAGTTATGGTCATCTCATTCTTTGATATTCATGGAATGGTTTATCATCATGTTGTACCTGCACACACATCAGTAACTGTACAGTACTACAGGGATGTCCTGAAAAATTGCAAGTCCATATCAGGCGCAAAATACCACATTTCCGTGAAGCAGGCTGGATGTGCTGCCGCATATTGCCAATGTTGTTGCTGAATGTCTTGCAAAAATCAACGTGAAGTGCATCCCTCACCCGCCATATAGTCCGGATTTAGCCCCATGCTACTTTTTTCTATTCCCTATCTTGAAGAAACACCTTCGTGGGAGGCATTATCCATCATCAGAAGCACTGGTGAAGGCTGCGGAGGCAATTTTGAAGGATCTCTCAAAAATGGTTTCCAGCATGTCTTTGAAGACTGGCAGAAACGCTTGGGACAAGTGAATCGCATTCAGGGGAGACTATTTTGAGAAGAACCATCAAAATTATGAAGATGATTAACAGAACGTTTTCAAAAAGCAATTGTGATCATTCTTTATTAAACAGGGTTATATACAGTAACTCTAAACAGTGATATATTGGTAACCCTTGGTCGGCCACTTCGAGTTTGATGTGATGATAAAAAGACGCAGTCATTAAACCAGTTTTAAACTTGCATTTCAGTGTCATTGGAATCATCCTTACTCCCATACATATTAACGCATACCCTTTGGCGGAAACTCTTTACTCCACCCTGAGGAAGTACTGGTACGCGTAATTTGCATCAAACTGTCACACCAACGTGAAACTCTTTGCTATGCCCTGCTCTACCCATAAGCAGTATCACATGCTCCTAACAAATACTTTGTCTTCCGGTTTCGGGACTTCGTGGCAGCCTAATGGGCCGGTGGGTGGCATACTGGTTGCCCTTATTTTTCAATGCAATTAATCTACTGAAAAAAATCTCATATGCTTGAAGTATTTTAGGTTGCAAACGAATTCAGTCCAATAGAGAAAAGGACACTGGAAGGCATGCGGTTATGGACTTTTTCCGGTGTATTTCTCGAAGAAAGTCTAATCTGAGTGTATTTTTAAGAAGCTAGTCAGCTCTTTAGTAGAAAACCTATACTGATATTTTCAGATTCTAATTGTGCAACTGTTAATTTTGGTTTCTTTGTGAATAATTAATGAGCTTCCATGACACTTTCTGCTGCTGCAGTTTTTATGTTTTTGACTATATTAAAATACACCCTAAACATCGATTTGACATGGAAGGGAAGACCATGTTTGTAGTTTGGTAACACCATAAATTTATTAATTACCAGGGCTGTTCAATAAAGAATAAGCATAATTTTTTTGACAACGTACCTTTGCTCATCGTCATAATTTTGATGGTCCTTCTCAAAATAGTCTCCCCTGAATGCGATGCACTTGTCACAGCGTTTCTGCCAGTCTTCAAAGTCATGCTGGAAACCATTTTTTGAGAGATCCTTCAATATCGCCTCCGCAGCCTTCACCCTGCTTCTGATGATGGATAATACCTCCGACGAAGGTGTTTCTTCAAGTTAGGGAATAGAAAAAGTAACATGGTCTAAATCCGGACTATAGGAAGTGTGAGAGGTGCACTTCACGTGGATTTTTGCAAGATATTCAGCAACAACATTGGCAGCCGCGCATTATCTTGGTGCAGCACATCCAGCCTGCTTCATGGAAATGTGGTCTTTTGTGCCTAATGTGTACTTGCAATGTTTTCAGGACAGCGCTGTAGTGTTGTCCAGTTACTGATGTGTGTGCAGGTAAACATGCTCATAAACCATTCAATGAATATCAAAGAATGAGATGACCATAAGTTTCCCAGAAGAAGCAACTAGTTTTGCTACTTGGAGGTTGGTGATGAAGGGGATTTCCACACTGATCTTTGCTGTTTGCTCTCAGGATCAAAATGATTTAGCCAAGTTTCATCAGCAGTGATTATGTTTTAAAGAAACTCCGGATCTTGCTCTAACATCAACCTTAACTGCAAGCAGACCTGCGTATGAATGTCCTTTTATTCGGCAATCAACAGTCTTGGAACCCATCGCGCAGAAACACGTCTCATGTGTAATGTTTCTGTCACCAATGTGTGGGTGGCACACAATGAAATGTTCAGTATTTCAAAACGTGATCTTAAGGTAATTCGTCGATCTTTTTTCACAATGGCAGCAGCAGTGTTGAGTGTTTCTTCCGTAAGAGCAGTATCTGGAGCACCGGGTGCACCTTCCTTTGAAATTGATTGTCTCCGCTCTTTAAACATTTTAAACCACCTTTGAGCTGTGCTGTAGGCAAGAACAGACTCTCCATAGTCGATTTGTTGAGAATTTCAAAGCCGCATATTGTTCGTCGCGTGTTATCTCCATTGCAGTGGTAGGCGATACTGAACATGTCTGGACTTTCCTGGTTCTCACCGCCGGGAACCAAGAGTACCAATTATGAAACTAATACGGTGTGTTTGTGTAACATTAAGCTAACAGAATATAATAAGATTGCATTTTAGTGCGAAAGACAATAACCGTTTAAAAATTATGATCATTCATTAGTAAACAGCCATCGTAATTAGAAGAACATGGGTGGCCCAAATGGATTCTTTGCAATTGTTTTATTATATTTATGGTGACGGGTTGTTAAATCTCTGTCCATTGTATTACTTATGGGCAAATAATTACGTTGTTTTGTAAGAACAAATGATGATATGTAAAATTAAATTGAAAGATGACCCTGAATAGAGATCTGATTCACAAGATAATTGCTGGGAAAAGAAAAAAGACGCATTATTTCTGTTTGGGGGCTGATGCATCTATTAAAACTTTCTTCCATTCAGGTTTGTTTATTTTCCGTCTACGATTTTATTGGTTCTTCAGCACTGCTACTGATCAATTGCTTCAGTACCTCGGTCATGGATTGGCAGATAAGCAACCGCTGAAAGGATCACTATTCGACTGTAAACCCAACTTTTTTGTCTGTCAGATCTCTTTTCGGGGTAACTGTTCAATTGTGAATAGAATTAGAAACATGACAAAAAACAGTGGAAAATTAGACCTTATTTTACGAATATCCACATCACAGAATGATTTATAGGTTAACTATGCATTTATAATAACAGCTTAACCTCAATTTATTAGCTGTATTTAGTATAATTCATAAGAAAATGAATGTAAATAAGCCCCTTCAATGTGTCCGATTATAAAAAATACTGCAAATTAGTTCTTTAGCAATTTAAATTCCTAAGGAGTGTCCAAATAAGCATTTACTTATGTTATATTTATCACTTTAGTTGTAATTGATTATATCATATCTTTATTTTGTATCATTGCAATAAATGCACAGATAAAATAAACTAAAAGTAAATGAACTTGAAAGAATTGAAGCAGTCAGAAGAAGAAGTTGCTAAGTCACTGTTTCAGCAGGAGAGCTGCTTATACTTTTAAAAAGTAATTTTAAATAACAAAATTCAAATAGAAATGAAAACAATTTATGTGATGGGTCCGTTTGGAGGTACACAGTACTGTGTTCAGGTGTTTCACACATATGTAGCATGTGTTACAGAATATTTTATTGTGTCTTTGTGGGTTCGTGAAATTAAAAGTCCAATTGCACAAACTCGAAATGTTCTTTATTTCCACCGATTTATATTTGGAACATTTGCCGATTACATAAAATTACGTAGCGCACACAATTACAATTCACCAGTACGTCAGACATAGGTCCACTCCACACTCACTATTACGTAAAACTCTCTAGAGCTGGCTAAAAACTCCTCTTATACACGTACGCAGTCTTCTAGTCCGTTCGCTAGCACGGCGCTCCTCACGGCTGCTCGCCAAGAACTGAACTGACTCACCCACTGCAGCCCCTATGTAGGAAGATCGCTGTTTCTGGAAGCTTCCAGGCTTGGAACATCTTCCCGACTGCTCCAGACGTCAAAGGGAGGGGAAAGAGACTCGTGCCGCTCTTCTAACCATCCCCTCCGTGAGCGCTACACAGATAAATGGGTAGGCGTTGGCTAAATGCTTCCCGTCTGGCCCTACTGCCAGCAGGGTTCTCTCGGGAATTCCGATGTTCGGTTGACATTATTATTAAGATTTAACAACTTTCAATTTAAAATTGATGAAAAGTTTTTAAGTCGCTTAAGAGGTTCTAATTCTTAATCTTAGAATTTATCCAGTATGCTATATTATAATATGTAACCATTGTTAAACTATTAATTTATTTTCACCGATACATCTGTACTATGGACTAATCCAGTATGCACTTTGTAGACTGACATACAACATTGTCATCAAAACATCACTCCATCTCTACTACATCATCTTCTGCATCACTTCCATGTATCATTGTGTCATAAATTGTGGTACCTTCTAGCAGAGTGACATGTTCCAGTAGTGAACGAACATTGTAATATTTTGCCTTCTTAATCTTCCGAAGCCTATCTGTTGTGTTTTTGCACTACCACATGCCTTGTGTAAGATTTGCAACCTCACTACTCTCCTCAAAAGAGACTGGGGACGATAAAGTGAGGATGACATTGTGTGATGAGCTTCTGGTACACACCCTCTTTCGAAATACACACCTCGGATTAAAGTGAGTTCACGAATACCTCCTACAAGGATATGGTCGAGGGCATAAAGCACTGTGGCCTATCCTTTGGGTAGAACAAAGAGTCCCGTCAAAGGGTATGCGTGGATATGTATGGGAGTAAGGATGGTTATAACGACACTGGAATGTAAGTTTAATGACTGTTTGTTTTTATCATCACATCAGACTCGAAGCTACCGACCAAGAGTTACCAATATATCACTGTTTAGTGTTACCGTATGAAGAATGCTTATTACTCGTTATTCACGTATGAACCGAAAGATATCGTGACTTGTGGGTTCGTGAAATGAAAAGTCCAATTACACCACTCAAAAAAGTTCTTTATTTCCACCGACTTACAGTTAAACTCTTGCCAATTACACAGAATTACGTAATGCACACAATTACGTTTCACCAGTTCGTCCGTTACAGTTTCACTTGCACTCGTAATTACGTACAATCCTCCGATGCACTCACACAGTCTTCTCGTCGTACACTAGCACGTCAACCACTGACTAACTGACTGACTGGATTCACTCACTGCAGCCCTTTTTATAGGGAAATCACTGTTTTCTAGACGTCTCTGGCTTCAGTGAATCACCGCGAAGGTTCCAGATGGCAGGGGAAGAGGGGAGAGGCGGCTAGCGACAAGCGACAATCATCCCCTCAGTTAGTGATTGAGATTAATGGGAGGGTGCGGCCCAGAATACTTCACGTCCAACCCTCCTGCTTGCCCGTTCTTTAGGGTGTTCCGTCATTCGGGTGACAATATCTTCTCTCGTTGCTTCTGATTTGCCATCGCCCAAGACAGAACCAGATGACCGTCTTAATGGGCCGCCAGCCACGATCTGTATTCTCACTACAGCTGCGTGTGTGTGACTTTCACTTCTCGAAGCCCCCTTTATTCACAGCAAAATTCCTTTTTTGACTATTTTGTCCATTGTATTTATTAGTCTCGGTCATGCCATGAAGGGTCCGAACAATGCCTTTTCAAACCAATTCAAAAGTTATTCACTGAGAATCCCTGCTTATTTCTATTTTGTAATTTACGTCCTCCAACGTTAAGTCATATCGGACGATGAATGGAATGGGTGAAATGATAAAGGATAAGGGAAACCCCCGGAAAAAACCTTATCCGGGTAACTCACCCTGGCCGAGATTCGAACTCGGGACCTCTTGAACGTGAGGCAGACACTCTACCACCACGCTACCGAGGCGGGCAGAATCCCTGCTAGGAACACTGTTTATTCCGTCTCTTTTGTTAAGCGACTCAACCCAATACACCTGCACGTGTTGTAACAAAGATACACAATTCCTTCGAAATCCATTACGATTCTTTACTCATTTCATCCCTTAATTTGGGTATCAACAAGGACATGGCCTTCTTCTGTAGTGAATCTTTGATCAGTTTCTCTTATTTTGTTTTAATTTACGTCCAGTGCAACGTTAAGTTATATCGGACGGTGAATGAATGAATTGGGTGAAATGGTGCTCAAATGAGTCCAGGGTCCATGGAGCTCAGAGTTACCCGACATTCGTCTTGAAGGATAAGGGAAAACCCCGGAAAAACCTTATCTAGGTAAGTCACCCTGACCGAGGTTCGAACTCGGGACCTCTTGAACCTGAGGCAGACATGCTACCATCTACGCTACCGAGGCGGGCCAGTTTCACTCATGTGGAAGGGACTAAGACTTCATCCATTGATTCTCTCTTCTTCTCAATATTGCCAAACATTCTGTCAATAGGCATGAAAGAATGCCCTGGTACTGCGAAGTAGAGATAAACTCTCTGAAAGTGCACTTGAGGAATCTTTAGAAATATCTAACATCTAAATGTCTATTTTAGAATGTATCAGCAGCTGATATCAAAGAGCTTGGGGGGCACAGTGTTGTTACACCACCAAACGGCCAATGCAGCAACCACTTGACTTAACAATATCTAACTCGAATAGGCTGACTTAACAACTTTTATTTCTGAAATTGATGCCCATTCATGTTTGACCTAACATCTTCTGAACCGCAAATATTTTAGCAGAATTACAGAACTGGTATTCAGAGTGCTTATGGTGTGTTTAACAGGATTTCTCAAAACCATTGAGTGAGTAACTTCTGAATCTGAGTGCTTCAATTATTGTTGAGAAATTTATGTACTTGGCAGAATTCACTACGTAGGCTTCGGCGGCCGCTGTTATTAGTAATAAAGTTTTCCGGGGAAGGCCGGGTCTTGGTTCTTGCTGATGCCAACGTTTTGCCCTAATATGTAGGACTTCTACAGGGCTCCTCTTCTTCTGAACCTTCCCCGGAAGACCCTATTTCTACTTAGTAGAAACATCTAAAATGTGTCTGTGTTTACGAATGTGGTGACAATGTTGATGGATATATGAAAAACAAATAGGTTTATTTAATTTGTTGTATTTGAATTGGCAATAGTAGCTCAGAGGGTTAGAGCAACCGCACCGAGAGCGGGAGATCCGTGGTTCAAATCCCGGCTGTGGCATTGAATTTGTCAGTCTGGCTATGCTCATTTTTTATCCTTTTTTCGTATTAAAATGTATATATGTATATTTCATTTTTTCTTATTTAACGGATTTTTATTAGTTCCGTTTATTTTCTTATATGTTTCCCTAGTTTCACAAATATTCACTATACACATAAACACCCATGCCCAATGTAGGACTCGAACCCACGACCCTCTACGTGGCGGAACATTAGAGACATACGCTTTAGCGATCATGGCTACGAGGGCCGGCGTTGCGGTCCTGAGTTCGAATCTCTCAGGGTGAGTTACCTAGATAAGGTTTTTCCGGGGTTTTTCCTTATCCTTCAAGACGAGTGTCGGGTAACTCTAAGCTCCATGGACTCTGGACTCATTTGAGCATCATTTCACCCAATTCATTCACCGTCCATTTTACTTAATTTTATAAATTGTTTTAAAATTTAAAGATTTATTTTGATTTGGTCCAAAATTTGGATCAATTCTATTCTATTGTTTTTTATGACAACGTTGGGGTGGACGTAAATTAAAAAAGAACGGCTAGTGTGGAAGAAATGTTTATTTCCACTAATTTGTTGTACATAAAGAATGTTAAAAGTTATGTTTCAGAAGAATTTGTATACTCTTTCAGTAGCCATTTTTGGCCTCAATTTCTGTGACGGTTGAAAATTTACTGATGCACTAGGTAGTTACAGCATTATTGGTTTATAATCTTTCTATACATGTATAACTTCTCATTTAAAGGTTTTCTTATAGAAAATGGTTACTCGACATATTTTGTGTGAAGGTTATATGCAAATATTTATTTAATTTTGAATTAAATTATTTTGAATTACATTTTAATTAGAATGAATATACATGATAATGTTCTCTTAAATTTGTTGTATGTGGGCACCAAGTTGGAAAGCTGAACCCAACTTTAAAAATACAGAGTCAGTGATAAATCTTGAAATAGACTTTTTTATTATGTATAACGATACAGATATATTTTTTATCTTGAAAAGTGTAGAGCGATGCGCAGTGGTATCTGGACGAGTCCACCTCAGAACGGTTGCAACTGCAGGGGAGGGCAGGTCAGTTGTGTACCAGTTGCGAGCAACTAAACACGAGCAGAGCTACTCGGTAACACTACAGCTTGTTTCAAAATGTGCTTGTCTCCTGGTTCCAAGAGAGCATTTATAAATGACGCCTCCTAGCAGCACATTAGGAAATAAAGTGCTACATTTTAAAACACGATAAGTAATAACCAATATCCACAGATTTATAAAATAGTAACTATGGTCTGGGTCAGATATAAAAATCTGGGGAAGGGTATCTGAGCCAACAGGTGTGTCTGAAAGCAGTTTAGGAGAGTTATTAAGGAAAGAAATGTCATTGGTGCTAGTGCAACAACGTCCTTCTCTATGCCCAGTAAAAATGATTAAGAACATGCACAGAATCTAATTTGGATGTTTTAATTCAGAAGTAGTTAGGTGAACTATGAATAATTTTTAAAACACAGAAAAACATAGAGCAACTTTGAAGAAAGTGCTTATGTAGCTAAAAATTCTACTGACTTCTAAGACAGTCTCTCAACATTAAAAAGAGTTATTTTGAAGCTAGGATTATTTGAAGAAAAAAAAAGCACTAAGCGTGACAGACAAATTTTAATCGAACATCGCATCATACGTGCAAAAAGGCTTAAGTATTTACGAAATATTCGGAGATATCGAAGTGAATTTATATAGTTTATATGGATGAAACTTATATAAATACAGCACATACTAGACCATATGCCTGGAGTGAAATTCGTTACAGGGACTCTGCAGCGATATTGAAAGGCCGACAGTTGTATGTCATGCCTGCTGGAGGAGAACAGTGTTTTGTTCCAAATGCCTATGTACTATTTAAGATCCAACAAAAGCGTGGAGATTACTACCATAGTAAGAATTACAACTTAGTTTATAAGAGCTGCAAAACTGGCTTCGAGACTGAAATTTGTTTTTCGACACCTTATGCACCGCCCACCGCTCTCGTAATCTTACGCGTTTGACGCATTGTGGCGATAGGTGCACTATCCCCACCACAGTTGCTACTCATCCCTACCGCGCAGGATTCCTGTCAAGATAAAATAATACATATGTACTCTACGACAAGATTCTTTGTAGAGAGGTTATGTAAATACGGTTTTATCTAATTCAAGCATAGTGGTCAATTTCAAATACTTGTTATTGTAACCAGATTTCTATTTGAGATAGGATGCACGTTGACCGTTTCGAAGACCCAGGTTGGGAAGCCAGATATAACGTAATTACTTCGTTGTAGTTTGAATTATTTTATGATTATTGTGTCTGCTTAGACAAGAGTCATGAGATCTCTCGTTTTCGTTTCGAGTGAAATAAATAAAATTTTGGATAAGTCCGATTTCGTAATATATAATTTAATTGTATAATCTGGATTAAATTTTACTCGAACTTTCTTTCTTGGTAATCATTGCAGGTTACCTCCAACATATCGATAAATCTTTACTTCGTTAATAAATAGATTCCGTTAATTACATAAAA
Organism: Mantis religiosa; assembly: GCA_030765055.1. Classification (NCBI taxonomy): domain Eukaryota; kingdom Metazoa; phylum Arthropoda; class Insecta; order Mantodea; family Mantidae; genus Mantis; species Mantis religiosa. The sequence goes on along the minus strand of CM060952.1, from coordinate 198,008,260 downwards.
TTGCTCACTGCTGCACGCCACTCATCACTATAAAAACCTCTTATCTTCCCTATATCGTCTTTTCACCATCCAGATTACAGAACATGTATTTTTGAAGATTGTTTATTTTCTGTTACTATTTAAATTATCTAAATTAAAATTTGGAAGGATTCTGTTTTTCTCTGTAGCTCAAATTGAGTTAATTCTGTTAATATACTTCCAATCCATACTTGTTTGTATTTGTAAAATAGTTTGCTTTGAAGTATTTATACAAATAGATCTAGAATATGAAAATACTATCAAACGTTTTAAAAGTATTATTGTTATCATAAAATGTAAAACTCTCTTAATACTAAGTACACATTAATTTATAGGAAGTGAAGATCAAATATACGATATAAACTCTCGCGGATACAAAGTGGACATTCCATGTAGTATATAAGACGGCTGGCATGGTAACTTAGCGGGGAGGTCCGAGACTACAGGGTCGCTCTTAGGAGCTAATACCAACACCGAGACGACACTGGTGGTACCTAAAACATGGCGCGAAATGCGATACTAGGCCACGGTATACAAAGTGGCACTAACCCATGTAGTGACCATGACCTCCCTTTTGATAAATTTTACTAACATTTACTACTGATCCATAAATTACTATTTAAACATCTCCAGTTTGCAGTCGACATTTGTATTAGGTGATTTGATTAGTAAAGTCAGTCTTTTTATTTTGGTGTTTTGGGAACATTATTGGGTTTGTTTGCTTTGGCAATGCTATTTACAGGATGCCATGTCTAGTGTTTCGTACAATGCAAGCATGTATCAGTATTCAGTTGTAAATAAAAAATCACAAGCTGGAGATAACGAAGTCTGAACTTAAGAGTCTTAAAACACTTAAGATTTACCATGTTCTGCAAGATCTAAAGTAAGGAATATTCAGGATGCACTCCAAGTTTTGTGAGAAAGTGCGCAAAGATGTACCCGTGGACTTTCAGAAGAACTTTGTGCTTCAAACGATATACACATCGCCACATTAAGACACTTGTAAGGTCATACAGAAGCAGCAGATCTCTACCTGATAAACTAACACCTAAAACAGGCTAAAGGCAGAGTAGATATCTGTCAGACTGAAAAATTGAATGCCATAGCCGGGATTTTAACCACGGAATTGTTGGTTGCCGCCCAGCTGCTCTAACCATTGAGCTACTATGGGCAACGTGCCGATAAGACATTAAATTCTCCAACTGACTTGTGTTTCCCTGGTAAACCACTAGGAGTTCTCATAAGTAAATGAGACAACTACCTTAATGGCGACTTACTATGCTGTAAGTACATTAAGGTCCGGGCTTTATTGTTCGCACCATTATTAAGTCAATTACTTACCACTAATAAATACAAGATCTGCAAAACCTCCACAAAAGATCTGTTTAGCACAAATTGAGTGTTTTAACGAGATTTACATTGTCTCGCATCCTGAATCCATTAAGAGATTTATGACCTCGTCCTTCCAGACTTTGCCTTATTTTTAACACTGCAGCGGTATTTCTTCGTGTAAGCACAATTGTTTCCCATCTCGTGTCAGTTTGTGCGGCTATCAATTTCTTCACGTCAGCAAGTGTATCATCTAGAGTTTAAAGCGGGCTTTCTTTGCTCGTCACAAATGTGTCTAATGTATATAAAAGTTAATAATAATTACTCAGAAATATCAGATAAGCTAATGCAATTGAGATAAATATATAATTTGATTGTGATGATCTTGACTGAATTTTACTCTTACTTTCTTTCCTAGTCAATCATTGCAGGTTGCCTCCAGCATATCGACAAATTCTTATTTCCTTATTAGTTTCCGTTAATTACATAAAATTGCTCACTCCAGCACGTCCACTCATCACTGTAAAACTTTTTGACTTCCTCGCATCGTCTTTCCACCATCAAGATTACAGAACATATGTTTTTGCAGATTGTTTATTTTCTGCTACTATTTAAATTATTTAAATTAAAATTTGGAAGGATTCTGTTTTTCCCTGTAGCTCAAATTGAGTTAATTCTGTTAATATACTTCCAATCCATACTGGTTTGTATTTGTAAAATACTTGGCTTTGAACTACTTATACAAATAGTTCTAGAATGTGAAAATACTATCAAACGTTTTAAAAGTCCAATTGTTATCATAAAATGTAAAACTCTCTTAGCGCTAAGTACACATTAATTTATAGGAAGTGAACATAAAATATATAAACTCTCGCGGATACAAAGTGGACATTCCATGTAGTATATAAGAACGGCTGGCATGGCAACTTAGCGGGGAGGTCCGATGCTACAGGGTCGCTCTTAGGAGCTGATACTAACACGCAGACGACAGTGATGATACCTACAACATGGCGCGAAATGAGATACTAGGCCACGGTATACAAAGTGGCACTAACCCATGCAGTGACCATGACCTCCCTTTTGGTAAATTTTACTAACATTTACTACATTTATTGATTTTCTGTTACTATCGCTACAAATTTTTTATAAGTTTATAAATTTTTCAAACCTTTTCTAAATATAAATCGAAACAACTGTCACATTATATCACACTAAAGGTGGAAATGATTAAAAACCTGACATTTAGGCTTCCTGAATAACCAGTATTCTTTCACAATTGTGCATTGCAACAATCCATTCCCAGAGATTTGGCACAACAAGGTCTCGAACTTCGTACTAAACATTTCTTTTCATTGTCATATAGCTAGACCCTCAAAGTAGCTAACGTTGACTCAGTATGGTAGCAAGTGGTGCAGAAGAAAGCTTGTCAGGAAGTGTTGATGTATAGGAATGAATAATTGGGATCTCACTTTATGAGATGGTGCAACCACACAAATCGTTTACAAAACGTGACCCTCTATCAGAAAATAAACCAACAGCGCGCTAACCTTGTATTTTTAAATGACATTTGGCAAACTTATACCCTAATCTGATCGAGTAGGATGGCTCAGAGGGTTTTGTCTATGACCGTATTCAGGATGGTACCGTAGCCGAATCTGTAGCAATTGGGCACAAGGCACACGGATCAACCAGCAAAACCGGTTTCAGGTACTCGGGATTAAGAGAGACACAGGAGTGTTAATTGCTAATGGGTATTTTTATTATTTTGTTGAAAAATATGTTTGAAGGTGTTCTTAGCCAGCTATGCCTACTTAAAGCATACTGTGATTTTGTGAGTTCGTGAAATTAAAAGTCCAATTGCACCACTCAAAAATGTTCTTTATTTCCACTGACTTACAGTTAAATACTTGCCAATTACACAGAATTACGTAATGCACACGATTACGATGCACCAGTTCGTCCGTTACAATTCCACTTTGCTCTCGCAATTACGTACAATCCTCCGATGCACGTACACAGTCTTCTCGTCCGTACACTAGCACTGCACTCTTACGCTGCTCGCCAAGACCTGACTGACTCAATTCACTCACTGCAGCCCTTTTTACAGGAATAGCGCCGTTTTCTCGAAGCCTCTAGTTTTCGTGAATCACCGCGAAGGTTCCAGATGGCAGTGGAAGGGGGGAAAGAGGCGGCCAGCGACAAGTGACACTTCTCTAATCACCCCCTCAGTTAGTGACAGAGACTAATGGGTGGGTGTGGCTTAGCTGCTTCTGGCCCCTTACTCAGCTGTCGTTGGTTGTGCTTTCCGCTAATTGGGTGACACTGGGGTTCAGCACGTGGAGGCGATCTCTAATCGCACCCAAAAAATATATATTTTTTATTGTAACTATTGCACTTTCTTCGTTCTGCTAGAACTCTTCAATATGTTTTGTGCTCTTGGTCCATAATTTAACTTACATTTAATAAAAAGCTCACTCAGAAAGAATCCTTTACAGTTCTTCATTATTTAAGTTCATTCGTAGGAAACAGAATTTATCAATACTTTATTTTATGCACATAGGCAAGAGTTTTCAGACATTTTCTTAAATCTCTAGTTTCCTTAAGATTTTTCAGGCTATTGGCAATCCTATTTTCCAGTGTAATTGTAGACTTTATTTGTTTTTTACTCTCCAAGTTGAGTTCTTTTATGTCGAAAAGGTATCCCTGGTATTCTGCATCATCCCTAAAGGCCTTAACTAGGGCGAGTATGTTAGGGTGTGTGGTCTTTGCAGGATTTTGTTGAACCGGTGTTTCCAACCTTCGACAGCATTGTTGGCTCTGTGACATTTTCCATGACAGTTCCATAACTCTGTTGGTATTGAAGGATTATCCATCCACTGTTCCACAAAGTAGTCGTAGAACAAAATTAATTGCTCATTTTCTGGCGAGTTTTCTTGTATAATGAGCGGAAGATGAGCAAATGCAGAACACATCCTTCTATGAAGTCTAATGTCCTCATTTTGAATGTAGTCACGTGCCAGTTCTAATCCTTGCACCTTTCTCCAAATTCACTGATTGAAGTGATAGCTGCAACCAGAAATTTGTACATTTGAAAGCAGAAACTTCAAAGCTTGAATAGTGCTAGGTTCAAAATCTTTAATTACTTCCTTGGGGTTCCAGTCTGGAATCTTCTCTTTGATGGTGTTGAACAGCCTTCTGTAAGTCTACTTTTTCTTATTTGGAAGAAGAGCATATACCATCGATATGACATGGGTTTTATGACTTGTACTTCCAAGATCGGCGTGGATGTTGTATATTTGGCTACATTGTTTGCTACAGCCTTTGAATGTACAGCTTTTGTCACCTGAAAGTGACCTTCACAATTAAACTGAAAAAACAACTCCCTCCCCCTGAAACCTAGATAATTATGTGTGTGCCTAACTGCTAATGTGCCCAATTGCTAATGTGCCGAACTGCTAAACACCCGCGTGGCCGACATGCCTGTCCCATGGTTTTTTTTTCGGAGATTTTCCTGGATGGCCAGGCGAGTTTCGGGTAATTTCCTGTCACTCCATTTCATATCCTCTCTCATCTGGTGATCTGTTTCAGGGTAGTAGTAGTGTCTCGACGCAGCATGGCAGGATGAAATGTGATACCTAAATTAAGGGATGGATTTGAAAGGAATAGCATGTCTTTGTTAAAACACGTGAAGGTGCATTGGATTGAGTCGCTTAACAAAAGAGACGGAAGAAAGAGGGTTTTCTTAACAGGGATCCTAAATTCATAACACTTGACTGCGTTTGAAAAGTTCGGACCCTTAATAATGGCATGAAACCGAGACTAGTAATCAGAATGGACAAAATAGTCACAAAAGGGATTTTGGTGTGAAACAAGACAGGGCCTCCAGAGGTGAAAGTCACACACGCAGCTGTAGTGAGGAAGCAGATCGTAGCTGGCAGCCCATTTAGACAGTCATCTGCTTCTGTCTTGGGTGAAGGCAGGCCAGAAGCGACGAGAGAAGATATCTATCACTTCATACGCGAATAACGAATTAAGTGTTATCGCGTAATATGCACTCTACGAGGTCTGTTCAATAAAGAATGATCGTAGTTTTTTACGGTCATAATTTTTCACACTAAAATTCATACTTATTATATTCTGTTAGCTTGATGTGAAACAAACACACCGTAGTAGTTTCATTGTTGCTACTCCTGGTTCCCGTCTGGGAGAACCTGGCAAGTTCAGACATGTTTAGTATCGTGGAAACGTAGAGTCAGACTGAAAAATTCAATGCCATAGCCGGAATGTGAACCCGGATCTTCTGGTTTCCGTCCAGCCGCACTACCATTGTGCTACTATGGCCAACGTGCCGATATGACATTAAATTCGCCAACTGTTTCATATTTTCGCGGTAAACCACTTAGGAGTTCTCATAAACAGATGAGACAACTTCCTTAATGGCGACTTACTACATGTAAGTACTTTAGACCCGGGCTTTATTGTTAACCACTAATAGGTTAATTAATGGAAATTAATTATTCTTTCACACTGGCCGTGTGTAGGCTAAATTGTGGAAACGTGGAGTCAGACTGAAAAATTCAATGCCATAGCCGGGATTTGAACCACGGATCTTCTGGTTTCCATCCAGCCGCACTACCATTGTGCTACTATGGCCAACGTGCCGATATGACATTAGATTCGCCAACTGACTCGTATTTTCGCGGTAAACCACTTAGGAGTTCTCATAAACACATGAGACAACTTCCTTAATGGCGACTTACTACATGTAAGTACTTAAGACCCGGGCTTTATATTTATCCACTATTAGGTTAATTAATGGAAATTAATTATTGTTTCACACTGGCCGTGTGTAGGCTAAATTGTGGAAACGTAGCACAATGGTAGTGCGGCTGGATGGAAACCAGAAGATCCGTGGTTCAAATCCCGGCTATGGCATTGCATTTTTTAGTCTGGCTCTACGTTTCTACAATTTAGCCTACACACGGCCAATGTGAAAGAATAATTAATTTCCATATTTAGTATCGGCTACCGCTGCAATGGAGGTAACATGCAGTTAAAGTTGATGTTGTCGGAATATCCGGAGTTTCTTTCAAACGTAATCACTACTGATGGAACTTGGCTACATCATTTTGATCCTGAGAGCAAACAGCAAATCTCAGTGTGCAAATCTCCTTCACCAACTCCCAAAAATGGAAGAATGGTTGCTTCTGCTGGAAAAGTTATGGTCATGTCATTCTTTGATATTCATGGAATGGTTTATCAGCATGTTGTACCTGCACACACATCAGTAACTGGACAATACTACAGGGATGTCCTGAAAACATTGCAAGTTCATATAAGGTGCAAAAGACCACATTTCCATGAAGCAGGCTGGATGTGCTGCCGCATATTGCCAATGTTGTTGTTGAATGTCTTGCAAAAATTAACGTGAAGTGCATTCCTCACCCTCCCTATAGCACGATATTAGCCCCATGTTACTTTTTTCTATTCCCTAATTTGAAGAAACACCGTCGTGGGAGGCATTATCCATCATCAGAAGCACTGGTGAAGGCTGCGGAGGCGATTATGAAGGATCTCTCAAGAATGGTTTCCAGCATGTCTTTGAAGACTGGCAGAAACGCTTGGGACAAGTGAATCGCATTCAGGGGAGACTGTTTTGAGAAAAAACATCAAAATTATGCAGATGAGTAACGGTACGTGTTCAGAAGGCAATTGTGATCACACTTTATTGAACAGAGTTACATACGGTCACTCTCAACAGTAATATATTGATAACCTTCGTCGGCAACTTTGAGTTTGATGTAGTGATAAAAAGACGCAGTCATTAAACCAGTTTGAAACTTGCATTTCAGTGTCATTGGAATCATCCTTACTCCCATACATATTAACGCATACCCTTTGACGGAAACTCTTTACTCCACCCTGAGGAAGTATTCGTACCCCTAATTTGCATCAAACTGTCGCACCAACGTGAAATTCTTTGCTATGCCCTGCTCTACCCATAAGCAGTGTCGCATGCTCCTGACATACTTTCTCTTCCGGTTTCGGGACTTCTTGGCAGCCTAATAGGCCGGTGGGTGGCATACCGGTCCCCCTTAATTTTCAATGCAATTAATCTACTGAAAAAAAAGTCTCATATGTTTGAAGTATTTTAGGTTGCAAACGAATACAGTCCAATAGAGAAAAGGACACTGGAAGGCATGCAGTTATGGACTTTTTCCGGTGTATTTCTCGAAGAAAGTCTAATCTGAGTGTATTTTTAAGAAGCTAGTCAGCTCTTTAGTAGAAAACCTATAATGATATTTTAAGATTCTAATTGTGCAACTGTGAATTTTGGTTTCTTTGTGAATAATTAATGAGCTTCCATGACACTTTCTGCTGCTGCAGTTTTTATTTTTTTTCTGACCAAATTAAAATAAACCCTAAACATCGATTTGTTATGGAAGGAAAGAGCATGTTTGCAGTTTGGTAACACCATAAATTTTTTGATTACCAGGGCTGTTCAATAAAGAATGAGCACAATTTTTTTGACAACGTACCTTTGCTCATCCTCATAATTTTGATGGTCCTTCTCAAAATAGTCTTCCCTGAATGCGATGCACTTGTCCCAGCGTTTCTGCCAGTCTTCAAAGACATGCTGGAAACCAGTTTTTGAGAGATCATTCAAAATCACATCCGCAGCCCTCACCACTGCTCTGATGATGGATAATGCCTCTCACGAAGATGTTTCTTCAAGTTAGGGAATAGAAAAACGTCACATGGAGCTAAATCCGGACTATAGGGAGGGTGAGGGATGCACTTCACGTTGATTTTTGCAACATTTTCAGCAACAACATTGGTAATATGCGGCCGCGCACTATCGTGGTGGAGCTACCGACCTGCTTCACGGAAATGTGGTCTTTTGCGTCTGGACTTGCAATGTTTCAAGGACATCCCTGTAGTATTGTCCAGTTACTGGTGTGTGTGCAGGCACAACATGCTGATAAACCGTTCCATGAATATCAAAGAATGAGATGACCATAACTTTTCCAGCAGAAGCAACCAGTTTTACTTTTTGGGTGTTTGTGATAAAGGCTATTTCCACACTGAGCTTTGCTGTTTGCTCTCAGGATTAAATTATATAGCCAAGTTTCATCAGCAGTGATTACGTTTGAAAGTAACTCCGGATCTTCCTCTAACATCAGCTTTAATGTAAATGTCCTTTTGTTCGGGAATCAACAGTCTTGGAACCCATCGCGCACAAACACGTCTCATGTGTAATGTTTCAGTCACCAATGTGTGGGTGGCACCTAGTGAAATGTTCAGTATTTCATAAAGTGATCTTAAGGTAATTCGTCGATCTTCTTTCACAATGACAGAAGCAGTGTTGATGTTTTCTTCCGTAAGAGCAGTAACTGGTGCACCGGGTCCACCTTCCTTTGAAATTGATTGTCGCCCCTCTTTAAACATTTTAAACCATGTTCGAGCTGTGCTGTAGGCAAGAACAGACTCTCCGTAGTCGATTTGTTGAGAATTTCAAAGCCGCAAATTGTTCATCCCGTGTTACATCCGTTACTGCGGTAGGCGATACTGAACATGTCTGGACTTGCCTGGTTCTCACAGGCGGGAACCAGGAGTACCAATAATGAAACTAATACGGGGTGTCTGTGTAACATTAAGCTAACAGAATATAATAAGATTGCATTTTAGTGCGAAAGACAATGACCGTTTAAAAATTATGATCTTTCGTTATTGAACAGCCCTCGTAATTATAAGAAGTTGGGTGGCCCAAGTGGATTCTTTGCAAATGTTTTATTATATTTATTGTGACGGGTTGTTGAATCTCTGTCCATTGTATTACTTATGGACAAATAATGACGTTGTTTTGTAAGAACAAATGATGATATGTAAAATTAAATTGAAAGATGACCCTGAATAGAGATCTGATTTACAAGATAATTGCTGGGAAATAGAAAAAAGCATTATTTCAGTTTGGGGGCATATTCATTTATTAAAACTTGCTTCTATTCAGCTTTGTTTATTTTCGGCCTAGAGTTTTATTGGTTCTTCAGCACTGCTACTGATCAATTGCTTCAGTACCTCCGTCATGGATTGGCAGATAGACAATTAATCACCTGTATACCGACACTGAAAATTAAATCAATCGGATCTGAAAGGAATATATAGGTACATCATTTCACATCCAGCAGACCGAAACATCCGCTGAAAGGATCACTATTCAACTGTAAACTCAACTTTTTTGTCTGTCAGATCTCTTTTCGGGGTAACTGTTCAATTGTGAATAGAATTAGAAACATGACAAAAAGTGGACAATTAGACCTTATTTTATGAATATCCACATCACAGAATGATGTGAAATCAGTTGGCCTTGAGCTGCCGTACTGTGAAGGTCGAGTTAGGTCCCTTGCCGGCCGGCTAGAGGGAAGTTGTGTTGCGCTCGCGGCTAGTGTTTACTTTACGGCAATATTACGGCTGTGTACAGTACACGTTTCTGCGAAGTGACGACGTTAACGTCGTAATATTAGTATTCTTTTTTGTTTAATACGGTAATCAATACGACATAATCGACATGGCCGACCGTCCAACAACATTGGCGATAAGTTTTGTAGAAAGAGATATTAGTCGACCGACTGCATACGAGATACATGAATGGATATTCAACACGCTTAAGTTAGAAGAAGATGAGGTTACAGCATTACAAATAAATGGAATTTCTCGACAGATCTTCATTAAATGCAGTTCGCAAGAATTGGTAGAACGAGTGTTAAAACAGACAAATGGGGAAGCTAGTTTCACTCTGTGAAATGGACAAAGGACCAAGGTGCTTATTGATGTTGCCGGATTCGGAAGACGTATGGTTAAGATATTCAATTTGCCACTACATATCACAAATTTGAAAATAAGCGTGGCTTTGCAACCATATGGGAATATACTACAGGTAACTGATGATGCATGGAATGAGAATTATCGTTATAAGGTGAAAAACGGAGTGCGCACGGTTCATCTACTATTGAAGAAACATATCCCGTCATTCATAAATATTGAGGGACATTCGGCTTTGGTTAGTTATCCAGATCAACCTACTACTTGTGCAATTTGTCATTCAGCGGGCCACTTACGTAATCAATGTCCACGTAAATTCGTACCACGTACACCGAACAGTGCACAGGATACCTTTACATGGGCCAAGCTAGCATCTGGAACCTTACCGAAACCAAGGGTAGTGAATCAAAATCTGGACACCGAAAAAGATGCGCACCCCATTTTACCGGCAGCCGACACGGAGATAATAGACGACTGGCAGGCAGGCATAAGCAGCGAGGATGACAAACCCGCATCGATGACTGACACGAGGCAGAATGACGCGGAAACTCCACACACTCTAGTCACCTTGACATTAACGGTTTGGAGTCCCAGTGTTCGACGGATTCAGTGGTGGTTGATGCACCACGAAGTGAATATATAGAAGATGGCGAAACGACAGTATTGGACGACAAGATTGAGCATAATTCAGCAGCGACTAAACCAGCAACTTCGGCCCCCCTAGCGGAGGAAATGGCAGTAGCTGATACTTTGGAAGATAGTAATATAATAATACAGCCCTATGTTCGTGGAGTGCAAGTTAGTAATCGTGACCCTCGATTAGACAAACGTAAGAAAAAAGATCCGGATACAAAGGAGGAATCACCAACAAGGAAATCTAAAAAGAAGAGCAAGCCGGTAGACCAAGAGTGAATTAGTGGCGGCAGTATGTATTAGCAACTTCTTTTTCCCGTGTTGTTGATGGTACTCCTCCTCCAAACCTTGGCATCAGTGAATGTAAATTGTTTGCGGAACTACACAAAGAAAACATTAGTGCGCGACTTTGTATTTGATTATGACATTGATTTTCTGTTTGTCCAAGAAAATAACGAGCATTGTCTGGATTTCTTTGGGCCCCAATATACCTATATATCAAACGTGGGAGAGGAACAGCGTGGTACAGCTATAGTGTATCGTGCAACATGTGGAGTGCGCCTCACAGAAACGCATGCGAGTGGTAGAATTACATCTTTATTGACTGAAAATAACACCCTATTAGTTAACGTATACTTGCCATCTGGGTCCCACAGACGAAAGGAACGTGAAGAATTCCTGGCTAAGGAATTGCCTTTCTTTTTGCGCCATAAATACGACAACTTGATCCTCGGAGGAGATTTCAATTGTGTCAGAAGGGCCAATATTACCCCTCGCCAGTGTTAGATAGTCGGTGTAAGTCTTTAAAACTGCAGGATGCATGGGAAAAGAAACATGCCAACTATGTCGAGTTTACCTTCCATCGTAACTCTGCTGCTTCGCGAATAGATAGATTTTACGTAAGTGAGACGATGACATCACAGGTTCAGGACATCCAAGTGAGACCAGTGCCATTTAGCGATCATCATGCATTGATCATGAAAATAATGCACACCGAAAGACCACCACCGATTGGAAGAGGTTCCTGGAAATTAAACAATGCCCTCTTACAGGATACGATGCTTAAATCCAAGTTTCAACAGAGGTGGATAAGCTGGACTCGAACCGCGAAGAGTAGAACCGCCAACAAGTTACATCAGTGGCTGTTCACTCTGAAGCCTGCCATACGCAATTTTTACAAGAGTGAAGGCATAGAGAAGGCAAAGCATAGAAGAAAGTATTTGAATTATTACTATGAACTGCTTAACGATAGATACCAACAACAAAGGAGGCAACAAGGTGGAGAAACTGTGACGCATCACATCGAAGCAATAAAGAAGAAAATTTGTTCACTTCAGGAAGAACTCTGTAGGGGAACACTACAACGAGCGGGAGAGAACTCGCTACAGGGTGAAGAGAAAACCTCGCTCTATCACATTGCGTCTGAAAAGTGCCGCGGAACGCAGAAATATATCTCTGCTTTGGAATCCACATCTGGAGAACTACTGACCACAACACGAGATATCTTAGCAGAGGCTTACAATTTCTTTTCTTCCAAATTTGGGAAAACGGAAGTCGATGTTGCAGCACAGCAAAATGTTTACAAGAACATTGTGGAACAACTATCACCAGAAGATAATGAGGCATTAAATGCGGAAATAGCCATGACAGAACTATGGACGGCACTCAAGTCAGCCAGCATGACATCGGCACCGGGAGTAGATGGCCTCGGCTACCGGTTTCACAAAGAGAACTGGGAGACTGTAAAAGACATACTGCTTGGAGTAATGTTAGAGTTGCAACGGAACGAGAGTGAAATGTCTGGTTTCAACGAAGGAATTATTGTTTTAATACCCAAACATTCAGCGGCAAGAACATTCACCGAATATCGTCCTATTACACTACTTAATGCCGATTTTAAGTTGTTCAGCAAGATAATTGCCAATCGTGTGCGGGCAGTTCTGTCAAATGTCATTGGACCGGGACAGACATGCGGTATTCCAGAAAGGAGAATTACGCACATTCTCATGACACTCCGGGATACTATTATTGCTTGTGAGCAGGACCCAGACTTGACTACAGCAATTTTAGCCCTGGATTTCACAAGCGCCTTTGACAAGGTTCATCATGGCTATCTTAGGGGAGTTTTAAGACAATTTGGATTTTCTGTAGACTTTCAAAGCCTCATTAAACGCATCTATGACAAGGCGCATTCGAGAATTCAAATAAATGGATTTTACACGCAACCAGTACCGATCCTGCAATATATACGGCAGGGATGTCCACTATCGATGCTTCTTTACACCTTGTGTATAGAACCGCTGATTCGAGGTATGACGAATATCCTTGCACAGAGAGCCCATCCTTCGAGTGGTGAGAGAATTTTCGCTTATGCTGATGATGTCACCCTGATACTTACTCATTCGGGGGACTTTAATGCTGTTACACCATTGTTAAACGAATACCAAAGGGCGTCCGGAGCACAAATCAACTTTGACAAATCCCAGCTACTAACATTGAATGATTGGACAATGGAAGATGCTCTGTTTACCCGCAGTAGGGCGTTAAAAGTCTTAGGGCTGACCTTCACCTCAAAGCTGGAAGACCTAATTGAGAGGAATTGGACGCGAATTGTTAATACCTGCATTTACCTCATGCAGTCCCAGTTAACACGAAACTTAAATCTAGTTCAAAAAATATGGCATGTGAACACGTTTGTTTTAGCCAAAATATGGTACGCAGCGCAGGTAATACCAATGCACCAAAAATACTCTCAGCGTTTGGAACGGGCAATTGGTTATTGTATTTGGCGGAATCAGTTCTACAAAGTAGCCCGAACTCAGTTACGCCGGAAAATAACTGAAGGAGGCTGGAATATAACAGATGTGTACGTGAAGTGCAGAGCGCTGTTACTGCGTTCTGTTTTGGGCGCACTCAATGGACAGGGAAGTCGTCAGGACATGGACTTTTGTCATTACCTGACGTCCTCAGATACGACCCCACCTTCTGCATTTCGACAGGTAGTAAAGGACTATCAACATCTATTGCCAATGATTACAACGGAGTCAGGATGCCTTACGACCAAACAATTGTACATCGAGTTGTTAAAAGAGTATTTGCCTGTGCCAGCAATTGTTGCAAAATATTCAAATACAACATGGGATCGCATATGGAAAGTTTTTCAAAAAACTTACGTTCCTCTTGATTGGAAAGTGTCCGTGTACTTCTTTGTGAATGAACTAATCCCAACGGAATTAAAGAAATGTAAACATAATTTAGCAACAGTCCCATGGTGTAAACGTTGTGGAAAAGTGGACACGCAGATACACAGAATTACCACCTGCAAAAACATATCTGAGATCTGGAAATGGACTAAACATAAAATCGGCGTGCTGGTTGGAAGCAGGGCGGAATATACGACAGTGTCAATAATTCTATCCTGGAACATTAAGAAAGGCAACACTGCACGGACACAAATGTGGTTGATAATGGCTTTCTACCATTATTGCCTGAGTGCAGATTATCCTAATTTATTTGCATTCAAAAAGTGGCTCAGAGCAGAGCGATACAAAATGCGTAGATATCATGAGGTATGGACCGATTTAAATGATCAACTAGATCTCACTTGCTAACTTTTGCACGGGTGCGCACACCGCTTCTTTCTAAAATGTTGCAACAAAATGTAACCACACATGAATAAATAAAGTAAAAAAAAAAAAAAGTCATTGTGTGATGGACTTCTGGTACAAATCCTCTTTGGAAATACACACCTCGGATTAAAGTGAATTCAGGAACACCTCCTACAAGTACATGGTCTTCTTCTGTAGTGAATCATTGATCAGTTTTACCCATGTGGAAGGAATTAAGACTTTATCCATTGATCGTTTGTTCTTCTCATTATTGCCAAAGATTCTGTCAATAAGCATGAAAGAATGCCTTTGTATTGGGAAGTACAGATTTAAATTTTTAAAGTGCACTTGAGGAATCTCTAAAAATGTCTAATATCTAAAGTGTATCAACAGCTGATATCAAAGAGCTGTAGTTGCACCAGCAAACGGCAAATGCGGCAACTACTTGACTTAACAATATCTAAATCGAAAAGGCTGACTTAACAACTTGTATTTTTGTAAAGGCGGAAGCAGTTTGAGTACTATAAGCTGTTAACTTGTCTGTAGTGTCCGAAAACCAAGCACGATCTTTATATATTATTCGTTCTAGACTAGAGTAATGTTCCAGTAACTGTTTGTCAATGGTGGCTAGTTCATGTAACTGCGAATTAGTCGCAACGTCACAACAGAAATTGAGTATATATCCTAGGAATGCAATACCTTTCTTAACACGGGGGTACTCCTTATGAGTAAAGTTAAACATTGCATTCGATAACTGACTAATTTCTCTGTCAAGAGTGTTGCCAACGTAGTTAATGTCATCCTCCAGTCGGGCCAATAAGGATGGGTACTTTGGTCCCCCCGAAGGCCGCGGTGCGAGCATATTTTCGGGGTTGATCTTCTCTCTCAAAACCTTAAAGGTTAGGGGAATTGAAGCCTGATATACAATACAATTCTTTAAGTGTTTCAATGCCGCCCCTGTAGCAATCCGTATAGGCCTTTGGTGTGCATTGTCCAAAGACAGAACGAATTGTATTCCCATGTAAAGTATAAGATGCTGTAGGGTACAGTACATTTGAAATCATGCAACATAGGAATGTAAGTAAAAATCAAGACCGGAACAGAGAGAGAGAGATAAATAGAAAAAAAAAAAACAGAAAAGATAATATACTAATCAGAATAACAACTATAAACCTAAAAGAGCGGGGTTATGTGTCATAGGCTCACAATGTCGGTCTAAGGAAATATAAGGAGATGGTGAGATATGTCCTAAAAATGAAACTTCGAATTCAGGAGACATTAGTTAGGTATTGTTACACGTGTGGAGCAGAAGTCAACGAACGGAAGTGGACTTTGTAATGTAAGATCTAGAGGAGGAAATGGAATGTATGAAAAAAGTGATACTATGCAGGAATTTGTATTTGTAAGAAAGATGTAGCTGCCCTGTAAGAGAAGTGCTTCTGCTGTGGCAAAAAAAAAAAAAAAAAAAAAAAAAAAAAAAACTGAGGTAAGCGCGAAGTGAACAGCAACTACTTTCAAGTGCAGGAACAAATGGTACTCGCTGGGCGCCAGATCAGGGCTATATGGAGAATGATCTAGAGTTTCCCATTGAAAATATTTGATGGGATCTTTGGTCCGATTAGCCACATGTGGTCGGGAATTGTCTTGCAGCAAAACGATACCCTTACTCAACTTGCCACGTCTTTTGTTCTGGATTGCATGGCGCAGATTGTTCACTGTCTCACAATAAGACGCTGTATTGATTGTCTCATTACGAGGCAGAAACTCTACTAGCAATACTCCTTTTCTGTCGCAAAAAAAAAAAAAAAAAAAAAAAAAAAAAAAACTGTGCACATGATTTTCCGGGCAGAAATTGTTTTCTTAAACTTCACTTTTGTGGGTGATGATGAATGTCGCCATTCCATGGATTGTAGTTTCGATTTTGGTGTGACGTAGGCCACCCATGTTTCATCACCAGTAACAATTTGGTCTAAAAAATCTTCACCTTGATTGTGGTACCGCTCAAGGAAAGTCAAATTTTGTGCAAATTCCTCAACATTTTCGGAACCCAACGTGAACACTATTTCCGGAACTTCAAGTTCTCGGTCACAATGCGATACAAAACACTACCAAAATATTGAGGGAAATAGTCGCACAATGATGAAATTGTAAAGCGTCTGTTTTCTCTCACCTTTTCGTCCACTTTCTGCACCAAATCTTCAGTAACGAACGAAGGACGCCAACTCCGTTCTTCATCATGCACATTTGTGCTGCCATATTTAAATGCTCTCACCCATTTCCTTACCATTCCATCACTCATAATGTTTTGTCCGTAAACTTCATAGATCTCACAATGAATATCGATCGGTTTTACGCCTTTAGCACTAAGAAATCGTATAACAGTCCGTACTTCACAATCGGCAGGATTCACGATTGTCGGAGGCATCTTAAACACCCAGTAACCAAAGTATACAATGAAGAATCAGACTGTAATGGCGTCAATGCGTAGACAAGAAATGTACGTAACCAGCACGCATACACGGAACGCCGACCGTAGCGCTGCGGCGGCGGAATCGCAAAATGGTACTGACTTAAAAAACATGCCTCGTACCTGGTAGAAACATCTAAATTGTGGCTTTGTTTATGAATGTGGTGACAATGTTGATGAAGATAGAAAAACAAATATGTGTATTTAATTACTTCTACATAACGAATGTATAAAAGATGTTTCAGAGGAATTTCTATGCTCTTTCAGTAGCTACGTTTGCCTCAATTTCTGTGACGGTTGAAAATTTTCTGATGCACTAGGTAGTTACAGCATTCTTGTCTTATCATCTTTCTCTTCATTTATAACTTCTCATTTATAGGTTTTCTTATAGAACATGGTTACTCGACATACTTTGCGTGAAGGTTTTATGCAAATCTTTATTTAATTTTGAATTAAATTATTTTGAATTACATTTTAAATAGAAGGAATAAACGTGATAATGTTCTCTTACATTTGTCGTCTGTGGGCACCAAGTTGGAAAGCTGAACCAAAATTTAAAAATACAGAGTCAGTGATAAATCTTGAAATAGACTTTTTTATTACGTATAACGATACAGATGTATTTTTTTATCTGAAAAAGTGCAGAACGATGCGCAGTGGTATCTGGAGGAGCCCACCTCAGAACGGTTGCAACTGGAGGGGAGGGCAGGTCAGTTGTGTAACAGTTGCGAGCAACTAAACACGTGCAGAGCTACTCGGTAACACTACAGCTTGTTTCAAAATGTGCTTGTCTTCTGGTTCCAAGAGAGCATTTATAAATGATGCCTCCTAGCAGCACCTAGGAAATAAAGTGCTACATATAAAAACTCGAGAAGTAATAACCAGTATCCATAGATTTATAAAATAGTAACAATGGTCTGGGTCAGCTATAAAAATCTGGGGAAGGGTATCTGAGGCAACAGTTGTGTCTGAAAGCAGTTTAGGAGAGTTATTAAGGAAAGAAAATCCATTGGTGCTAGAGCTACAACGTCCTGCTCTATGCCCAGTAAACAAAGATTAAGAACATGCACAGAATCTAATTTGGATGTTTTAATTCAGAAGTAGTTAGGCGAACTATGAATAATTATTAAAACACAGAAAAACATAGAGCAATTTTGAAGAAAGTGCTTATGTAGCTAAAAATTCTACTGACTTCTAAGGCAGTCTCTCAACATTAAGAAGAGTTATTTTGAAGCTAGGATTATTTGAAGAAAAAAAAAAAAAAACACTAAGCGTGACAGCCAAATTTTAATCGAACATCGCATCATACGTGCAAAAAGGCTTAAGTATTTACGAAATATTCGGAGATATCGAAGTGAATTTATATAGTTTATATGGATGAACCATATGCCTGGAGTGAAATACGTTACAGGGACTCTGCAGCGATATTGAAAGGCCGACAGTTGTTTATCATGCCTGCTGGAGGAGAACAGGGTTTTGTTCCAAATGCCTATGTACTATTTAAGGTTCAACAAAAGCGTGGAGATTACTACCATAATAAGAATTACAACTTAGTTTATAAGAGCTGCAAAACTGGCTTAGAGAGTGAAATTTGTTTTTAGACACCTTATGCACCGCCCTCCGCTCTCGTAATCTTACGCGTGTGACGCATTGTGGCGATAGGTGCACTATCCCCACCACAGTTGCTACTCATCCCTACCACGCAGGATTCCTGGCAAGATAAAATAATTCATCTGTACCCTACGGAAGATTCTTTGTAGAGAGGTTATGTGAATACGGTTTTATCTAATTCAAGCATAGTGGTAAATTTCAAATACTTGTTATTGTAACCAGATTTCTATGTTGAAGATCAGATGCACGTTGACCGTTTCGAAGAACCAGATTGGGAAGCCAGATATAACGTGATTACCTCGTTGTAGTTTGAATTATTTTATGATTATTGTGTCTGCTTAAATAAGAGTCATAAGATCTCTCGTTTTCGTTTCGAGTTGAAATAAATAAAATTTTGGATAAGTCCAATTTCGTAATATATAATTTAATTGTATAATCTGGATTAAATTTTACTCAAACTTTCTTTCTTAGTCAATCATTGCAGGTTACCTCCAACATATCGATAAATCTTTACTTCCTTAATAAATAGATTCCGTTAATTACATAAAATTGCTCACTGCTGCACGTCACTCATCACTATAAAAACCTTTTATCTTCCCTATATCGTCTTTTCACCATCAAGGTTACAGAACATGTGTTTTTGAAGATTGTTTATTTTCTGTTACTATTTAAATTATCTAAATTAAAATTTGGAAGGATTCTGTTTTTCTCTGTAGCTCAAATTGAGTTAGTTCTGTTAATCTACTTCCAAACCATACTTGTTTGTATTTGTAAAATAGTTGGCTTTGAACTATTTATACAAATAGCTCTAAAATATGAAAATACTATCAAATGTTTTAAAAGTATTATTGTTATCATAAAATGTAAAACTCTCTTAATACTAAGTACACATTAATTTATAGGAAGTGAAGATCAAATATACGATATAAACTCTCACGGATACAAAGTGGACATTCCATGTAGTATATAAGACGGCTGGCGTGGAAACTTAGCGGGGAGGTCCGAGACTACAGGGTCGCTCTTAGGAGCTGATACCAACACCTACAAATAAGCCGTACACCAACATGGCGCGAAATGCGATACTAGGCCACGGTATACAAAGTGGCACCAACCCATGTAGTGACCATGACCTCCCTTTTGATAAATTTTACTAACATTTACTCCTGATCCATAAATTACTATTAAAACATCTCCAGTTTGCAGTCGACATTTGTATTAGGTGATTTGATTAGTAAAGTCAGTCTTTTTATTTTGGTGTTTTGGGGACATTATTGGGTTTGTGTGCTATGGCAATGCTATTTACAGGATGCCATGTCTAGTGTTTCGTACAATGCAAGCATGTATCAGTATTCAGTTGTAAATAAGAAATCACAAGCTGGAGATAACGAAGTCTGAACTTAAGAGTCTTAAAACACTTAAGATTTACCACGTTCTGCAAGATCTAAAGTAAGGAATATTCAGGATGCACTCCAAGTTTTGTGAGAAAATGCGCAAAGATGTACCCGTGGACTTTCAGAAGAACTTTGTGCTTCAAACGATATACACATCGCCACATTAAGACACTTGTAAGGTCATACAGAAGCAACAGATCTCTACCTGATAAACTAACACCTAAAACAGGCTAAAGGCAGAGTAGATATCTTTCAGACTGAAGAATTCAATGCCATAGCCGGGATTTGAACCACGTAACTTTTGGTTTCCGTCCAGCTGCTCTAACCATTGAGCTACTATGGCCAACGTGCCGATATGACATTAAATTCTCCAAACGACTCGTGTTTCCCCGGTAAACCACTAGGAGTTCTCATAAGTACATGAGACAACTACCTTAATGGCGACTAACTATGCTGTAAGTACATTAAGACCCGGACTTTATAGTTCGGACCATTATTAAGTCAATTACTTACCAGTAATACATACAATATCTGCTAAATCTCTACAAAAGATCTGTTTAGCACAAATTGAGCTTTTTAACGAGATTTAAATTGTTTCGCATCCTGAATCCATTAAGAGATTTATCACGTCTTCCTTCCAGACTTTGCCTTATTTTTAACACTGCAGCGGTATTTCTTCGTGTAAGCACAATTGTTTCCCATCTCGTGTCAGTTTGTGCGGCTATCAATTTCTTCACGTCAGCAGGTGTATCATCTAGAGTTTAAAGCGGGCTTTCTTTGCTCGTCACAAATGTGTCTAATGTATATAAAAGTTAATAATAATTACTCAGAAATATCAGATAAGCTAATGCAATTGAGATAAATATATAATTTGATTGTGATGATCTTGACTGAATTTTACTCTTACTTTCTTTCCTAGTCAATCATTGCAGGTTGCCTCCAGCATATCGACAAATTCTTACTTCCTTATTAGTTTCCGTTAATTACATAAAATTGCTCACTCCAGCACGTCCACTCATCACTATAAAAACTTTTTGACTTCCTCGCATCGTCTTTCCACCATCAAGATTACAGAACATATGTTTTTGCAGATTGTTTATTTTCTGCTACTATTTAAATTATTTAAATTAAAATTTGGAAGGATTCTGTTTTTCTCTGTAGCTCAAATTGAGATAATTCTGTTAATATACTTCCAATCCATACTGGTTTGTATTTGTAAAATACTTGGCTTTGAACTACTTATACAAATATTTCTAGAATATGAAAATACTATGGAACGTTTTAAAAGTATTATTGTTATCATAAAATGTAATACTCTCTTAGCACTAAGTACACATTAATTTATAGGACGTGAACAAAAAATATATAAACTCTCGCGGATACAAAGTGGACATTCCATGTAGTATATAAGACGGCTGGCATGGTAACTTAGCGGGGAGGTCCGAGACTACAGGGTCGCTCTTAAGAGCTACTACGAACAACCACAAGCAAGCAGTGCGATAACATGGCGCGAAATGCGATACTAGGCCACGGTATACAAAGTGGCACTAGCCCATGTAGTGACCATGACCTCCCTTTTGATAAATTTTACTAACATTTACTACTGATCCATAAATTACTATTTAAACATCTCCAGTTTGCAGTCGACATTTGTATTAGGTGATTTGATTAGTAAAGTCAGTCTTTTTATTTTGGTGTTTTGGGAACATTATTGGGTGTGTTTGCTATGGCAATGCTATTTACAGGATGCCATGTCTAGTGTTTCGTACAATGCAAGCATGTATCAGTATTCAGTTGTAAATAAAGAATCACAAGCTGGAGATAACGAAGTCTGAACTTAAGAGTCTTAAAACACTTAAGATTTACCATGTTCTGCAAGATCTAAAGTAAGGAATATTCAGGATGCACTCCAAGTTTTGTGAGGAAGTGCGCAAAGATGTACACGTGGACTTTCAGAAGAACTTTGTCCTTCAAACGATATACACATCGCCACATTAAGACACTTGTAAGGTCATACAGAAGCAGCAGATCTCTACCTGATAAACTAACACCTAAAACAGGCTAAAGGCAGAGTAGATATCTGTCAGACTGAAGAATTCAATGTCATAGCCGGGATTTGAACCACGTATCTTTTGGTTGCTGTCCAGCTGCTCTAACCATTGAGCTACTATGGCCAACGTGCCGAGATGACATTAAATTCTTTAACTGACTCGTGTTTTTCCCAGTAAACCACTAGGAGTTCTCATAACCACACCAGACAACAACCTTAATGTCGGCTTACTATGCTGTAAGTGCTTTAAGGTCCGGGATTTGTAGTTGGGACGATTATTAAGTCAATTACTTACCATTAATAAATACAGTATCTGCAAAATCTCTACAAAAGATCTGTTTAGCACAAATTGATCTTTTTTAACGAGATTTACATTGTTTCGCATCCTGAATCCATTAAGAGATTTATCACGCCGTCCTTCCAGACTTTGCCTTATTTTTAACACTGCAGCGGTATTTCTTCGTGTAAGCACAATTGTTTCCCATCTCGTGTCAGTTTGTGCGGCTATCAATTTCTTCACGTCAGCAAGTGTATCATCTAGAGTTTAAAGCGGGCTTTCTTTGCTCGTCACAAATATGTCTAATGTATATAAAAGTTAATAATAATTACCCAGAAATATCAGATAAGCTAATGCAATTGAGATAAATATATAATGTGATTGTGATGATCTTGACTGAATTTTACTCTTACTTTCTTTCCTAGTCAATCATTGCAGGTTGCCTCCAGCATATCGACAAATTCTTATTTCCTTATTAGTTTCCGTTAATTACATAAAATTGCTCACTCCAGCACGTCCACTCATCACTGTAAAACTTTTTGACTTCCTCGCATCGTCTTTCCACCATCAAGATTACAGAACATATGTTTTTGCAGATTGTTTATTTTCTGTTACTATTTAAATTATTTAAATTAAAATTTGGAAGGATTCTGTTTTTCCCTGTAGCTCAAATTGAGTTAGTTCTGTTAATCTACTTCCAATCCATACTGGTTTGTATTTGTAAAATACTTGGCTTTGAACTATTTATACAAATAGCTCTAAAATATGAAAATACTATCAAACGTTTTAAAAGTATTATTGTTATCATAAAATGTAAAACTCTCTTAGCACTGAGTACACATTAATTTATAGGACGTGAACAAAAAATATATAAACTCTCGCGGATACAAAGTGGACATTCCATGTAGTATATAAGAACGGCTGGCATGGTAACTTAGCGGGGAGGTCCGAGACTACAGGGTCGCTCTTAGGAGCTGATACTAACACGCAGACGACAGTCATGTTACCTACAACATGGCGCGAAATACGATACTAGGCCACGGTATACAAAGTGGCACTAACCCATGTAGTGACCATGACCTCCCTTTTGGTAAATTTTACTAACATTTACTACATTTATTGATTTTCTGTTACTATCGCTACAAATTTTTTATAAGTTTATAAATTTTTCAAACCTTTTCTAAATATAAATCGAAACTACTGTCACATATCACACTAAAGGTGGAAATGATTGAAAACCTAACATTTAGGCTTCCTGAATAACCAGTATTCTTTCACAATTGTGCATTGCAACAATCCATTCCCAGAGATTTGGCACAACAAGGTCTCGAACTTCGTACTAAACATTTCCTTTCATTGTCATATAGCTAGACCCTCAAAATAGCTAACGTTGACTCAGTATGGTAGCAAGTGATGCAGAAGAAAGCTTGACAGGAAGTGTTGATGTATAGGAATGAATAATTGGGATCTCACGTTATGAGATGGTGCAACCACACAAATCGTTTACAAAACGTGACCCTCTATCAGAAAATAAACCAACAGCGCGCTAACCTTGTATTTTTAAATAACATTTGGCTAACTTATACCCTAATCTGATCGAGTAGGATGGGTCAGACGGCTTTGTCTATGACCGTATTCGGGATGGTACCGTGGCCAAATCTGTAGCAATTGGGCACAAGGCACACGGATCAACCAGCAAAACCGGTTTCAGGTTCTCGGGATTAAGAGAGGCACAAGAGTGTTAATTGCTCATGGTTATTTTTATTATTTTGATGAAAAATCTGTTTGAAGGGGTTCTTAGCCAGCTATGCCTACTTAAATCGTACTGTGACTTTGTGGTTTCGTGAAATGAAAAGTCCAATTGCACCACCCAAAAATGTTCTTTATTTCCACCGACTTACAGTTAAACACTTGCCAATTACACAGAATTACGTAATGCACACAATTACTATTCACCAGTTCGTCCGTTACAATTCTACTTTGTTCTCGCAATTACGTACAATCCTCCGATACACGTACACAGTCTTCTCGTTCGTACACTAGTATTGCACTCTTACGCTGCTCGCCAAGTACTGACTGACTCAATTCACTCACTGCAGCCCTTTTTATAGGAATATCGCCGTTTTCTCGAAGCCTCTAGTTTTCGTGAATCACCGCGAAGGTTCCAGATGGCAGTGGAAGGGGGGAAAGAGGCGGCCAGCGACAAGTGACACTTCTCTAATCATCCCCTCAGTTAGTGACAGAGACTAATGGGTGGGTGTGGCTTAGCTGCTTCTGGCCCCTTACTCAGCTGTCGTTGGTTGTTAGTTCCGCTAATTGGGTGACACCGGGGTACACCACGTGGAGGCGATCTCCTATCACATCCAAACACTTATATTTTTTATTATAACTATTGCACTTTGTTCGTTCTGCTAGAACTCTTCAGTAGGTTTTGTGTTTTCTTGCTCCATAATTTAACTTACATTTATTAAAAAGCTTATTCAGAAAGAATCCGTTACAATTCTTCATTATTTAAGTTCATTGAACGAAACAGAATTTGTCAATAATTTATTTTATGCACACAGGCAAGAGTTTTCAGACATTTTCTTAAATCTCTAGTTTCCTTAAGATCTTTCAGGCTATTGGCAATCCTATTTTCCGGTGTAATTGTAGACTTTATTTGTTTTTTACTCTCCAAGTAGAGTTCTTTTATGTCGAAAAGGCATCCCTGGTATTCTGCATCATCCTTCAAGGCTTTAACTAGCGCGAGTATGTTAGGGTGCGCGGCCTTTGTAGGATTTTGTTCCAACCTTCGACAGCATTGTTGGCTCTGTGACATTTTCCTTGACAGTTCCATAACTCTGTTGGTATTGAAGGATTATCCATCCACTGTTCCACAAAGTGGTCGTAGAACAAAATTAATTGCTCATTTTCTGGCGAGTTTTCTTGTATAATGATCGGAAGATGAGCAAATACAGAACACATCCTTCTATGAAGTCTAATTTCCTCATTTTGAATGTAGTCACGTGCCATTCCTAATCCTTGCACCTTTCTCCAAATACACTGATTGAAATGATAGCTGCAACCAGATATTTGTACATTTGGAAGCACAAATTTCAAATCTTGAATAGCGCCGGGTTCAAAATCTTTAATTACTTCCTTGGGCTTCCAGTCTGGAATCTTCTCTTTAATTGTGTTGAACAGCCTTCTGTAAGTCTGCTTTTTCTTATTTGGAAGAAGAGCATATACCATCGGCATGACATGGGTTTCATGACTTGTACTTCCAAGATCGGCGTGGATGTTTTATATTTGGCTACATTGTTTGCTACAGCCTTTGAATGTACAGCTTTTGTCACCTGAAAGTGATCTTCACAATTAAACTGAAGAAACAACTCCCTTCCCATGAAACCTAGATAATTATGTGTGTGCCTAACTGCTAATGTGCCCAATTGCTAATGTGCCGAACTGCTAAACACCCCCCCGTGGCCTACATGCCAGTCCCATGGGTTTTTTATCGGAGATTTTCCCGGATGGCCAGGTGAGTGTCAGGTAATTTCCTCTCACTCCATTTCATGTCCATTATCATTTCATATCATCTGGTGATCTGGTGATCTGTAATTTCTCGACGCAGCATGGCAGGGTGTCATGTGATACCGAAATTAAGGGATGGATTTGAAAGGAATAGCATGTCTTTGTTAAAACACGTGAAGGTGCATTGGGTTGAGTCGCTTAACAAAAGAGACGTAAGAAAGAAGGTTTTCTTAGCAGGATCCTAAATGCATAACACTTGACTCCGTTTGAAAAGTTCGGACCCTTAATAATGGCATGAAACCGAGACTAGTAATCACAATGGACAAAATAGTCACAAAAGGGATTTTGGTGTGAAACAAGACAGGGCCTCCAGAAGTGAAAGTCACACACACGAATTTGTAATGAGGAAGCAGATCGTAGCTGGCAGCCCATTAAGACGGTCATCTGCTTCTGTATTGGGCGAAGGCAGACCAGAAGCGACTAGAAAAGATATCTGTCGTTTCATACGCGAATAACGAATTAAGTGTTATCGCGTAATAAGCATTCTGCGAGGGCTGTTCAATAAAGAACGATCGTAATTTTTTACGGTCATAATTTTTCACTCTAAAAATCAATCTTATTATATTATGTTCGCTAGATGTCAAACAAACACACCATAGTTTCATTGTTGGTACTCCTGGTTCCCGCCTGTGAGAACCAGGCAAGTTCAGACATGTTGAGTATCACCTACCGCTGTAATGGAGGTAACACGCAGTTAAAGTTGATGTTAGAGGAAGATCGTAAGTTTCTTTCAAACGTAATCACTGCTGATGAAACTTGGCTACATCATTTTGATCCTGAGAGCAAACAGCAAATCTCAGTGTGCAAATCTCCTTCTTCACCAACTCCAAAAGTGGAAGAATGGATGCTTCTGCTGGGAAAGTTATGGTCATGTCATTCTTTGATATTCATGGAATGGTTTATCAGCAAGTTGTACCTGCACACACATCAGTAACTGGAGAATACTACAGGGTTGTCCTGAAAACATTGCAAGTCCATATCAGGCGCAAAAGACCACATTTCCGTGAAGCAGGCTGGATGTGCTGCCAAATATTGCCAATGTTGTTGCTGAATGTCTTGCAAAAATCAACCTGAAGTGCATCCCTCACCCGCCATATAGTCCGGATTTAGCCTCATGTGACTTTTTTCCATTCCCTAACTTGAAGAAGCGCCTTCGTGGGAGGAATTATCAATCATCAGAAGCAGTGGTGAAGGCTGAGGAGGCCATTTTGAAGGATCTCTCAGAAATGGTTTCCAGCATGTCTTTGAAGACTGGCAGAAACGCTTGGGACAAGTGCATCGCATTCAGGGGAGACTATTTTGAGAAGTACCATCAAAATTATGAAGATGAGTAACGGCACGTTTTCTTAAAGCAATTGTGATCATTCTTTACTGAATAGACTTACATGCGGCCACTCTTAACAGTAATATATTGATAACCTTCGTCGGCAACTTCGAGTTTGATGTGGTGATAAACAGAAGCAGTCATTAAACCAGTTTGAAAGTTGCATTCCATTGTCATTGGAACCATCCTTACTCCCATACATATCCACACATACCGTTTGACGGAACTCTTTGCTCTAACCTGAGGAAGTATTGGTACCCCTAATTTGCATCAAACTGTCACACCAACGTGAAACTCTTTGCTATGCCCTGCTCTACCCATAAGCAGTATCACATGCTCCTAACAAATACTTTCTCTTCCGGTTTCGGGTCTTCGTGGCAGCCTAATGGGCCGGTGGGTGGCATACCGGTTCCCCTTAATTTTCAATGCAATTAATCTGCTGAAAAAAATCCTCATATGTTTGAAGTATTTTAGGTTGCAAACGAATTAAGTCCAATAGAGAAAAGGACACTAGAAAGTTGCTGCGATTCTGGACTTTTCCCGGTGTATTTCTCGAAGAATGTCTAAACTAAGTCTATTTTTAAGAAACTTGTCAGCTCTTTAGTAGAAAACCTATACTGATATTTTAAGATTCTAATTGTGCAAATGTGAATTTTGGTTTCTTTGTGAATAATTAATGAGCTTCCATGAGAATTTCTGCTGCTGCAGTTTTTATTTTTTTTTTGACTAAATTAAAATAAACCCTAAACATCGATTTGTTATGGAAGGAAAGAGCATGTTTGCAGTTTGGCACCACCATACATTTATTAATTACGAGGGCTGTTCAATAAAGAATGATCATATTTTTTTGACAACATACCTTTGCTCATCCTTATAATTTTGATGGTCTTTCTCAAAATAGTCTCTCCTGAATGCGATGCACTTGGCCCAGCGTTTCTGTCAGTCTTCAAACACATGCTGGAAACAATTTTTTGAGAGATCCTTCAAAATCGCCTCCGCAGCCTTCACCACTGTTTCTGATGATGGATAATGCCTCCCACGAAGACGTTTCTTCAAGTTAGGGAATAGAAAAACGTCACATGGAGCTAAATCCGGACTATAGGGAGGGTGAGGGATGCACTTTACGTTGATTTTTGCAAGATATTCAGCAGCAACATTGGCAATATGCGGCCTCGCATTATCGTGGTGCAGCATCCAGCCTGCTTCACGGAAATGTGGACTTTGGCGCCTGATATGGACCTGCAATGTTTTCAGGACATCCGTGTAGTATTGTCCAGTTTCTGATGTGTGTACGGGTACAATATGCTGATAAACCATTCCATGAATATCAAAGAATGAGATGACCATAACTTTCCCAGCAGAAGCAACCACTTTTGCTTTTTGGGGGTGATGAAGGGGATTTCCACACTGAGCTTTGCTGTTTGCTCTCAGGATCAAAATGATGTAGCCAAGTTTCACCAGCAGTGATTACGTTTAAAAGAAACTCCGGATCTTCCTCTAACATCAGCTTTAATGTAAATGTCCTTTTGTTTGGGATTCAACGGTCTTGGAACCCATCACGCACAAACACGTCTCATGTGTAATGTTTCAGTAACCAATGTGTGGGTGGCACCCAATGAAATGTTCAGTATTTCAGAAAGTGATCTTAAGGTAACTCATCGATCTTCTTTCACAATGACAGCAGCAGTGTTGATGTTTTCTTCCGTAAGAGCAGTAACTGGGGCACCGGGTCCCCCTTCCTTTGAAATTGATTGTCTCCCATCTTTAGACATTTTAAGCCACCTTTGTGCTGTGCTGTAGGCAAGAGCAGACTCTCTATAGTCCTCTGTAACATTTTATAGGCCTGATCTGAAGATTTGTTGAGAATTTCAAAGCCGCATACTGTTCGTCGTGTGTTATCTCAATTGCAGCGATAGGCGATACTAAACATGTCTGGACTTGCCTGGTTCTCACAGGTGGGAACCAAGAGTACCAATAATGAAACTATTACGGTGAGTTTCCTTAACAGTAAGATAACAGAAAATAATAAGATTGCATTTTAGTTCGAAAGACAATGGCCGTTTAAAAATTATGATCATTCGTTATTGAACAGCTCTCGTAATTATAAGAAGTTGGGTGGCCCAAGTGAATTCTTGGCAATGTTTCTAATACATCTCTTGTGACGGGTTGTTGAATCTCTGTCCATTGTCTTACTTATGGACAAATAATTACGTTGTTTTATAAGAACAAATGATTATATCATCTGATCTGATTCACAAGCTAATTGCTGGGAAAAAGGAAAAAAAAGCATTATTTCAGTTTGGATGCAGATTCATTTATTAAAACTTGCTTCTATTCAGCTTTGTTTATTTTCCGCCTACGTTTTTTTGGTTCTTCAGCACTGCTACTGATCAATTGCTTCAGTACCTCCGTCATGGTTTGGCAGATAGGTAATTAATCACCTGTATACTAACATTGAAAATTAAATCAATGGGATCTGAAAGGAATATATAGCTACATCATTTCACATCCAGCAGACCGAAACATCCGCTGAAAGGATCACTGTTCAACTGTAAACTCAACTTTTTTATCTGTCAGATCTCTTTACGGGGTAACTGTTAAATTGTGAATAGAATTAGAAACATGACAAAAGACAGTGGAAAATTAGACCTTATTTTATGAATATCCACATCACAGAATAATGTGAAGACATTACGTGATGAACTTCTGGTACAAATCCTCTTTGGAAATACACACCTCGGGTTAAAGTGAATTCAGGAGCACCTCTTACAAGGACATGATCTTCTTCTGTAGTGAATCTTTGACCAGTTTCATCCATATGGAAGGGATTAAGACTTTATCCATTAATCGTTTCTTCTTCTCATTATTGCCAAAGTTTCTGACAATAAGCATGAAAAATGCCGTTGTATTGGGAAGTACAGATTTAAATTTCTAAAGGTGCACTTGAGGAATCTCTAAAAATGTCTAATATCTAAAGTGTATCAACAGCTGATATCAAAGAGCTGTAGTTGCACCACCAAACTGTCAATGCGGCAACTACTTGACTTAACAATATCTAACTCGAAAAGGTTGACTTAACAACTTTTATTTCTGAAATTGATGCCCATTCATATGTTTGACCTAACATCTTCTGAACCGCAAATATTTTAGCAGAATTACAGAACCTGTATTCAGAGTGCTTATGGTATGTTTAACAGGATTTCTCGAAACCATTGACTTAATAAATTCTGAATCTGAGTGCTTCAATTATTATTGAGAAATTTAATGTACTTGGTAGAAACATCTAAATTGTGGCTTTGTCTATGAATGTGGTGACAATGTTGATGAAGGTATGAAAAACAAATATGTGTTTTTAATTAATTGTACGTAACGAATGTTAAAAGTTATGTTTCAGAAGAATTTGTATACTCTTTCAGTAGCTATTTTTGGCCTCAATTTCTGTGACGGTTGAAAATTTACTGATGCACTAGGTAGTTACAGCATTCTTGTTTTATAATCTTACTCTACATTTATAACTTCTCATTTATACGTTTTGTTATAGAACATGGTTACTCGACATATATTGCGTGAAGGTTATATGCAAATCTTTATTTAATTTTGAATTAAATTATTTTGAATTCCATTTTAATCAGAAAGGATGTACGTGATAATGTTCTCTTACATTTGTCGTCTGTGGGCACTAAGTTGGAAAGCTGAACAAAACTTTAAAAACGCAGTGTCAGTGATAATTCTTGAAATACACTTTTTTTTATGTATAGCGATATAGATGTATTTTTTATCTTGAAAATTGCAGAGCGATGCGTAGTGGTATCTGGACGAGTCCAACTCAGAACGGTTGCAACTGGAGGGGAGAGCAGGTCAGTTGCGTACCAGTTGCGAGCAACTAAACACGTGCAGAGCTACTTGGTAACACGACAGCTTGTTTCAAAATGTGCTTGTCTCCTGGTTCCAAGAGAGCATTTATAAATGACGCCTCCTAGCAGAACATTAGGAAATAAAGTGCTACATTTAAAAACACGATAAGTAATAACCAATATCCACAGATTTATAAAATAGTAACAATGGTCTGGGTCAGCTATAAAAATCTGGGGAAGTGTATCTGAGTCAACAGTTGTGTCTGAAAGCAGTTTAGGAGAGTTATTAAGGAAAGAAAAGCCATTGGTGCTAGTGCAACAACGCCCTTTTCTATGCCCAGTAAACAAAGATTAAGAACATGCACAGAATCTAATTTGGATGTTTTAATTCAGAAGTAGTTAGGCGAACTATGAATAATTTTAAAGCACAGAAAAACATAGCCCAACATTGAAGAAAGTGCTTATGTAGCTAAAAAATCTACTGAATTCCAAGGCAGTATCTGAACATTAAGAAGAGTTCTTTTGAAGCTAGGATTATTTGAAAAAAAAAAAAAAAAACACTAAGCCTGACAGACAAATTTTAATTGAATATCGCGCCATGCGTGCAAAAAGGCTTAATTATTTACGAAATATTCGGAGATATCGAAGTGAAGTTTATATAGAGTATATGGTTGAAACTTATATAAATACAGCACATACTGGACCATATGCCTGGAGTGAAATACGTTACAGGGACTCTGCAGCGATATTGAAATGCCGACAGTCGTTTATCATGCCTGCTGGAGGAGAACAGGGTTTCCAAATGCCTATGTACTATTTAAGATCCAACAAAAGCGTGGAGATTACTACCATAGTAAGAATTACATATCAGATTATAAGAGCTGCAAAACTGGCTTAGAGAATGAAATTTGTTTTTAGACACCTTATGCACCGCCCTCCGCTCTCGTAATCTTACGCGTGTGACGCATTGTGGCGATAGGTGCACTATCACCACCACAGTTGCTACTCATCCCTACCGCGCAGGATTCCTGTCAAGATAAAATAATTCATCTGTACCCTACGACAAGATTCTTTGTAGAGAGGTTATGTGAATACGGTTTTATCTAATTCAAGCATAGTGGTAAATTTCAAATACTTGTTATTGTAACCAGATTTCTATGTTGAAGATCAGATGCACGTTGACCGTTTCGAAGACCCAGGTTGGGAAGCCAGATATAACGTGATTACTTCGTTGTAGTTTGAATTATTTTATGATTATTGTGTCTGCTTAGATAAGAGTCATAAGATCTCTCGTTTTCGTTTCGAGTGAAATAAATAAAATTTTGGATAGGTCCAATTTCGTAATATATAATTTAATTGTATAATCTGGATTAAATTTTACTCGAACTTTCTTTCTTAGTCAATCATTGCAGGTTACCTCCAACATATCGATAAATCTTTACTTCCTTAATAAATAGATTCCGTTAATTATATAAAATTGCTCACTGCTGCACGTCACTCATCACTATAAAAACCTTTTATCTTCCCTATATCGTCTTTTCACCATCAAGATTACAGAACATGTGTTTTTGAAGATTGTTTATTTTCTGTTACTATTTAAATTATCTAAATTAAAATTTGGAAGGATTCTGTTTTTCCCTGTAGCTCAAATTGAGTTAGTTCTGTTAATCTACTTCCAATCCATACTGGTTTGTATTCGTAAAATACTTGGCTTTGAACTATTTATACAAATAGCTCTAAAATATGAAAATACTATCAAACGTTTTAAAAGTATTATTGTTATCATAAAATGTAAAACTCTCTTAATACTAAGTACACATTAATTTATAGAAAGTGAAGATCAAATATACGATATAAACTCTCGCGGATACAAAGTGGACATTCCATGTAGTATATAAGACGGCTGGCATGGTAACTAAGTGGGGAGGTCCGAGACTACAGGGTCGCTCTTAGGAGCTAATACCAACACCGAGACGACACTGGTGGTACCTAAAACATGGCGCGAAATGCGATACTAGGCCACGGTATACAAAGTGGCACTAACCCATGTAGTGACTATGACCTCCCTTTTGATACATTTTACTAACATTTACTCCTGATCCATGAATTTCTATTTACGTCTCATGTGTAATGTTTCAGTCACCAATGTGTGGGCGGCACCCAATGAAATGTTCAGTATTTCAGAAAGTGATCGTAAGGTAATTCGTCGACCTGCTTTCACAATGGCAGCAGCAGTGTTGATGTTTTCTTCCGTAAGAGCAGTAACTGGTGCACCGGGTCCAACTTCCTTTGAAATTGATTGTCTCCCCTGTTTAAACATTTTAAACCACCTTTGAGCTGTGCTGTAGGCAAGAAGAGACTCTCCATAGTCCTCTGTAACATTGTATAGGCCTCAACTGAAGATTTGTTGAGAATTTCAAAGCCGCATATTGTTCCTCGCGTGTTACTTCCATTGCAGCGGTAGGCGATACTGAACATATCTGAACTTGTCTGGTTCTCACAGGCGGGAACCAGGAGTACCAACAATTAAACTACTACTCTGTGTTTGTTTAACATTGAGCTAACAGAATATAATAAAATTGCATTTTAGTGCGAAAGACAATGACCGTATAAAATTATGATAATTCGTTATTGCACATCCCTCGTAATTAGAAGAAGTTGGGTGGTCCAAATGGATTCTTTGCAACTGATTTATTATATTTATTGTGACGGATTGTTGCGTCTCTGTCCATTGGATTACTTATGGACAAATAATTACGTGTTTTGTAAGAACAAATTAAATTGAATGATGACCCTGAATAGAGATTTGATTCACAAGATAATTGCTGGGAAAAAGAAAAAAAAGCATTAGTTCAGTTTGGGGGCAAATTCATTCATTAAAACTTGCTTCCATTCAACTTTGTTTATTTTCCGTCTACGATTTTACTTGTTCTTCAGCACTGCTACTGATCAATTGCTTCAGTACCTCTGTCATGGATTGGCAGATAGACAATTAATCACCTGTATACCGACATTGAAAATTAAGTCAATCGGATCTGAAAGGAATATATAGGTACATCATTTCACATCCAGCAGACCGAAACATCCTCTGAAAGAATCACTATTCAACTGTAAACTTAACTTTTTTGTCTGTCATACCTCTTTTCGGGTTAACTGTTCAATTGTGAACAGAATTAGAAACATGACAAAAAACAGTGGAAAATTAGGCCTTATTTTATGAATATCCACATCACAGAATAATGTGAAGACAGTACGTGATGGACCTCTGGTACAAAACCTCTTTGGAAATACACACCTTGGATTAAAGTGAATTCAGGAGCACCTCTTACAAGGACATGGTCTTCTTCTGTAGTGAATCTTTGACCAGTTTCATCCATATGGAAGAGATTAAGACTTTATCTATTAATCGTTTCTTCTTCTCATTATTGCCAAAGTTTCTGTCAATAAGCATGAAAGAATGCCTTTGTATAGGGAAGTACAGATTTAAATATCTAAAGGTGCACTTGAGGAATATCTAAAAATGTCTAATATCTAAAGTGTATCAACAGCTGATATCAAAGAGCTGTAGTTGCACCACCAAACGGCCAATGCGGCAACTACTTGACTTAACAATATCTAACTCGAAAATTCTTCTCATTATTGCCAAAGTTTCTGTCAATAAGCATGAAAAATGCCTTTGTATTCGGAAGTACAGATTTAAATTTCTAAAGGTGCACTTGAGGAATCTCTAAAAATGTCTAATATCTAAAGTGTATCAACAGCTGATATCAAAGAGCTGTAGTTGCACCACCAAACGGTCAATGCGGCAACTACTTGACTTAACAATATCTAACTCGAAAAGGTTGACTTAACAACTTTTATTTCTGAAATTGATGCCCATTCATATGCTAGACCTAACATCATCTGAACCGCAAATATTTTAGCAGCATTACAGAACTTGTTTTCAGAGTGCTTATGGTATGTTTAACAGGATTTCTCGAAACCATTGACTTAATAAATTCTGAATCTGAGTGCTTCAATTATTATTGAGAAATTTAATGTACTTGCTAGAAACATCTAAATTGTGGCTTTGTCTATGAATGTGGTGACAATGTGGATGAAGGTATGAAAAACAAATATGTGTATTTAATTAATTGTACGTAACGCATGATAAAAGTTATGTTTCAGAAGAATTTGTATACTCTTTCAGTAGCTATTTTTGGCCTCAATTTCTGTAACGGTTGAAAATTTACTGATGCACTAGGTAGTTACACCATTCTTGTATTATAATCTTTCTATACATTTATAACTTCTCATTTATATGTTTTGTTATAGAACATGGTTACTCGACATATTTTGTGTGAAGGTTATATGCAAATATTTATCTAATTTTGAATTAAATTATTTTGAATTACATTTTAATTAGAATGAATGTACGTGATAATGTTCTCTTAAATTTGTCGTATGTGGGCACCAAGTTGGAAAGCTGAACCAAACTTTAAAAATACAGAGTCAGTGATAAATCTTGAAATAGACGTTTTTATTATGTATAACGATACAGATGTATTTTTTATCTTGAAAAGTGCAGAGCGATGCGTAGTGGTATCTGGACGAGTCCACCTCAGAAAGGTTGCAACTGGAGGGGAGGGCAGGTTAGTTGCGTAACAGTTGCGAGCACCTAAACACGTGCAGAGCTACTCGGTAACACTACAGCTTGTTTCAAATTGTGCTTGTCTCCTGGTTCCAAGAGAGCCTTTATAAATGACGCCTCCTAGCAGAACATTAGGAAATAAAGTGCTACATTTAAAAACACGAGAAGTAATAACCAGTATCCATAGATTTTTAAAATAGTAACAATGGTCTGGGTCAGCTATAAAAAACTGGGGAAGGGTGTCTGAGGCAACAGTTGTGTCTGAAAGCAGTTTAGGAGAGTTATTAAGGAAAGAAAAGCCATTGGTGCTAGTGCAACAACGTCCTTCTCTATGCCCAGTAAACAAAGATTAAGAACATGCACAAAATCTAATTTGGATGTTTTAATTCAGAAGTAGTTAGGCGAACTATGAATAATTTTTAAAACACAGAAAAACATAGAGCAACCTTGAAGAAAGTGCTTATGTAGCTAAAAATTCTACTGACTTCCAAGGCAGTGTCTGAACATTAAGAAGAGTTATTTTGAAGCTAGGATTATTGGAGAAAAAAAAATACTAAGCGTGACAGACAAATTTTAATCGAACATCGCATCATACGTGCAAAAAGGCTTAAGTATTTACGAAATATTCGGAGATATCGAAGTGAATTTATATAGTTTATATGGATGAAACTTATATAAATACAGCACATACTAGACCATATGCCTGGAGTGAAATACGTTACAGGGACTCTGCAGCGATATTGAAAGGCCGACAGTCGTTTATCATGCCTGCTGGAGGAGAACAGGGTTTTGTTCCAAATGCCTATGTACTATTTAAGATCCAACAAAAGCGTGGAGATTACTACCATAGTAAGAATTACAACTTAGTTTATAAGAGCTGCAAAACTGGCTTCGAGAATGAAATTTATTTTTAGACACCTTATGCACCGCCCTCTCCTCTCGTAATCTTAAGCGTGTGACGCATTAGGGCGATAGGTGCACTATCCCCACCACAGCTGCTACTCACCCCTACCGCGCAGGATTCCTGTCAAGATAAAATAATGCATCTGTACTCTACGACAAGATTCTTTGTAGAGAGGTTATGTGAATACGGTTTTATCTAATTCAAGCATAGTGGTAAATTTCAAATACTTGTTATTGTAACCAGGTTTCTATTTGAAGATAGGATGCACGTTGACCGTCTCGAAGACCCAGGTTGGAAGCCAGATATAACGTGATTACTTCGTTGTAGTTTGAGTTATTTCATGATTATTGTTTCTGCTTAGACAAGAGTCATGAGATCTCTCGTTTTCGTTTCGAGTGAAATAAATAAAATTTTGGATAAGTCCAATTTCGTAATATATAATTTAATTGTATAATCTGGATTAAATTTTACTCGAACTTTCTTTCGTAGTCAATCATTGCAGGTTACCTCCAACATATCGATAAATCTTTACTTCCTTAATAAGTAGATTCCGTTAATTACATAAAATTGCTCACTGCTGCACGTCACTCATCACTATAAAAACCTTTTATCTTCCCTATATCGTCTTTTCACCATCAAGATTACAGAACATGTGTTTTTGGAGATTGTTTATTTTCTGTTACTATTTAAATTATCTAAATTAAAATTTGGAAGGATTCTGTTTTTCCCTGTAGCTCAAATTGAGTTAGTTCTGTTAATATACTTCCAATCCATACTTGTTTGTATTTGTAAAATACTTGGCTTTGAAGTATTTATACAAATAGATCTAGAATATGGAAACACTATCAAACGTTTTAAAAGTATTATTGTTATCATAAAATGTAAAACTCTCTTAATACTAAGTACACATTAATTTATAGGACGTGAACATCAAATATACGATATAAACTCTCGCGGATACAAAGTGGACATTCCATGTAGTATATAAGACGGCTGGCATGGTAACTTAGCGGGGAGGTCCGAGACTACAGGGTCGCTCTTAAGAGCTACTACGAACAACCACAAGCAAGCAGTGCGATAACATGGCGCGAAATGCGATACTAGGCCACGGTATACAAAGTGGCACCAACCCATGTAGTGACCATGACCTCCCTTTTGATAAATTTTACTAACATTTACTACTGATCCATAAATTACTATTTAAACATCTCCAGTTTGCAGTCGACATTTGTATTAGGTGATTTGATTAGTAAAGTCAGTCTTTTTATTTTGGTGTTTTGGGAACATTATTGGGTTTCTTTGCTTCGGCAATGCTATTTACAGGATGCCATGTCTAGTGTTTCGTACAATGCAAGCATGTATCAGTATTCAGTTGTAAATAAAAAATCATAAGCTGGAGATAACGAAGTCTGAACTTAAGAGTCTTAAAACACTTAAGATTTACATTGTTCTGCAAGATCTAAACTAAGGAAAATTCAGGATGCACTCCAATTTTCGTGAGAAAATGCGCAAAGATGTACCCGTGGACGTTCAGAAGAACTTTGTGCTTCAAACGATATACACATCGCCACATTAAGACACTTATGAGGTCATACAGAAGCAGCAGATCTCTACCTGATAAACTAACACCTAAAACAGGTTAAAGGCAGAGTAGATATCTGTCAGACTGAAAAATTGAATGCCATAGCCTGGATTTTAACCACGGAATTGTTGGTTGCCGTCCAGCTGCTTTAACCATTGAGCTACTATGGGCAACGTGCCGATATGATATTAAATTCTCCAACTGACTTGTGTTTCCCTGGTAAACCACTAGGAGTTCTCATAAGTACATGAGACAACTACCTTAATGGCGACTAACTATGCTGTAAGTACTTTTAGACCTGGGCTTTATAGTTCGGACCATTATTAAGTCAATTACTTACCAGTAATACATACAATATCTGCAAAATCTCTACAAAAGATCTGTTTAGCACAAATTGAGCTTTTTAACGAGATTTAAATTGTTTCGCATCCTGAATCCATTAAGAGATTTATCACGTCTTCCTTCCAGACTTTGCCTTATTTTTAACACTGCAGCGGTATTTCTTCGTAAGCACAATTGTTTCCCATCTCGTGTCAGTTTGTGCGGCTAGCAATTTCTTCACGTCAGCAAGTGTATCATCTAGAGTTTAAAGCGGACTTTCTTTGCTCGTCACAAATATGTCTAATAATATAAAAGTTAATAATAATTACTCAGAAATATCAGATAAGCTAATGCAATTGAGATAAATATATAATTTGATTGTGATGATCTTGACTGAATTTTACTCGTACTTTCTTTCCTAGTGAATCATTGCAGGTTACCTCCAGCATATCGACAAATTCTTACTTACTTATTAGTTTCCGTTAATTACATAAAATTGCTCACTCCAGCACGTCCACTCATCACTATAAAACTTTTTGGCTTCCTCGCATTGTCTTTGCACCATCAAGATTACAGAACATATGTTTTTGAAGATTGTTTATTTTCTGTTACTATTTAAATTATCTAAATTAAAATTTGGAAGGATTCTGTTTTTCCCTGTAGCTCAAATTGAGTTAGTTCTGTTAATATACTTCCAATCCATACTGGTTTGTATTTGTAAAATACTTGGCTTTGAACTATTTATACAAATAGCTCTAAAATATGAAAATACTATGGAACGTTTTAAAAGTATTATTGTTATCATAAAATGTAAAACTCTCTTAGCACTGAGTACACATTAATTTATAGGACGTGAACAAAAAATATATAAACTCTCGCGGATACAAAGTGGACATTCCATGTAGAATATAAGAACGGCTGGCATGGTAACTTAGCGGGGAGGTCCGATGCTACAGGGTCGCTCTTAGGAGCTGATACTAACACGCAGACGACAGTGATGTTACCTACAACATGGCGCGAAATGCGATACTAGGCCACGGTATACAAAGTGGCACTAACCCATGTAGTGACTATGACCTCCCTTTTGGTAAATTTTACTAACATTTACTACATTTATTGATTTTCTGTTACTATCGCTACAAATTTTTTATAAGTTTATAAATTTTTCAAACCTTTTCTAAATATAAATCGAAACTACTGTCACATATCACACTAAAGGTGGAAATGATTAAAAACCTGACATTTAGGCTTCCTGAATAACCAGTATTCTTTCACAACTGTACATTGCAACAATCCATTCCCAGAGATTTGGCACAACAAGGTCTCGAACTTCGTACTAAACATTTCCTTTCATTGTCATATAGCTAGACCCTCAAAACAGCTAACGTTGACTCAGTATGGTAGCAAGTGATGCAGAAGAAAGGCTTACGTAAATATAAGAGCTTGACAGGAAGTGTTGATGTATAAGAATTTATAATTGTGATCTCACTTTATGAGATGGTGCAACCACACAAATCGTTTACAAAACGTGACCCTCTATCAGAAAATAAACCAACAGCGCGCTAACCTTGTATTTTTAAATGACATTTGGCAAACTTGTACCCTAATCTGATCGAGTAGGATGGCTCAGACGGTTTTGTCTATGACCGTATTCAGGATGGTACCGTGGCCGAATCTGTAGCAATTGGGCACAAGGCACACGGATCAACCAGCAAAACCGCTTTCAGGTACTCGGGATTAAGTGAGACACAGGAGTGTTAATTGCTAATGGGTATTTTTATTATTTTGTTGAAAAATATGTTTGAAGGTGTTCTTAGCCAGCTATGCCTACGTAAAGCATACTGTGATTTTGTTGGTTCGTGAAATTAAAAGTCCAATTGCACCACTCAAAAATGTTCTTTATTTCCACCGACTTACAGTTAAACACTTGCCAATTAGACAGAATTACGTAATGCACACAATTACTCTCCACCAGTTCGTCCGTTACAATTCCACTTTGCTCTCGCAATTACGTACAATCCTCCGATGCACGTACACAGTCTTCTCGTCCGTACACTAGCACTGCACTCTTACGCTGCTCGCCAAGAACTGACTGACTCAATTCACTCACTGCAGCCCTTTTTACAGGAATAGCGCCGTTTTCCCGAAGCCTCTAGTTATCGTGAATCACCGCGAAGCTTCCAGATGGCAGTGGAAGGGGGGAAAGAGGCGGCCAGCGACAAGTGACACTTCTCTAATCATCCCCTCAGTTAGTGACAGAGACTAATGGGTGGGTGTGGCTTAGCTGCTTCTGGCCCCTTACTCAGCTGTCGTTGGTTGTGCTTTCCGCTAGTTGGGTGACACCGGGGTAAACCACGTGGAGGCGATCTCCTATCACATACAAACACTTATATTTTTTATTATAACTATTGCACTTTCTTCGTTCTGCTAGAACTCTTCAGTTGGTTTTGTGTTTTCTTGCTCCATAATTTAACTTACATTTATTAAAAAGCTTATTCAGAAAGAATCCGTTACAGTTCTTCATTATTTAAGTTCATTGAACGAAACAGAATTTGTCAATAATTTATCTTATGCACATAGGCAAGAGTTTTCAGATATTTTCTTAAATCTCTAGTTTCCTTAAGATCTTTCAGGCTATTGGCAATCCTATTTTCCGGTGTAATTGTAGACTTTATTTGTTTTTTACTCTCCAAGTAGAGTTCTTTTATGTCGAAAAGGCATCCCTGGTATTCTGCATCATCCTTCAAGGCTTTAACTAGCGCGAGTATGTTAGGGTGCGCGGCCTTTGTAGGATTTTGTTCCAACCTTCGACAGCATTGTTGGCTCTGTGACATTTTCCTTGACAGTTCCATAACTCTGTTGGTATTGAAGGATTATCCATCCACTGTTCCACAAAGTAGTCGTAGAACAAAATTAATTGCTCATTTTCTGGCGAGTTTTCTTGTATAATGATCGGAAGATGAGCAAATACAGAACACATCCTTCTATGAAGTCTAATTTCCTCATTTTGAATGTAGTCACGTGCCATTCCTAATCCTTGCACCTTTCTCCAAATACACTGATTGAAATGATAGCTGCAACCAGATATTTGTACATTTGGAAGCACAAATTTCAAATCTTGAATAGCGCCGGGTTCAAAATCTTTAATTACTTCCTTGGGCTTCCAGTCTGGAATCTTCTCTTTAATTGTGTTGAACAGCCTTCTGTAAGTCTGCTTTTTCTTATTTGGAAGAAGAGCGTATACCATCGGCATGACATGGGTTTCATGACTTGTACTTCCAAGATCGGCGTGGATGTTGTATATTTGGCTACATTGTTTGCTACAGCCTTTGAATGTACAGCATTTGTCACCTGAAAGTGATCTTCACAATTAAACTGAAGAAACAACTCCCTTCCCATGAAACCTAGATAATTATGTGTGTGCCTAACTGCTAATGTGCCCAATTGCTAATGTGCCGAACTGCTAAACACCCCCCCGTGGCCTACATGCCAGTCCCATGGGTTTTTTATCGGAGATTTTCCCGGATGGCCAGGTGAGTGTCAGGTAATTTCCTCTCACTCCATTTCATGTCCATTATCATTTCATATCATCTGGTGATCTGGTGATCTGTAATTTCTCGACGCAGCATGGCAGGGTGACATGTGATACCGAAATTAAGGGATGGATTTGAAAGGAATAGCATGTCTTTGTTAAAACACGTGAAGGTGCATTGGGTTGAGTCGCTTAACAAAAGAGACGTAAGAAAGAGGGTTTTCTTAACAGGGATCCTAAATTCATAACACTTGACTCCGTTTGAAAAGTTCGGACCCTTAATAATGGCATGAAACCGAGACTAGTAATCACAATGGACAAAATAGTCACAAAAGGGATTTTGGTGTGAAACAAGACAGGGCCTCCAGAGGTGAAAGTCACACACGCAGCTGTAGTGAGGAAGCAGATCGTAGCTGGCAGCCCATTTAGACGGTCACCTGCTTCTGTCTTGGGCGAAGGCAGACCAGAAGCGACGAGAGAAGATATCTATCAGTTCATACGCGAATAACGAATTAAGTGTTATCGCATAATAAGCACTCTACGAGGTCTGTTCAATAAAGAATGATCGTAAATTTTTACGGTCATAATTTTTCACACTAAAATTCAAACTAATTACATTCCGTTAGCTTGATGTGAAACAAACACGCCGTAGTAGTTTCATTGTTGGTACTCCTGGTTCCCGTCTGTGAGAACCAGGCAAGTTCAGACATGTTTAGTATCGTGGAAACGTAGAGTCAGACTGAAAAATCCAATGCCATAGCCGGGATTTGAACCACGGATCTTCTGGTTTCCATCCAGCCGCACTACCATTGTGCTACTATGGCCAACGTGCCGATATGACATTAGATTCGCCAACTGACTCGTATTTTCGCGGTAAACCACTTAGGAGTTCTCATAAACACATGAGACAAGTTCCTTAATGGCGACTTACTACATGTAATACTTTAGACCCGGGCTTTATATTTATCCACTATTAGGTTAATTAATGGAAATTAATTATTCTTTCACACTGGCCGTGTGTAGGCTAAATTGTGGAAACGTAGCACAATGGTAGTGCGGCTGGATGGAAACCAGAAGATCCGTGGTTCAAATCCCGGCTATGGCATTGAATTTTTCAGTCTAACTCTACGTTTCCACAATTTAGCCTACACACGGCCAGTGTGAAAGAATAATTAATTTCCATGTGTAGTATCGGCTGCCGCTGCAATGGAGGTAAGATGCAGTTAAAGTTGATGTTGTCGGAATATCCGGAGCTTCTTTCAAACGTAATCACTACTGATGGAACTTGGCTACATCATTTTGATCCTGAGAGCAAACAGCAAATCTCAGTGTGCAAATCTCCTTCACCAACTCCCAAAAATGGAAGAATGGTTGCTTCTGCTGGAAAAGTTATGGTCATGTCATTCTTTGATATGCATAGAATGGTTTATCATCATGTTGTACATGCACACACCTCAGTAACTGTACAGTACTACAGGGATGTCCTGAAAACATTGCAAGTCCATATCAGGCACAAAAGACCACATTGCCGTGAAGCAGGCTGGATGTGCTGCCGCATATTGCCAATGTTGTTGCTGAATGTCTTGCAAAAATCAACGTGAAGGCATCCGTCACCCTCCGTATAGCACGAATTTAGCCCCATGTGACTTTTTCCTATTCCCTAACTTGAAGAAACACCTTCGCTGGAGGCATTATGTATCATCAGAAGCAGTGGTGAAGCCTGCGGAGGCGATTTTGAAGGATATCTGAAAAAATGCTTTCAAGCATGTCTGTGAAGACTGGCAGAAACCCTGGAACAAGTGCATCGTATTCAGGGGAGACTATTTTGAGGACCATTAAAATTAAGAGGATGATTAACGGTACGTTTGCAAAAAACAATTGTGATCATTCTTTATTGAACAGAGTTACATATGGTCACTCTGAACAGTAATATATTGATAA
Source organism: Mantis religiosa (assembly GCA_030765055.1). NCBI lineage: Eukaryota > Metazoa > Arthropoda > Insecta > Mantodea > Mantidae > Mantis > Mantis religiosa. Next base: position 197,964,395 of record CM060952.1, on the reverse strand, counting down.
CCTACGTCGGCAACTTCGAGTTTGATGTGGTGATAAACAGAAGCAGTCATTACGCCAGTTTGAAGCTTGCAGTGTCATTGCAATCATTCTTACTCCCATACATATCCACACATACCCTTTGACGGAAACTCTTTACTCCACCCTGAGGAAGTATTGGTACCCGTAATTTGCATCAAACTGTCACACCAACGTGAAACTCTTTGCTATGCCCTGCTCTACCCATAAGCAGTATCACATGCTCCTAACAAATACTCTCTCTTCCGGTTTCGGGTCTTCGTGGCAGCCTAATAGGCCGGTGGGTGGCATACTGGTTGCCATTAATTTTCAATGCAATTAATCTACTGAAAAAAAATCTCATATGTTTGAAGTATTTTAGGTTGCAAACGAATTCAGTCCAATAGAGAAAAGGACACGAGAAGGTTGCTGCGGTCATGGCTTTTCCCGGTGTATTTCTCCAAGAATATCTAAACCGAGTATATTTTTAAGAAGCTAGTCAGCTCTTTAGTAGAAAAACTATACTGATATTTTAAGATTCTAATTGTGCAAATGTGAATTTTGGTTTCCTTGTGAATAATTAATGAGCTTCCATGACAATTTCTGCTGCTGCAGTTTTTTTTTTTTTTTTTTTTTTTGACTAAATTAAAATAAACCCTAAACATCGATTTGTTATGGAAGGAAAGAGCATGTTTGCAGTTTGGCAGCACCATACATTTATTAATTACGAGGGCTGTTCAATAAAGAATAATCACAATCTCTTTGACAACATACGGTTACTCATCCTCATAATTTTGATGGTCCTTCTCAAAATAGTCTCCCCTGAATGCGATGCACTTGTCCCAGCGTTTCTGCCAGTCTGCAAAGACATGCTGGAAACCATTTTTGAGAGATCCTTCAAAATCGCCTCCGCAGCTCTTACCACTGCATCTGATGACGGATAATGCCTTCCACGAAGGCGTTTCTTCAAGTTAGGGAATAGAAAAAGTTACATGGGGCTATCTCCGGACTATAGGGAGGGTGAGGGATGCATTTCACGTTGATTTTTGCAAGATATTCAGCAACAACATTGGCAATATACGGCCGTGTGCTATCGTGGTGCAGCATCCAGCCTGTCTCATGGAAATATGGTCTTTTGCGCCTGATATGGACTTGCAATGTTTTCAGGACATCCCTGTAGTATTGTCCAGTTACTGATGTGTGTGCAGGTACAACATGCTGATAAACGATTCCATGAATATCAAAGAATGAGATGACCATAACTTTCCCAGAAAAAGCAACCACTTTTGCTTTTAAGGGGTTGGTGATGAAGTAGATTTCCACACTGAGTTTTGCTGTTTGTTCTCAGAATCAAAATTATTTAGCCAAGTTTCATCAGCAGTGATTACGTTTGAAAGAAGCTCCGGATCTTCCTCTAACATCAGCTTTAATGCGAATGCCCTTTTCTTTGGGAATCAACAGTCTTGGAACCCATCGTGCACAAACACGTCTCATGTGTAATGTTTCAGTCACCAATGCGTGGGTGGCAACCAATGAAATGTTCAGTATTTCAGAAAGTGATCTTAATTCGTCGATCCTCTCTCACAATGTCAGCAGCAGTGTTGATGTTTTCTTTCGTAAGAGCAGTAACTGGAGCACCGAGTCCACTTTCCTTTGAAATTGATTGGCTCCCCTCTTTAAACATTTTAAACCACCCTTGAGCTGTGCTGTAGGCAGGAACAGACTCTCCATAGTCCTCTGTAACATTGTATAGGCCTCAACTGAAAACTTGTTGAGAATTTAAAAGCCGCATATTGTTCCTCGCGTGTTACCTCCATTGCAGTGGTAGGCGATAATGTACATGTCTGGACTTGCCTGATTCTCACAGGCAGGAACCAAGAGTACCAATAATGAAACTAAGGTGTGTTTGTGTAACATTAAGCTAACAGAATATAATAAGATTGCATTTTAGTGCAAAAGACAATGACCGTTTAAAAATTATGATCATTCGTTATTGAACAGCCCTCGTAATTATAAGAAGTTGGGTGGCCCAAGTGGATTCTTTGCAAATGTTATATTATATTTATTGTGACGGATTGTTGAATCTCTGTCCATTGTATTACTTATGGACAAATAATGACGTTGTTTTGTAAGAACAAATGATGATATTGTAAAATTAAATTGAAAGATGACCCTGAATAGAGATCTGATTCACAAGATAATTGCTGGGAAAAAGATAAAAAAAACATTATTTCAGTTTGGGGGCTGATGCATCTATTAAAACTTGCTTCCATTCCGCTTTGTTTATTTTCCGTCTACGATTTTATTGGTTCTTCAGCACTGCTACTGATCAATTGCCTCAGTACCTCCGTCATGGTTTGGCAGATAGACAATTAATCACCTGTATACCGACATTGAAAATTAAATCAATGGGATCTGAAAGGGATATATAGCTACATCATTTCACATCCAGCAGACCGAAACATCCGCTGAAAGGATCACTGTTCAAATGTAAACTCAACTTTTTTATCTGTCAGATCTCTTTACGGGGTAACTGTTAAATTGTGAATAGAATTAGAAACATGACAAAAGACAGTGGAAAATTAGACCTTATTTTATGAATATCTACATCACAGAATAATGTGAAGACATTACGTGATGAACTTCTGGTACAAATCCTCTTTGGAAATACACACCTCGGATTAAAGTGAATTCAGGAGCACCTCTTACAAGGACATGGTCTTCTTCTGTAGTGAATCTTTGACCAGTTTCATCCATATGGAAGGGATTAAGACTTTATCCATTAATCGTTTCTTCTTCTCATTATTGCCAAAGTTTCTGACAATAAGCATGAAAAATGCCTTTGTATTGGGAAGTACAGATTTAAATTTCTAAAGGTGCACTTGAGGAATCTCTAAAAATGTCTAATATCTAAAGTGTATCAACAGCTGATATCAAAGAGCTGTAGTTGCACCACCAAACGGTCAATGCGGCAACTACTTGACTTAACAATATCTAACTCGAAAAGGTTGACTTAACAACTTTTATTTCTGAAATTGATGCCCATTCATATGTTTGACCTAACATCTTCTGAACCGCAAATATTTTAGCAGAATTACAGAACCTGTATTCAGAGTGCTTATGGTATGTTTAACAGGATTTCTCGAAACCATTGACTTAATAAATTCTGAATCTGAGTGCTTCAATTATTATTGAGAAATTTAATGTACTTGGTAGAAACATCTAAATTGTGGCTTTGTCTATGAATGTGGTGACAATGTTGATGAAGGTATGAAAAACAAATATGTGTTTTTAATTAATTGTACGTAACGAATGTTAAAAGTTATGTTTCAGAAGAATTTGTATACTCTTTCAGTAGCTATTTTTGGCCTCAATTTCTGTGACGGTTGAAAATTTACTGATGCACTAGGTAGTTACAGCATTCTTGTTTTATAATCTTACTCTACATTTATAACTTCATTTTTACGTTTTGTTATAGAACATGGTTACTCGACATATATTGCGTGAAGGTTATATGCAAATCTTTATTTAATTTTGAATTAAATTATTTTGAATTACATTTTAATCAGAAAGGATGTACGTGATAATGTTCTCTTACATTTGTTGTATGTGGGCACCAAGTTGGAAAGCTGAACCAAACTTTAAAAATACAGAGTCAGTGATAATTCTTGAAATACACTTTTTATTATGTATAACGATATAGATGTATTTTTTATCTTGAAAAGTGCAGAGCGATGCGTAGTGGTATCTGGACGAGTCCACCTCAGAACGGTTGCAACTGGAGGGGAGGGCAGGTCAGTTGCGTACAGTTGCGAGCAACTAAACACGTGCAAGGCTACTTGGTAACACGACAGCTTGTTTAAAAATATGCTTGTCTCCTGGTTCCAAGAGAGCATTTATAAATGACGCCTCATAGCAGAACATTAGGAAATAAAGTGCTACATTTAAAAACACGAGAAGTAATAACCAATATCCATATAAAAAAGGAACAATGGTCTGGGTAAGCTATAAAAATCTGGGGAAGGGTATCTGAGGCAACAGTTGTGTCTGAAAGCAGTTTAGGAGAGTTATTAAGGAAAGAAAAGCCATTGGTGCTAGAGCAACAACGTCTTTCTCTATGCCCAGTAAACAAAGATTAAGAACATGCACAGAATCTAATTTGGATGCTTTAATTCAGAAGTAGTTAGGCGAACTATGAATAATTTTTAAAACACAGAAAAACTAAGACCAACTTTGAGGAAAGTACTGACTTCCAAGGCAGTGTCTGAACATTAAGAAGAGTTATTATGAAGCTAGGATTATTTGAAGAAAAAAAAAACACTAAGCGTGACAGACAAATTTTAATCGAACATCGCACCATACGTGCAAAAAGGCTTAAGTATTTACGAAATATTTGGAGATATCGAAGTGAATTTATATAGTTTATATGGATGAAACTTATAAATACAGCACATACTAGACCATATGTCTGGAGTGAAATACGTTACAGGGACTCTGCAGCGATATTGAAAGGCCGACAGTTGTTTATCATGCCTGCTGGAGGAGGAGAGGGTTTTGTTCCAAATGCCTATGTACTATTTAAGATCCAACAAAAGCGTGGAGATTACTACCATAGTAAGAATTACATATCAGATTATAAGAGCTGCAAAACTGGCTCCGAGAATGAAATTTATTTTTAGACACCTTATGCACCGCCCTCTCCTCTCGTAATCTTACGCGTGTGACGCATTAGGGCGATAGGTGCACTATCCCCACCACAGTTGCTTCTCAACCCTACCGCGCAGGGTTCCTGTCAAGATAAAATAATGCATCTGTACTCTACGACAAGATTCTTTGTAGAGAGGTTATGTGAATACGGTTTTATCTAATTCAAGCATAGTGGTAAATTTCAAATACTTGTTATTGTAACCAGATTTCTATGTTGAAGATCAGATGCACGTTGACCGTTTCGAAGACCCAGGTTGGGAAGCCAGATATAACGTGATTACTTCGTTGTAGTTTGAATTATTTTATGATTATTGTGTCTGCTTAGACAAGAGTCATGAGATCTCTCGTTTTCGTTTCGAGTGAAATAAGTGAAATTTTGGATAAGTCCAATTTCGTAATATATAATTTAATTGTATAATCTGGATTAAATTTTACTCGAACTTTCTTTCGTAGTCAATCATTGCAGGTTACGTCCAGCATATCGATAAATCTTTACTTCCTTAATAAATAGATTCCGTTAATTACATAAAATTGCTCACTGCTGCACGTCACTCATCACTATAAAAACCTCTTATCTTACCTATATCGTCTTTACACCATCAAGATTACAGAACATGTGTTTTTGAAGATTGTTTATTTTCTGTTACTATTTAAATTATTTAAATTAAAATTTGGAAGGATTCTGTTTTTCCCTGTAGCTCAAATTGAGTTAGTTCTGTTAATATACTTCCAATCCATACTTGTTTGTATTTGTAAAATACTTGGCTTTGGACTACTTATACAAATAGCTCTATAATGTGAAAATAGTATCAAACGTTTTAAAAGTATTATTGTTATCATAAAATGTAAAACTCTCTGAATACTAAGTACACATTAATTTATAGGAAGTGAACATCAAATATACGATATAAACTCTCACGGATATAAAGTGGACATTCCATGTAGTATATAAGACGGCTGGCATGGTAACTTAGTGGGGAGGTCCGATGCTACAGGGTCGCTCTTAGGAGCTTGTACCAACACCCAGACGATATTGATTGTACCTACAACATGGCGCGAAATGCGATACTAGGCCACGGTATACAAAGTGGCACTAACCCATGTAGTGGCCATGACCTCCCTTTTGATAAATTTTACTAACATTTACTACTGATCCATAAATTACTATTTAAACATCTCCAGTTTGCAGTCGACATTTGTATTAGGTGATTTGATTAGTAAAGTCAGTCTTTTTATTTTGGTGTTTTGGGAACATTATTGGGTTTGTTTGCTTTGGCAATGCTATTTACAGGATGCCATGTCTAGTGTTTCGTGCAATGCAAGCATGTATCAGTATTTAGTTGTAAATAAAAAATCACAAGCTGGAGATAACGAAGTCTGAACTTAAGAGTCTTAAAACACTTAAGATTTACCACGTTCTGCAAGATCTAAAGTAAGGAATATTCAGGATGCACTCCAAGTTTTGTGAGAAAATGCGGAAAGCTGTACCCGTGGACTTTCAGAAGAACTTTGTGCTTCAAACGATATATACATCGCCACATTAGGACACTTGTAAGGTCATACAGAAGCAGCAGATCTCTACCTGATAAACTAACACCTAAAACATGCTAAAGGCAGAGTAGATATCTGTCAGACTGAAGAATTCAATGCCATAGCCGGGATTTGAACCACGTAACTTTTGGTTTCCGTCCAGCTGCTCTAACCATTGAGCTACTATGGCCAACGTGCCGATATGACATTAAATTCTCCAAACGACTCGTGTTTCCCCGGTAAACCACTAGGAGTTCTCATAAGTACATGAGACAACTACCTTAATGGCGACTAACTATGCTGTAAGTACATTAAGACCCGGACTTTATAGTTCGGACCATTATTAAGTCAATTACTTACCATTAATACATACAATATCTGCAAAATCTCTACAAAAGATCTGTTTAGCACAAATTGATCTTTTTTAACGAGATTTACATTGTTTCGCATCCTGAATCCATTAAGAGATTTATCACGCCGTCCTTCCAGACTTTGCCTTATTTTTAACACTGCAGCGGTATTTCTTCGTGTAAGCACAATTGTTTCCCATCTCGTGTCAGTTTGTGCGGCTATCAATTTCTTCACGTCAGCAAGTGTATCATCTAGAGTTTAAAGCGGGCTTTCTTTGCTCGTCACAAATGTGTCTAATGTATATAAAAGTTAATAATAATTACTCAGAAATATCAGATAAGCTAATGCAATTGAGATAAATATATAATCTGATTGTGATGATCTTGACTGAATTTTACTCTTACTTTCTTTCCTAGTCAATCATTGCAGGTTGCCTCCAGCATATCGACAAATTCTTATTTCCTTATTAGTTTCCGTTAATTACATAAAATTGCTCACTCCAGCACGTCCACTCATCACTGTAAAACTTTTTGACTTCCTCGCATCGTCTTTCCACCATCAAGATTACAGAACATATGTTTTTGCAGATTGTTTATTTTCTGCTACTATTTAAATTATTTAAATTAAAATTTGGAAGGATTCTGTTTTTCCCTGTAGCTCAAATTGAGATAATTCTGTTAATATACTTCCAATCCATACTGGTTTGTATTTGTAAAATACTTGGCTTTGAACTACTTATACAAATATTTCTAGAATATGAAAATACTATGGAACGTTTTAAAAGTATTATTGTTATCATAAAATGTAAAACTCTCTTAGCACTAAGTACACATTAATTTATAGGACGTGAACAAAAAATATATAAACTCTCGCGGATACAAAGTGGACATTCCATGTAGTATATAAGAACGGCTGGCATGGCAACTTAGCGGGGAGGTCCGATGCTACAGGGTCGCTCTTAGGAGCTGATACTAACACGCAGACGACAGTCATGTTACCTACAACATGGCGCGAAATGCGATACTAGGCCACGGTATACAAAGTGGCACTAACCCATGTAGTGACCATGACCTCCCTTTTGGTAAATTTTACTAACATTTACTACATTTATTGATTTTCTGTTACTATCGCTACAAATTTTTTATAAGTTTATACATTTTTCAAACCTTTTCTAAATATAAATCGAAACTACTGTCACATATCACACTAAAGGTGGAAATGATTGAAAACCTAACATTTAGGCTTCCTGAATAACCAGTATTCGTTCACAATTGTGCATTGCAACAATCCATTCCCAGAGATTTGGCACAACAAGTTCTCGAACTTCGTACTAAACATTTCCTTTCATTGTCATATAGCTAGACCCTCAAAACAGCTAACGTTGACTCAGTATGGTAGCAAGTGATGCAGAAGAAAGGCTTACGTAAATATAAGAGCTTGACAGGAAGTTTTGATGTATAAGAATGAATAAGTGGGATCTCACTTTATGAGATGGTGCAACCACACAAATCGTTTACAAAACGTGACCCTCTATCAGAAAATAAACCAACAGCGCGCTAACCTTGTATTATTATTTTGTTGAAAAATATGTTTGAAGGTGTTCTTAGCCAGCTATGCCTACTTAAAGCATACTGTGATTTTGTGGGTTCGTGAAATTAAAAGGCCAATTGCACCACTCAAAAATGTTTTTTATTTCCACCGACTTACAGTTAAACACTTGCCAATTAGACAGAATTACGTAATGCACACAATTACTATCCACCAGTTCGTCCGTTACAATTCCACTTTGCTCTCGCAATTACGTACAATCCTCCGATACACGTACACAGTCTTCTCGTCCGTACATTAGCACTGCACTCTTACGCTGCTCGCCAAGAACTGACAGACTCAATTCACTCACTGCAGCCCTTTTTACAGGAATAGCGCCGTTTTCTCGAAGCCTCTAGTTTTCGTGAATCACCGCGAAGGTTCCAGATGGCAGTGGAAGGGGGGAAAGAGGCGGCCAGCGACAAGTGACACTTCTCTAATCATCCCCTCAGTTAGTGACAGAGACTAATGGGTGGGTGTGGCTTAGCTGCTTCTGGCCCCTTACTCAGCTGTCGTTGGTTGTTATTTCCGCTAATTGGGTGACACCGGTGAACACCACGTGGAGGCGGTCTCTTATCGCACCCCAAAAAGTTATATTTTTTATTATAACTATTGCACTTTCTTCGTTATGCTAGAACTCTTCAATATGTTTTGTGTCTTCTTGGTCCATAATTTAACTTACATTTATTAAAAAGCTCATTCGGAAAGAATCCGTTACAGTTCTTCATTATTTAAGTTCATTCGTATGAAACAGAATTTGTCAATAATATATTTTATGCACATAGGCAAGAGTTTTCAGATATTTTCTTAAATCTCCTGTTTGCTTAAGATCTTTCAGGCTATTGGCAATCCTATTGTCCAGTGTAATTGTAGACTTTATTTGTTTTTTACTCTCCAAGTAGAGTTCTTTTATGTCGAAAAGTTATCCCTGGTATTCTGCATCATCCTTCAAGGCTTTAACTAGCGCAAGTATGTTAGGGTGTGTGGTCTTTGCAGGATTTCGTTGAACCTGTGTTTCCAACCTTCGACAGCATTGTTGGCTCTGTGACATTTTCCATGACAGTTCCATAACTCTGTTGGTATTGAAGGATTATCCATCCACTGTTCCACAAAGTAGGCGTAGAACAAAATTAATTGCTCATTTTCGGGCGAGTTTTCTTGTATAATAAGCGGAAGCTGAGCCAATGCAGAACACATCCTTCTATGAAGTCTAATTTCCTCATTTTGAATGTAGTCACGTGCCAGTCTTAATCCTTGCACCTGTCTCCAAATACACTGATTGAAATGATAGCTGCAACCAGAAATTTGTACATTTGAAAGCACAAACTTCAAAGCTTGAATAGCGCTAGGTTCAAAATCTTTAATTACTTCCCTGGGGTTCCAGTCTGGAATCTTCTCTTTAATTGTGTTGAACAACCTTCTGTAAGTCTACTTTTTCTTATTTGGAAGAAGAGCATATACCATCGGTATGACATGGGTTTTATGACTTGTACTTCCAAGATCGGCGTGGATGTTGTATATTTGGCCACATTGTTTGCTACAGCCTTTGAATGTACAGCTTTTGTCACCTGAAAGTGACCTTCACAATTAAACTGAAAAAACAATTCCCTCCCTCGGCAACCTAGATAATTATGTGTGTGCCTAACTGCTAATGTGCCGAACTGCTAAACACCCCCGTGGCCTACATGCCAGTCCCATGGGTTTTTTTATCGGAGATTTTCCCGGATGGCCAGGTGAGTGTCAGGTAATTTCCTCTCACTCCATTTCATGTCCATTATCATTTCATATCATCTGGTGATCTGGTGATCTGTAATTTCTCGACGCAGCATGGCAGGGTGACATGTGATACCTAATTTAAGGGATGGATTTCAAAGGATTAGCATGTCTTTGTTAAAACACGTGCAGGTGCATTGGTTGAGTCGCTTAACAAAAGAGACGTAAGAAAGAGGGTTTTCTTAGCAGGATCCTAAATGCATAACACTTGACTGCGTTTGAAAGGTTCGGACCCTTAATAATGGCATGAAACCGAGACTAATAATCACAATGGACAACATAGTCACAAAAGGGATTTTGGTGTGAAACAAGACAGGGCCTCCAGAGGTGAAAGTCACACACGCAGCTGTAGTGAGGAAGCAGATCGTAGCTGGCAGCCCATTTAGACAGTCATCTGCTTCTGTCTTGGGCGGAGGCAGGACAGAAGCGACGAGAGAAGATATCTATCAGTTCATACGCGAATAACGAATTAAGAGTTATCGCGTAATAAGAATTCTACGAATGCTGTTCAATAAAGAATGATCGTAATTTGTACGGTCATAATTTTTCACATTAAAATTCATACTTATTATATTCTGTTAGCTTGATGTGAAACAAACACGCCGTAGTAGTGTCATTAGTGCTGCTCCTGGTTCCCCTCTGTGAGAACCTGGCAAGTTCAGACATGTTCAGTATCGCCTACCGCTGCAATGGAGGTAAGATGCAGTTAAAGTTGATGTTAGAGGAAGATCCGGAGTTTCTTTCAAACGTAATCACTGCTGATGCAACTTGGCTACACCATTTTGATCCTGAGAGCAAACAGCAAAGCTCAGTGTGGAAATTTCCTTCTCCACCAACCCCTCAAAAAGAAAAAATGCTTGCTTCTGCTGGGAAAGTTATGGTCATCTCATTCTTTGATATTCATGGAATGGTTTATCATCATGTTGTACCTGCACACACATCAGTAACTGTACAGTACTACAGGGATGTCCTGAAAACATTGCAAGTCCATATCAGGCGCAAAAGACCACATTTCCGTGAAGCAGGCTGGATGTGCTGCCGCATATTGCCAATGTTGTTGCTGAATGTCTTGCAAAAATCAACGTGAAGTGCATCCCTCACCCGCCATATAGTCCGGATTTAGCTCCATGCTACTTTTTTCTATTCCCTATCTTGAAGAAACACCTTCGTGGGAGGCATTATCCATCATCAGAAGCACTGGTGAAGGCTGCGGAGGCAATTTTGAAGGATCTCTCAAAAATGGTTTCCAGCATGTCTTTGAAGACTGGCAGAAACGCTTGGGACAAGTGAATCGCATTCGGGGGAGACTATTTTGAGAAGAACCATCAAAATTATGAAGATGATTAACAGAAAACGTTTTCAAAAAACAATTGTGATCATTCTTTATAGTACAGGGTTACATACAGTAACTCTAAACAGTGATATATTGGTAACCCTTGGTCGGCCACTTCGAGTTTGATGTGATGATAAAAAGACGCAGTCATTAAACCAGTTTTAAACTTGCATTTCAGTGTCATTGGAACCATCCTTGCTCCCATACATATCCACGTATACATATCCACACATACCCTTTGACGGAAACTCTTTACTCCACCCTGAGGAAGTATTGGTACCCCTAATTTGCATCAAACTGTCGCACCAACGTGAAACTCTTTGCTGTGCCCTGCTCTACCCATAAGCAAGTATCACATGCTCCTGACAAATACTTTCTCTTCCGGTTTCGGGTCTTCGTGGCAGCCTAATAGGCCGGTGGGTGGCATACCGGTTCCCCTTAGTTTTTAATGCAATTAATCTACTGAAAAAAATCTCATATGTTTGAAGTATTTTAGGTTGCAAGCGAATTCAGTCCAATAGAGAAAAGGACACTAGAGGGTTGCTGCGGTTATGGTCTTTTTCCCGGTGTAGTTCTCGAAGAATGTCTTAACCGAGTATATTTTTAAGAAGCTAGTCAGCTCTTTAGTAGAAAACCTATACTGATATTTTCAGATATTAATTGTGCTAATGTGAATTTTGGTTTCTTTGTGAATAGTTAATCAGCTTCCATGACACTTTCTGCTGCTACAGCTTTTGTGTTTTTGCCTAAATTAAAATACACCCTAAACATCGATTTCATATGGAAAGGAAGACCATGTTTGCAGTTTGGTAACACCATAAATTTATAAATTACGAGAGCTGTTCAATAAAGAATGATCACAATGTTTTTTTTAAAACGTACCTTTACGCATCTTCATAATTTTGATGGTCCTTTTCAAAATAGTCTCCCCTGAATGAGATGCACTTGTCCCAGCGTTTCTGTCAGTCTTCAAAGACATGGGGAAACCATTTTTTGAGAGATCCTTCAAAATCGCCTCCGCAGCCTTCACCACTGCTTCTGATGATGGATAATGCCTCCCACGAAGGCGTTTCTTCAAGTTAGGGAATAGAAAAAAGTCACATGGGACTAAATCCGGACAATAGGGAGGGTGAGGGATGCACCTCACATTGAGTTTTGCAAGATATTCAGCAGGAACATTGGCAGCCGTGCATTATCTTGGTGCAACACATCCAGCCTGCTTCACGGAATTGTGGTCTTTTGTGTCTGATATGGACTTGCAATGTTTTCTGGAGATCCCGGTAGTGTTGTCCAGTTACTGATGTGTGTGCAGGTACAAGATGCTGATAAACCATTCCATGAATATCAAAGAATGAGATGACCATAGCTTTCCCAGCACAGGCAACCACTTTTGTTTTTGGGGGTTGGTAATGAAGGAAATTTCCACACTGAGCTTTGCTGTTAGCTCTCAGGATCAAAATGATGTAGCGTAGTTTCATCAGCAGTGATTATGTTTGAATGAAACCCGGATCTTCCTCTAACATCTGCTTTAATGGAAATGTCCTTTTGTTTGGGAATCAACAGTCTTGAAGCCCCTCGCGCAAACACGTCTCATGTGTAATTTTTCTGTCTCCAACGTGTTTGTGGCACCCAACGAAATATTCAGTGTTTCGGAAAGTGATCTTAATGTAATTCGTCCATGCTCTCTCACAGTTGCAGCAGCAGTGTTCATTTTTTCTTCCGTAAGAGTAGAAACTGGTGCACCGGGTCCAAATTCCTTTGAAATTGATTGTCTCCCCTCTTTGAACACTTTAAACCACCTTTGAGCTGTGCTATAGGGAAGAACATACTCTCCATGGGCCTCCTGTGACATAGTATAGGCCTCAAATGAAGATTTGTTGAGACGAAAGCAGAATTTCAAAGCCGCATGTTGTTCTTTGCGTGGTACCTCCATTGCAGCAGTAGGTGATACTGAACATGTCTGAACTTGCCTGGTTCTCACAGGCGGGAACTAGGAGTACCAACAATGAAAATACTACGGCGTGTTTGTTTCACATTAAGCTAACAGAATATAATAAGATTGAAGTTAAGTGCGAAAAATTATGACCGTGAAAAGTTATGATTATTCTTTATTGAACAGCCCTCGTATATTTAAGAAGCTAGTTAGTTCTTTAGTAGAAAAACTATACTGATATTTTCAGATATTAAGTGTGCAACTGTGACTTTCGGTTTCTTTGTGAATAACTAATGAGCTTCCATGACACTTTCTGCTGCTGCAGTTTTTATGTTTTTGACCAAATTAAAATACATCCTTAACATCGATAAGGGAAGAGCATGTTTGCAGTTTGGTAACCCATGAATTTATTTATTACATGAAAACCTTTACAAAACTGAAATGCATCTTAACTACACTGGGCAACAATGAAAATGTTTCGGACTCTAAAATAGTCAGTTCAAATGTATTTCCATCTGCTGAATTCACAAATTTCCATAAAGTGATAGATTAGCTCCTTCTTTGGAGGTAAAGCGACATTCAATTTTTTAGTGTCAATATTTTCAACATAGGGAATTGTATTATATTAAATGGTACTGATACTGGCCTGCAAGAAATCTTAACATTACCGAGAAAAATGTGATTATCAAGCCTCTCATGAACCCTAAATATAATCAACTTCCATCTCTGCATATCAAGCTGGGTTTGATGAAACAATTTGACAAAGTTATGAACTAAGAAGGGCGGCACTTTAAGTACATAAGAGAGAAATTTCCGAAATTAAGTGATGCAAAAGTACAGGAAGGAATTTTGTTGGGTCACAAATTCGGGAACTTATAAAGGATTCTGCATTTGACCAAGTTTTGGAGGGGAAAGAAAAGGAAGCTTAAGAAGCCTTTAAGGGAGTTTGTTTGTGGAATTTTAGACAACAAAAGAGATGATAACTACACGTATTTGGTGGTAGCGCTCCTGAAAATGTACCATAACCTTAGATGTAACATGTTACTTAAAATCCATTTTCTCACCCCCCCCCACAGACTTTTTCCTTCTAGTTGTTGAGCTGTAAGTGAAGAACGTGGAGATAGATTCCATCAGGACATTTCGGTTATGGAATTAAGATATCAGGGCCTTTGGAATGAACCAATGCTTACAGATTACTGTTGGTCTTTATGTAGGAATGCTCCCAAACTCCCTTACAAGAGGATCTGATGAAATCACCATATGATTCTCTTCAGGTACAACCATCTGCGGAGTATTCTTCCAGCCATTTAGAACTTTTAGAATGCAACTAGCATTTTCAAAAAGTCAGATGCTTTTTCCATATTGTTAACATATATAATTAAAATGCATGCTTTGCTCTTAATACGTTAATATGAAATAATTGTATCTAGTGTATATCACAGAAACTAGAGCTAAGTAAAATTTTTTATTGTTATATTCGTTTTTCTCAACCCAAAATTAGTAATTGATAGTAATTTTAATTGATAGTAATTTATTTCTCACCTTTCCTTTTACATCAACAAATGGAAATACAAAATAAAGATTACAATTATAAAATACATACTGAAATATGCCATATACTCCTAAATCCTGAAAATCCTATCATGTTGCCCTCCATTGAATAATAATTCGGTCCCCATACACCTAACCCTAGGTTTTTGTGTATGGGAGGTCCTCTACTCCTTTTTACACTTTCTGCCATTTCACCTATCCCACTCTACATTTTTCTCTTAATTTTTCTATGCTATCTCTCTTTATCTTTCCCTGGATAATTTCCTATATTTCCCCTTTTACTGACAACATTTTTCTAATTACTACTTCACCCTCCAAATTGTCCCATTTACGTAGCCAAGCCTGCTCTCTCCATATCTTTGTTAGACTACAATATAATATACAATGGAAATCTGCATTCTCTTCTCCACACAATGGACATTTATCTAGCTCCCTCTCTTGACCTATACCTTTCAAGCTTCTCACTCCTGTTCTCGCCCAAGCAAAACCTTCTCGCCCTAACTTACTACATATATCTATATATCCTTCCCTCCCCCAGGTTGTTTTTATTTCTCTATATAATCTTAGTGAGCTTTTGTCACTGGTATTGGCGAAAATGCCTTGTCTGTCAATATCTTCTAATCTTAGCTTAACTTCTTTCCAGAAGCCTCTATACCCATATTCTGCATTTATCCAAGAATGACCCATACCTACCTGCTTCAACACATCATTCATTTTATGTGCCCAAGACCCACCCCAGTTACTTCTCTTTTGAATATGAAAACATCCTTTAATTATATTGCCATCTTCCAAGTTAGTGATTCTGTTTAAATATTTCATTGCCCTTGAAACGATTTTAATTTTAGTAGAATGCCTGCCTAGTTCTAATTGTGCTGCCCCATTAGGTGATGCTATTGCTAATCCCAGTATGTATTTACAAAAGGATCTATGCACTCTATCAGTCTCTCTTCAAGCCTCATCTACTGTCAAAGCCTCTGATCCATGTAACTTTCTATTTTCTACTACTGCCGTATAAATCCTCTCCAACCATTTCACATTTATATCTGGCAGTTTACTGTAGCATGATCTTATCACTCTCATGGCCATTTTACCTTTTGCCACAGACGTCTTTTTTGTTCTTTCCAGCTGCCATCTGAAGTCAATCTTGTCCCCAAATAATCAAACCTCCTTACTACCTCTATTTCTCTTCTATTAACTTTCCATTTCTCACCAAAATTAGTAAGGATTGACTCATGAAGGGCTGGAAACATTCAAAAATTTGTTTTTTGTTGCCCAGTGCTATCAGTTGGTTACATGCTTGTAGTTATGACTTAACAGTTAAATGACATTTCTGGCGCTTTATCTAGGTACAACTTAACTATCCACATATTTGATGTTTAACTGTAACGAAATTACTCACTTGTTGTATAGCACAATATCTGGGAGCCAGATGTGTTCTGACGGAACATGCAACGTATCCACTCCACCGTAGTCATCGGGGTTCCATTTGAGCTTGTAGTCGTTCCACTCCTGTAAAAGAAACAAGAACGTGTAAAACAATTACAACGAGCAGCAAAACCTAGTCTTGTAATTAGGAGTTTGCAATTTGGAAGGCGAGACTCCAATACGTTTGAAGAATTTTTTCTTTTTCCCTAGCAAATTTTATTTTTTCTATATTTTTAATGCATCTTGAAGTTTAAAATATTGGTTTGTTTCATAAATTCGTTCCTTTATTGTTACGTCTTTATGACGAAGAACGCCTGCACTGTATGCCCGTAACACAACTACGGCAGCGAAGTTGCCTAATTATGTAGGGGTAGTCTGTTTATATACGCAAGGTCATCGAAATGAAACAAGGCAATGCACTTTTCAAAACAAACTTTATTTTGTGCAGTATGCACCATTATTATCAATAACATATCTCCATTTCTCAAGAAGCTTATCAATTCCATGTTCCCAAAATCTTGCAGTTTTCTGGTTGACGAACTCTTCTACGGCGAGTCTGCAATCCTCCAAGGAAGTAAGGCGTTTGCCATTAAGGGAGTTTTGCAGGGATCGGAATAAATGATAGTCGGATGTGGCAATGGCTGGA
This sequence comes from Mantis religiosa, assembly GCA_030765055.1. Taxonomy (NCBI): domain Eukaryota; kingdom Metazoa; phylum Arthropoda; class Insecta; order Mantodea; family Mantidae; genus Mantis; species Mantis religiosa. The sequence goes on along the minus strand of CM060952.1, from coordinate 197,947,565 downwards.
GAATAAGGTGGGTGAGGTAACACATCGCAGTCGAAATCCCGTAATTTCTGACGAGTTACCATAGAAGTGTGTGGTTTGGTATTGTCTTGATGAAAGACGACTCCACCATTAGATGCTAATTCTGGTCTTTTCTCTCCTAGGGCAACCTTCAGACGATCCAACTGAGGACAGTATTTCTCTGAATTGATGGTCTCCCCAGGAGGAAGAAATTCGTAATAAATAATTCCTTTCCAGTCCCGCCAAACGCACAGCATAATCTTCTCAGGATGAAGCCCTGGTTTAGGAATTGAGAGTGGTGGTTCCCCTTTCTTACGCCATGACTTTCTCTTTCGGATGTTGTTGTACACAATCCACTTTTCGTCTCCTCTAACCAGCTGTTTCAGAAAAGGGGCAGTTTCATTGAGTCTTATCAATGCGTCACAATTGGAAACGCGCTGAACTGAATTTTGTTCACTCAGTTCGTGCGGAACCTATACATTCCGAAGATATATGTAACCAAGTTTCTTTAGGTGCCTGGCTACAGTTGCATGAGATAAGCTTAGCTCCTGACCTGCCTCCCGAGTTATTATTCTGGGGTTGTTCGTAATCATGTCCTTTATCCTTTTCTCATCCGTAACCACAGGTCGTCCAGAACGAGGTTTGTCTTTCACAGAGAAGTTCCCAGCTCTAAATCGAGTAAACCATTTTTGACATGCCCGATTCGTCACTGCATCTTCTCCGTAAACAGTACAAACTTTCCGTTGAGTTTGTGAGGTGGTTTTACCTTTACGGTAATAAAACAACATTAAATGTCGAAAATGTTCCTTCTTGTCTTCCATATTAACATTCACAAGTTACAACTCCACACTGTTGCATCCACAAACTCGTGCTGAAATTTGGTTACCAATTGTTACATAAGTTGACCTATTTAGCTTTGGCCGTGAGGTCGCTGTGGTTTGTGTTCATAGCATTCTTTTCAATTATTGTATTTGTAAACAAACCCCATATTGTTAGGCAACTTCTTTGACGTAAAGGTAACGCGGGCATGCAGTGTTCTCAGGAGTTCTTAGTCGTAAACACGTAAGAAGAATCGAACGAATTTATGAGACAACCCGATAAATATCAGTAAACAGAAAAGACTGTAAAACAGTAATTTGCATCTTAGCTTCGCTTCTCTCTGTGGATTTGTGTACAAAGGTTATTTATTTCTGAAAAATTGCTCATCCAATCTTTACGTTATTCACAGCGTGTTTTCTGATAGGGTATCATCTATCGTCATGTGGCTTGAATACGGTAAATATTGTAGCGTACGTTGCCATGTCCCTATCCAACAAACTTCTCCTATACAAGCAAGTCCTTCGTCCCACCCTCACCTACACGCTCCTAGTGTGGCCCACTGCCACCAAAACTCGCACCCAACGCCTCCAAACCCTCCAAAACAGATTTCTCCGTACAGCAGTCAATGCCGATTGGTACATTTCAAACACATTCACCGCGAACTCTCCTTTTCCCTCCTAGCTGAATACATACTCTCCCTCTCTCAAAATTTTTTCGTCTCCTTTCCCCATAATTTCAACGTCTTTATTCGTGGTCTCGGGGAATACAATATCGACCCCCGGGGAACGATACAAGCACCCAAGGCTCCTACTCCACCGAACCTAAACACATCCTCTCTCTATTCCAAATTCCTCATCATAAAAAACACTAACTGCGAAAATGCCACCGTTTATCACAGTCTTAATAGAATAACCCCCATTGAACCAGTGAAGGACCTAGTCCTGGAATGGCTTCTATCGGAAGGCCCCGTCAAGTCTTGGCGGTAACCCCTTCCAACGAAACTTACTCTTCAGTCTGGGTCAGAGCTTTTGCAGGAGTCATTGGATATGGTACGTTAATGAGAATACAAAATGGAGCAATTATTGATATCGCAACGTTCGGTGGCATTTATGAGGAGTTATTGGAAGGATTGATAATTCATAATATTAACTGACAAATAAATATCCCCCAAAGGGGCTTGGCAATTCGGAGACTAGATTTAAGTAAATTTACAGATGACGAATGCCAACTATTTTTGTTTTGATATGACTCTACGACGGCTACTAGAGACTTGACATATACCATCTACAGTAGTAACAAGAACGATATTCCTCTAGAGGTAAGTTAGAATGAAAAATTTACATCATATGTATGGAGATATATTAGGTTATGTTGTACCAAGAGGACATTTACTATTTCAGGAATCGAATGTTTGTGCATGTACGAGGGCTGTTCAATAAAGAGCGATAACAATTTGTTTTTAACAACGTACCTTTACTCATCCTCATAATTTTGATGGTCCTTCTCAAAATAGTCTCCCCTGAATGCAATGCACTTGTCCCAGCGTTTCTATCAGTCTTAAAAGACATGCGGGAAACAATTTTTGAGAGATCCTTCAAAATCACCTCCGCAGCCTTCACCACTGCTTCTGATGATGGATAATGCCTCCCACGAAGGTAGTTCTTCAAGTTAGGGAATAGAAAAAATTCACATGGGCTAAATCCGGACCTTAGAGAGGGTGAAGGATACACTTCACGTGAATTTTTGCAAGATATTCAGCAACAACATTGGCAATATGCAGCCGCGTATTATTGTGGTGCAGCATCCGGCCTGATTCACGGAAATGTGGTCTTCTGCGCCTGATCTGGACTTGCAATGTTTTCAGAACATCCCTGTAGTATTGTCCAGTTACTGATGTGTGTGCAGGTACAACATGCTGATAAACCATTCCATGAATATCAGAGAATGAGATGACCATAACTTTCCCAGCAGAAGCAACCACTTTTGCTTTTTTGGGGGTTGGTGATGAAGGAGATTTCCACACTGAGCTTTCTTGTTTGCTCTCAGGATCAAATTGATGTACCCAAGTTTCATCTGCAGTGATTACATTTGAAAGAAACTGCGGATCTTCCTCTAACATCAACTTTAACTGCATGTTATCTCCACTGCAGTGGTAGGCGATACTGAACATGTGTGAACTTGCCTGGTTCTCACAGCCGGGAACCAGGAGTACCAACAATGAAACTACTACGGCGTGTTTGTTTCACATTAAGCTAAGAAAATATAGTAAGATTGAATTTTAGTGCAAAAAATTATGATCATTCTTTATTGAACAGCCCTCGTATGTTCGGCTCCTAGCATAACCCAACAAGCTGTCTGATTTGGAAGCAGTTTTTGTCGTATCTTCTTCAGATTTATCAGCAATAGCTAGTGCAACGATGAATATAATGTCTAGAAATAAAGGTCACTCTTTAACAAATCTGGTTAACCTAGCATGTCTTGACAGAAATAAATTGTAATATTCTGCACATGCTGTATCATTAAATGGAGCTCTGATAAGAAATTGTTGGACCGTTTAGGTTGATGGTACAGTTTGAGAAGGTGAGCCATATGCTTATTTACTGAATGGAAGGAAAATGTTTTTCCAGTTGCAGCTACCATATTTGCAACTATTTATGTCCATACAGTTGGATGTTCATATGGGTTGGTTGAAGTTACCTCCTGCATCACTATTAGATCATCATTAATGGTAAAAAGTAATCTTTCTTGGGTCATTTTGTAAGAGAAATGCTAACCGTGAAGACTCGCGTTAAATGGTGAACTATAACGTGTTCGGTTATCGGGCCCGCCTCGGTAGCGTAGTGGTAGCGTGTCTGCCTCACGTTCAAGAGGTCCCGAATTCAAATCTCGGTCAGGGTGAGTTATCTGGATAAGGTTTTTCCGGGGTTTTCCCTTATCCTGAAAGATAAATGTCGGATAACTCTAAGCTCTATGGACCCTGGGCTCTTTTGAGCATTATTTCACCCGTTCCATTCATCGTGCGATATGACAACGTTGTAGGACGTAAATAAAAAAAAATCGGTTATCTGTTATCTGTTGACAGTAAACGTGCGCATGCGCAGAACATCGCTCACGTGACAATAACGTTTACGGTAACTGCCAAGAAATGCCGTAATATCTTCGATGTTTTCGCTATGGTGGTAAATGTAGAGAAATCTGATTTAAGAGATTGTTAGGATAATTTAATTTAATTGGGAGTGTATAAGCTATTTAATGCTTTATTCAAATATGTTATAGACTTAATTTTAAGAGGAAAGACCTTTTTAAAATATAGTTATAATAGTGACGTTAATAGAATGATTTTATGAAATTAGAATTTGAATTAGGTTAATCAGGACCTCCTTTAGAAATTATTTCATTTAATGCTTTTCTTGAAGAAGATTCTGTAAAGGCAAACGTTACAGGCAAATGTTACGCCATCTATAGTTGATGTAAGAATACCATATGACATGCACTATTGTTCTTAGGACTCAGTTCTGAGTTTTGTAAATTCTCTTTACTGGCGTGTTTGAGGCTAAGGTAATTAAATCTAAATTGTTCACAGTTGTACTTTGATGGACACCGTTCAATTTATCTGTAAGAGAAACTGGTATGAATTGTCACGTGCCTAGTAAACTTAACAATACTGGAATAAAAAATCATTAGGAAACTAAAAATCTTGAAAGCTATTAAGAATTTTTCTGCTTACAAAATTAAATATTTAAAGATATACAAGCGACCAAGAGAACCTAGAATCGCAGTCAAGAGTATAAAAATGACGTACTTCTATACTTTGATGTCTGTAAGAACAAATACTAAGCTTTAGAAAGTCCTAACCTAAATTACGAGAACGACCGGCTGAGGGCGACATTGTTGTACTGCATCTGTTATTGTCTTCAGTTCGAGATGTAGAGTCTAGAATTAGTTCATTGAACTCTCAAAATTGGAAGTTTATTAAAAACATCCGTTTTCTGTGTTTAGTACGTTAAATTATTGGTATTAGTTCATTTACAATTACTTACTCAAGCTTGAACAAAGACATTCTATGTAGGATGTATACTTAAAAAGCAATCAAAGGTGGCCAAGTATCACCTGGTATTCCAGTTCTATGTAGTCAAACTGAGTAATTAATAAATGTTAAACGGTGGTAATAGTTAATTGACTGTTTAACTAAGTGATTAACATAAAACACTATGAATATCTTAATGTAAATAGAGGCCACCTTCTACACGAATCATAACATTAGTACTAATTACAGTGCATGCTACTTCACTCATTAGTAGGTAGTGCGGCAATTTTAGAACGAAAACTCCCTGCACCTAATGTGCGCGAAGCATGCACAGAACGGCAATGTAAGGAATATACTTCATATACTTGTCTTAGGCCTATGTTTTGTGCTTCCATCTCCGTAATTACATTTTTTCCCAGCTTATGCTAAACTTCAGTCCTTTATAGATTTTCTCTACTTCTTGTATATATTTTCCACTTATCCCTTTTATCCTCAATTTCCAAACTAAAGCTTTTCTGTTTATCGTATCAAAAGCTTTCTCAAAATCCGCAAAGATCATATATATCCTCTCTTCTTCCTGAGGTATAGGACTCTAAGTTCAAACATTGTTATCTCCATTTTGTGATTGTTCATTAACAACTGAAGACTGAAACATACCCGCCTTGGTAGGGTAGATGGTAGCGTGTCTACCTCACATTCAAGAGTCCCGAGTTCGAATCTCGGTCAGGGTGAATTACCTAGATAAGGTTTTTTCCCTTATCCTTCAAGACGAATGTCGGGTAACTCTAAGCTCCATGGACCATGGACTCATTTGAGCATCATTTCACCCAATTCATTTACCGTCCGATATAACTTAACGTTGGGGAGGACATAAATTATAAAAAAAAGACTGAAACATGCTCACAATGCACGTAACACTAGCAAAGACATCCTGTCAATAGCGTTGCTGAACCAAGGAAACTGAATACATTTTCCAAAACACCAAAATCAGAAAACCGACTTTACTTATCGCACCACCTAATAAATTCATCTAATGAGGAATGAAAGAAAATACAGTGAGGGATGCTTGATTTACTTCGTAGAATTATTGGCTTTCATCTTTTTCTTCTCGTAAAATGGATGTGTTTTGTTTTGGATGTAGTCGTCAAAGACAACCACAGCTCTTAGAAGGCTGTGGTAGTTCACGAGTTATTAACATGTCGGTCTACGATATTTGGCTCTCTCTCTCTGTATTAAAGGTATTTAAGCAAGCTGCTTCAGTAATCCCCCGTGTTGCGAATACGTTCCTTTTTAAGAGGAAGGGAGGCGATTCTAAGTCGTGTGCCTAGACAACACACACGCTTATAGCTTACACTCTTGCTTTGTGTATTGCAGAAATGTAAGCACATTGTGTTGCGGTGTTTAACTACGAACAAAACGTTGCCTCTTACTAGCCACGTTTAAGAGGGTACTATATCCTCTGCATTCTTTTATCTTCCTCCCTCGTTCGCCATGTCATCCCTGCGCATGTCACACAGCCGCTATAAACTGGCTGTAAACGGACGAGAAGCTTCCTTAAAAACAATAAACATCAAACGGCTTTTATGTTACCTTTATAACTCCGTGTAATGCTGTATCAAAACGGTGGCTTTTGCTGCTTCTCATAAAAAACACTCAGACTTAAACCAGCTCTCAGGCAAGATAAACAAGATATGAAGGGACCAACGAGTGACTGATGGCTACAGGGTTGTACGAGGGCTGTTCAATAAACAATGATCTTAACCTAACAACCAAAACATGTATTGCTTTAAATAATTCATTAACAAAAGAGTTGATAAGATGGTTTTGTTTATATAATTGGGACATAGACTTTCATTTGTTCACATTTAAATTTATTATTTTTCAATCTGCAATGAAATATGGAAAAACAATTTCGATTTATTATTGCTTTGTTTGGGTACCAGGAACAGTAAGTTACCAGATCTCTCGAATGGTTGGGAAACCTCGGTCCTGCGGGTCTTCTATACCAAATATTCATTCTCGAACTAATAAGTATCATTTACAAAATGCTATGTTGCGCAAATAATCATTTACAAAGCATTTATTGTTATTTAATACTTTCTGATAACTTTATTTTTCTTTCTTTCTTTTTCTAAACTTAAAGTAAGACTTTTCCGAGCTCTGGTATGTCGGTTTCCGGTCTCCGAGCGTCCATAGCGGGTTGCTGCCGGAGGGATGCCGGTTACACCAGACTGCCAGGTGTTCCTGAGCTCCGGCATGGTGGCCTCATTATCCGAGCCGGCCTGGTGGACTGTTTCGGGCCATGGTAGGTCGGATGCCAGTTGTACTGGACTGCCGAGGAGTTTCCAACTGATGAAATGTAGGGATCCTGCTCTCTGCTCCGTCGTACCTGCTTGGGGTTGGCCGCCGAGCTCCGGCATGGTGGCCTCATTATCCGAGCCGGCCTGGTGGACTGTTTCGGGCCTTGTACTGGACTGACGAGGAGTTTCCAACTGATGAAATGTAGGGATCCTGCTCTCTGCTCCGTCGTAACTGCTTGGGGTTGGCCGCCGAGCTCCGGCATAGCGGCCTCATCCGAGCCGGCCTGGTGGACTGTTTCGGGCCATGGTAGGTCGGATGCCAGTTGTACTGGACTGCCGAGGAGTTTCCAACTGATAAAATGTAGGGATCCTGCTCCCTGTTGTGTCGTAACTGCTTGGGGTTGGCCGCCGAGCTCCGACATAGCGGTCTCATCCGAGCCGGCCTGGTAGACTGTTTCGTGCCATGGTAGGTGGGATGCCGGTTGTACTGGACTGATGGGAAGTTTCCAACTGATAAAATGTAGGGATCCTGCTCCCTGTTGTGTCGTAACTGCTTGGGGTTGGCCGCCGAGCTCCGACATAGCGGTCTCATCCGAGCCGGCCTGGTAGACTGTTTCGTGCCATGGTAAGTGGGATGCCGGTTGTACTGGAGTGATGGGAAGTTTCCAACTGATAAAATGTAGGGATCCTGCTCCCTGTTGTGTCGTAACTGCTTGGGGTTGGCCGCCGAGCTCCGACATAGCGGTCTCATCCGAGCCGGCCTGGTAGACTGTTTCGTGCCATGGTAAGTGGGATGCCGGTTGTACTGGAGTGATGGGAAGTTTCCAACTGATAAAATGTAGGGATCCTGCTCCCTGTTGTGTCGTAACTGCTTGGGGTTGGCAGCCGAGCTCCGACATAGCGGTCTCATCCGAGCCGGCCTGGTAGACTGTTTCGTGCCATGGTAGGTGGGATGCCGGTTGTACTGGAGTGATGGGAAGTTTCCAACTGATAAAATGTAGGGATCCTGCTCCCTGTTGTGTCGTAACTGCTTGGGGTTGGCCGCCGAGCTCCGACATAGCGGTCTCATCCGAGCCGGCCTGGTAGACTGTTTCGGGCCATGGTAGGTCGGATGCCAGTTGTACTGGACTGCCGAGGAGTTTCCAACTGATAAAATGTAGGGATCCTGCTCCCTGTTGTGTCGTAACTCCTTGGGGTTGGCCGCCGAGCTCCGACATAGCGGTCTCATCCGAGCCGGCCTGGTAGACTGTTTCGTGTCATGGTAGGTGGGATGCCGGTTGTACTGGAGTGATGGGAAGTTTCCAACTGTTGAAATGTAGGGATCCTGCTCTCTGTTCTGTCGTAACTCCTTGGGGTTGGCAGCCGAGCTCCGGCATAGCGGTCTCATCCGAGCCGGCCTGGTAGACTGTTTCGTGCCATGGTAGGTGGGATGCCAATTGTACTGGACTGACGAGGAGTTTCCAACTGATGAAATGTAGGGATCCTGCTCTCTGCTCCATCGTACCTGCTTGGGGTTGGCCGCCGAGCTCCGGCATATTGGCCTCATCGGAGCCGGCCTGGTGGACTGTTTCGGGCCATGGTAGATGGTATTACGAGTAGGGTCTACACAGGCAGCCGTCGCTGACCTCCCTCTTGTACCAGGGAGTTACTGAACTGTCCCCGAAGGGCGTCCGGTGCCTCCGTCAGGCTTTCCAGTAGGGCAAGACCAAAAGATTAACAAGCCCCCATCTGGTCCGAAAACACAAGACGGGATGGAAGTGGATACGCCACTTAAGCGCCAACACCGAAAGGGGAAGGCTACCGAACAACCTCGGTAGGGGCGCCTGGTGATCTAGCACACCTTCTAGTAGCTCTGCAGGCTGGAATATATAGCTTCCCTCAACCCCGTCCGGAGAAGTACCCGATCTCCCACGGGTATCGGGAACCACTGCCCCTCGAGTCCAACCCAATCCGAGCAACTCTCCTAAGGGAAGGGGCTCGAATGTTCGGCCGGATTTGCTCTAGTAACGTCAGAGGTACCACGAGTGCTAGAGTCCGCAGCGCCCGCACCACGCAGCTGAAGGGGACAGATCCTCCCTCCCTATGGGGGTTAGGTGGGAGGCCAGTTGCACTGGACTGCCGAGGAGTTTCCAACTGATGAAATGTAGGGATCCTGCTCTCTGCTCCGTCGTAACGCCTTGGGGTCGGCCGCCTCCTGTCTCCTCTTACCGGATGCTTCCTCCAGGGGATACCCCACTTAGGGCGTAGGACGAAAGAGGTCAGTCTGGTTGAGAATCCGCTCCATAGAATTTTATGATGTATCGTATATATGAATTAAAATTTTAGGCATTTTTGAGAGCAACAGGAGTAAATAATACTTTTTAATGTAAAATTATGAACCTTTATTTTGAGGTAAGATGATTTCGTTTTAAAAAACTTTCGGCACAAACTTGGAAGGCGCGGAACATAAATTACGGAGATTTAGGTGTTTGACAGTTTTTTTCTTTGCTTTTTGTTTGAGTAATACTATTGTGATATCCCTGGAAATATTTCAATATATTATTATCAACCAAATGGTTGAACTATTCCAAGGATATTACTGGGGAACATAACTCCGAGAGTGAGAGGTCAAACTACTTACATTAAGACTTGGAAGATACGGGACACTTAATCTTCCACGGCTGGCTAGATCACAGCAGCCAGTTCTTTGCGTAGAAACACTACTGCGAAGATTTCCAACCAGCCATAAGGAGCCGGACGCCTGGTGGCGACTTGACCTTACTAAATGTACGACTGACCACCGATACAAAACTGTTTTGGTTTCTCAATAATAATGTTTAAAAGTAAAGAATAATACGAAACAAAGTAAGTATATCGCACTATGTACACTCACACATCCCCACATCCACACGTAAGCTCATACTTTTTCTAAGAAGCATTTTTTTTAAATATGGAGTTTCAAGAGTTAACCTTTATGTGAATTTCGAAGTTTAGGTTAGATTGCGATTTTAGGACGTACATTATACCAGCACAAGGTAATGAAAGATCCAACTATTATCCTACAAAGAATCAATAAAGTCTGCATTTACGCGTTTACTCAGACCGTAAAATGTTTTTAGATTGCTCTGGTAAACATTATAAAAATAAGTGAAGGGAGTCTTATTAGGAGAGTTTATCTTTCAAGTTTGGCTGATTTTGTGCTGTTGAGAAGATGAGGGCACCAGGTTTATTGTCGCCTTGGGCGCAGATGCATTGATCTCTGAACAGAAAGGGCTTTGGAATGAAAACGGATTAAAAAGAAACGAAGATGATCAAAGCTGATACTAGAAGAGGTGCCCCTGAGGGTGTGAGTCAATAAGTTTCTTCTTCATTGTGTACTAGCTGGAGTTGCGTACTCTTTCCCCAGGCGTGCGCTCTTTTTTCTGTAGCTTGGTAAATTAATGTTTGTCTTCCAAGCGGATGGAACAAAACGCTTTACCGCGCCTACGTAAACCTTTTATCTGAGGGCTTCAAGCAAATACTGCAACTTATAAAATAAATTTATAATAAACCAGAGGTTCAACACAGCATTAACCAAGCTTGGGCGTAACGGTTTGGGGTGATTTGTTTTATCAAAAGAGATATTGTAGTACCTGGTAGATTCGGTAGTACTAGTATTGTTTTCCATCTACCTGAATTACGAGGGCTGCTCAATAAAGAATGATCATAAATTTTTTACAGTCATAATTTTTTGCACCAAAATTCAATCTTATTACATTCTGTTAGCTTAATTTGTAAAAAACACGCCGTAAGTTTCATTATTAGTACTCCTGTTTCCCGCTTGTGAGAACCAGGCAAGTACAGATATGTTCAGTATCGCCTACCGCTGCAATGGAGGTAACATGCAGTTAAAGTTGAAGTTAGAGGAAGATCCGGAGTTTCTTTCAAACGTAATCACTGCTGATGAAACTTGGCTACATCATTTTGTTCCTGAGAGCAAACAGCAAATCTCAGTGTAAAAATATCCTTCATCACCAACCCCCAAAACAGCAAAAGTGGTTGCTTCTGCTGGGAAAGTTATGGTCATCTCATTCTTTGATATTCATGGAATGGTTTATCAGCATGTTGTACCTGCACACACATCAGTAACTGGACAATACTACAGGGATGTCCTGAAAACATTGCAAGTCTATATTAGGCGCAAAAGACCACATTTCCGTGAAGCAGGCTGGATGCTGCACCACGATAATGCGCGGCCGCATATTGTCAATGTTGTTGCTGAATATCTTGCAAAAATCAACGTGAAGGACATCCCTCACCCTCCCTATGGTTCGGATTTAGCCCCATGTGACATTTTTCTATTCCCTAACTTGAAGAAACGTCTTCGTGGGAGGCATTACCCATCATCAGAAGCAGTGGTGAAGGCTGCGGAGGCGATTTTGAAGGATATCTCAAAAAATGGTTTCCAGCATGTATTTGAAGACTGGCAGAAACGCTGGGGCAAGTGCATCGCATTCAGAGGAGACTATTTTGAGAAGGACCATCAAAATTATGAGGATGAGTAAAGGTATGTTGTCAAAAAATTGTTGTCATTCTTTATTGAACAGCTCTCATACTTGAATCTGAAAGCTCATGTATGCTAAACTCCGCTGTGCGGATCACTAAGGTGGTTTTGCCTGTGGCTGTAAATTGTTAGGTCCGGCTTCGAATTCCGTGGCCGGCCTACCTGATACATGATTTGTTCGGGGGTTTCCCGTATTGCCAGGGGAATGCTGGGTAGGTTAATTACATATCCCGAACTTCCTGTCCTTCCATTTCAACTCCATTATCATTTCATATTATCTCTCATCTGGTGGTCTCGTTCAGGGTAGAATTGTCGGCGGGAGGCTCGGCGGTGCATGGTGGGATGATATGTTCCTGGTAAACACTTTCGTCCTCCGGTGCGACAGTCTCCGGTGTACGAGCCGGCTCATTATGAGTTTCAAATGGGAAGAGTTCTCGCCTGTAGCGAATGAGATGCTTAGAGCCTTCAGCGTTGCCACCCTGTTATCTTCACTCCTTTTTATATTTTCCTCTCTCTTGCACACTTGCGAGTGCTAGTGGCGCTAAACGTAAGAGAACGCAAACTGAATTGTTCAAAGATTTATGATAATGCAGTTCTTGATATCACAATTGCAACGTACATATTCGTATATTACGAAATGTTTTAAATATTTCGTTTAAATTTAACTATAGTTTATGAATTACTTAATTTCTAATCCAACAAAAATACCAGTGGTGCATCCGTATAGCTGTGAATGTTACTTACGTTAAGAGATAACTCGTCATTGTCATTGTCTTCAACGTCTGAGTACTGCAAATTTATGATGATAGGTTCCAAAATCTCGTTACGTGCTATTTCTTTCCAAAGATCGTCTTCTTATAGTTTATCTGATGTCTAACGCAGTTTTCCCAGTCTTGTTGTGTTACTTGTATTTGTATTGTATGTATTTATTCACTGCAGTTGGGTACTACCCGGTGGCAGAGTTAAGAATACAGATCAAACTACACATACTAGATTTACAACAATAACACAATAAACAATACAAACATGATATTATTTTACTTTAGTCACTTAAAACATATCTATTTAATTCTCTATTTACGTATTATATACCATTATAATTTAAAAGTTAAACTATAAACCGTCTAGATTTTTTCTAAATTTCTTCAGCGACAGGGGACAGCCTGAAAGACTGCTACAGGCAATTCATTCCATTCTTCAATGGTTCTATTAACAAAAGAAAATTTTCCTACGTCGATTCTGTATCTTCTACCCTTAGTTTTATACCTATGATCGTTTCGTCCATAATAATCCGGATTATCTAACCTTACACTAACGTCCACCCATGCCTTTACACCAGCATTAGCTTTGAATAATTCTACCAAACTATGCTTTTTACGCCTTATTCTTAATTCCTCCCATTTAGTCTCATCTCCTTTTATAGGCCCAAAATACTTGCCTCTTTTTATGAATTTTATTGCCCTCTTCTGTATTTTTTCTAATGGATCGATTTGGTTAGCTCTATACGGGTCCCAGCATGCTACTCCATATTCCATAACGGGCCGCACTAAGGCCTTGTAGGCAATTTCCCTGGACCTAGAGCTCTCCTTTTTCAATATTCTCATTACGAAATGTAATGCCTTCCACGCATTCCTAGATGTGGAATTTACTTGTTCGTCCCATCCAGCATTACTTGCCAGGTAAACTCCCAAGTATTTGCAGCTGTCCACCTGTGGAATTTGCACCCCTCCCATGTGATAGTTAACAATAATTTTGCCCTTAGTTCTACTAAAAACAATGGACTTACTTTTTTTGGCATAATTGACATTTTGTTAGCCGCAGCCCAATTACAGATTTCATTTAAATCATCCTGAAGAGCGGTTTCATGCACTTGTCAATTTCTTTGTGAACAAGTCGTTCAACGTCAGTCAGTTTAAAAATATTATTTCTGTTTGCAACATATTTTGAGCCAACATTAACTCTATTGGATTGTTCTGGCAGTAGTAAGGGGAGAAGGTGGATCGCGTCTCATTGATCCAGCTGATACACTTTTTCATGGAAGAGTAACTGAATAATGCTGCTTTGAACTGTCTAGAGTTAATAGAGACTACGAACCATTCATAAAAAGGTATAATGTGACCAGACACGTTCTGCCAGACTAGCAAGAAGTGTATCGTTTCCTCTCATCGAATTTAACAAACACCTTGGCTTATTCAAAATATATATTTCTTTTACCACATCATATCAAATGTTTACGTTTCAGTTCTGAGTAATTTCAAATATACGTCCACGCATACATCCAACCAATAATGATATTCATTAGAGTGCTTACGTCGCAGTGCATTGTTATAATATAATGCTATCTATTTAAAAGTAATGAATCGGTAATTCAAACACAAACATCACTTAAATTATCCTTACTTGGACATGTTTCGGAGAACCTTTTGTCCCCATCAGCAGCAGATATCCGACTGGTTGGATCCGTGGTTTCTTGAAGTGACCTGGTTGTCTGTGAGATGTACTTCCAAAGAGAGTTTTCAGGCGGCAATTCGAAATTTAAAGCATACTGTTTGTTCTTTATAATTAATTACTTTTCTCAATACTTTAAATTTCGAATTGCCACCTGAAAACTCTCTGTGAAAGTTCATCTCACAGACAACAGATGCCGCCACAGACAACCAGCTCACTTCAAGAAACCACGGATCCAACCAGTCGGATAACTGCTGACGATGGGGACAGAACGTTCTCCGAAACAAGTCCAAGTGAGGATAATTGGTATCTACTCTAGTTATTTGTATTAGGAAAACTATTTGAGATAAAAATATAGGTTTCTTACGGTTATGTTAAATACATTACTCTCTCCTTCCTCGTGGATCAGTTTTTGCAAAATCTGAATTTCTGTCTTAGCGTGAATGGTATTTATTAGAGATTGATTAGTTTGCCGCTCGTCACACACCCTTTAGGGAGAATGCAGTACGACAAAACCGCAGAACTCCGATTGGTTGCTCATCCAGCAGCACTCATGTACAAACAACTTCCCATTTGAAACACGTAATGGTTGGCGGTTTCGGCTAGATGCCGGTTGTGCAAGCCCGCCGAAGTATTCCCAGCTCTGGCGGCGGCCTCTGATCGCCAAGCCGGACTGTGGATTGCTTCGAGGCCAAGTTTGTAAATGATAGGGACCCTGCTCTCTGAATTATCGTGACTCCTTGGGGTCATCCGTCCCCATCCTTCCTCCCGGGGATGCCCCACTTGGGGCATAGGTACCAAAGATCAATGTGGTTGATCTACCGAATCCCCTCTCCCCCCTTTCTCTAGACTTTAGAGTTTTTGTTCTTAGGCTACAGTCTGTGAGGTTTAACTAGTCATGTGCCTTTTAGAAAGAGAAAGGAATACTGAGCGTCTCACACTATGACGTAGCGGGCAAAGCAGACACCCCAGCCAAGCATGCATCAGTGGCGGAGCACCCCTTCTCCACTCCGTCCGATTGTTGCTCATCCCCCGATTCACAGTCAGAAATTTCAAACGAATCTTCGTTTTCTTCTCCTGATTCCAAGCCTTTTAAATTTCTAACTAATCTGTCTGTAATTTCATCTATCAGGCCGTCTTTTCCCCGGTAAAACTGTTCAGTGTTTTGTACATGTTCGCACGCCCTTTTCCAGTTTTCTGGGGTAACTTTTCTAATCGCATTATGAAACAAGGCTCTTACATCGACACTTTTAAATGAAATGTTATGTTTGGCAACATCATTCTTCACTTGTGCCCAAATAAGTTCTATAGCATTAAAGTCACAGTGATAAGGTGGCAATCTTACTACGGTATGACCGTGTACCTCTGCGAGACTATTTCATACACTTTGAAATTATATTTTTCAATTTAATTAATTCGTATTGCACTGGAGTTGTTGCTTGTGGATCAAACTCAATATTCCTATAACGAAGCCATTCCTGCATATGGGATTTCAGTGAAGATGAAGTGGGTGCTTTATTAATTTCTATGGAATGATAAGGGGCATTGTCCATAATGATGACATCACTAGACGAGATGTTAAGTAGTAATGTATTAACAAACCAATTCTTGAAAATATTATTATCCATTTCTTCATGGTAGTCTCTGGTTGAATTTGACTTCAAAAGTTAGCAAAGCATTAGGAGTAAATCCTGGTGAAATTCCAGCATGTTCATATATAATTGGCTGCCCTTTGCCGATTGGTGTTTTAAGAGGGAAATCAGTTACATTTTCATTAGCAATACACTTCCACACCGTATTTCTCGTATGGTTTATATTTACCCACGTTTCGTCAAATTACACTATAGGCCTACCTGTAGATCTCAGTTCTTTCATTCGTCTTAAAAATTTAAATCTTTTAGAAACAATATCCATTCGTTCCATTAAAAAGTGTCTACCTTGTGAATTTTTACCGTAACTGAAGTTAAGCTTTTTAAGATTTTTTTAAGGGCCACACCCTTCCTTTAAGTAAGTCTTTAGGTCTTAAAGCCTCACATATATCCAGCAAACTAGGTAGAAAGTCCGTACGATACAGCGAATAGATTGCTCGCTTAATAGCAGCAGCTGTGAGTGAATCAATTTCTGTTTTTCGCAGTCTTCTATTAGGACGCTTCTTCCTCTGAAGAAACCGTGAACTTTGACTACAATTTCCCTACAATCTGAATTTAGAATTTTTCCTCGAGATTCAACTTGAAACAACACAAACACAACTAAAACTACGAGAAAATAATTCAACATTATATCTATATGTTGCAACAGTGAAAACATTTTGTGTGTCGTGTAAATCCACAAAACAATAAATGCTCAGTTCTATCGCTCATACGCCACTGACAACCTTTAATCAACACACAGCGGAGAGACAAAGCAGTGGTTGCTGACCCGCCCATGTGTGCTAGACAAGGACAGCATTCTGCGATAGACAAGGATAGTAGAGAATACGCCAACTTAAACCTCACAGACTGTAATGCTTCGTGTTGGACTCGAATTCAAACCAAAAAGTCATTGGTTCACACAGAGCTGTTATGGAACATGGATGATAAGAATATTCTGTTAAGTTTTACTGAAGAAACCCATTACAAGAAAACTAAAAATTGGTAACTTTTATTGCACTTGATTGTTTACCTTTTAGAATTCACGTAGCAGGCGCCAGAACAGAAGAATCGGCACGTACATTGTTCTACTTACATTACCTTATTGCATGAGCATCATGAGTGGACTCCTTAAAGGTACGACTTTTACATTAACCTCTTGTAAGATTCAGAAGACTGCCAAAACCAGCATTACATAGAGATAATGCCAGGAATGTTCCTGAAAGCAGCTGTTTCACTGAACCAGCCACGGAATACTTTAGATACGTCATAGTGGCTTAATTCACCACTTTCCGTAAATAGACTTTACAGTTGACTGATTCATTTGAATGGACCTAGATGATATGTAGTTGATTGCTTCATTTGGGCGGACGCGGTATGCACACGTGGTAATAGTGAGGGGTTAAAGAGAGGGTTGAAAGGCTCTCTCTGTGGTGAGCGTTCAGTTAATCAGCAGGGGCGAAGATTGCAAGGCAGCACTTTCATCGTGTCACAAGAACCAGATACATTTGAATTCACTATAGGAAGGTAGGAAACTCCTTTACTGGCATGAGTAATATTTTATGCATTTACAGCTTCCCTCTTTATTTTCTAGGTCGATTTCCGCTACCGATGTAGTTACTCCTTGTGTAATTTCATACTTGATTCTTCTGCCATAGACAAAAGAGTCACGTAGATACAAAACCAAAAGCCCACAAGTCATGACTAACTATATCATTAGTCTTCAGGGCCTTGATATCGGGCTGACGTAGTCTGTTTCCTAGTATACTTTCCTTCGCAAATGCGGACTAAGAGATTAATATATAATCAAATTTGAGGCGCTGATTGCAAACAACAGCAGACTTTTCTGCTTCAAAGTAAGTTAATAATTCACCTTGTATAATGTGGTGTAGTATGTTATTCTACTTAAAAGTGCAAAATATACTAGGGGCGGCTGATAAGTACCGGACCTTACACAGAGAGGCCGCCACTGCGCCAGTTTGACGAATAACATCATATACTTTAACTCTAGACTAGCTTGTATGCATAGTTACGGGTCAATAGCTCACCACTATTAAAGAACAATTAATTTCCATTCAGGATATTGTTCAAATTAGGGTACGTGGTGAATCTAGAATATTAGAATACTGACGTCTCGTGGCGTTGAATTGCGTTGGATAGCGTTTGGCTGACTTAATTGGCCACCTCGACACTCGATACCAAACATTAGCAAGAGAGCCATGGCTAAGAAGAAAAAAGACAAGCAAACAGATGTGTGGTGAGCAAGCGAAGACGTAGATCTGGCCACCTGTTAACGGAATAGCATAATTACAGTAATAAATAAGAAGCAACACCAAATTCACATCTGGCAATATGCGAACCTGCTAGTTACTAGCACGTCCGATAGCGAAACGGACCAGGCCAGATAGCTGCCGAGTAGCAGACAACCTCCCGTCAAAGTCAATATGGAACGTCTCGCCATGAGAACCCCATGGGACAGGGGAAGGCCTTCCCCCCCCCCCCAAAAAAAAAAACATATCTAAGAGAGAAAAACCCTCTTCGCTCATCCTTCACCACGCAGCCAATATATAACGGCTGGAAGAAAATGAGCCTCAGACCTTTAATAATAAAAACCTAATTCAGGTATAGTGTTCATTTATCTTCAGAACACGAAGTCATCGTAGATATTACCTTTGAGTCGTAGTATATGAAACATATGTTATGAATACCAAGAAATAATACACAAATATAAATATTTTTAACAAAAAGCTTCACTTATCTTAAGAAAATGGTGTTAATTCTTCTTTCTAATGAAAGAAATATAAAAAAACTGTTAATGATATTTCTACCCTTAAAACAAAAAAAGATCATTATAATTTTAAAAAATTTGCTTACCATCCTTGGGTCAATAAACATTTTCAATTTTTTTATATAATTTGGTATAACTTTCCTTCCTCAAAATAAAAATAGTATTAAAAATTTACTACATTTTTCTAAAAAAAGATGAAATTCATAATAATAAAAAATCTGGTAGTATCAATTTAATTGTTTAGACTGTGATCAGGTTTATATTGGAAAGACGGACATTGGACTGGACATTGAAGATCTGGATGTCAGATCTTCGGTCTCAAGACAGATCAGGGTTAGGCCCTCTATTGGCAGTGGAGTGTTTTGTAAGGAAGGATAATATGCGGCAGAAGATGAGGTTGGAGTTATATATAAGCCATCTGATGTGTTATTTTATGTGCCTAGACGCAGCCTCGGGCGTTTGTAGCGCTCTCCAGGATCGATGTCGTACTCACCTAGAACCAGCGAGGCTGTGCATTATATACGCCGTAGTTGCTTGAGTTGCCACTAGGAGCCAAGGTAGCAATCATCAGGGGTCCTTATGTTCACATCTGATTGGTTCATTCTCACCCATTTTCGCAGTCCGAGGTCTGTTATGGCGCAGGACCATTAATGGAGCATCGAGAAAGCAAATGGTTTCGGATTAGCAACGGCCTGCTGGCTGTGGTATGACCGTCAAACTGCAATTATGGAAAGATTGATACAATACTTTACTTATTATTTGTGATCTACACATTCTGTAGGCCAATATTTGTGGTTCGTTAATCTTATCCATTCTTCCGGAGCTGTAAGCACAAAAACATCGGTGTCAGATTGAAGCACGAGGTTTACCCGCCGTTCTCTGGTCATACTCATTGTAATCGCAATTGAAGGAACGAAGGGCGGATGCCTTGACCCATCGTGATCTGACAGGGATCTATCGCCTCCTCGCCCCAGAGAGAACGGATGTGACCAATGCTAGTAGAGGGCAGAGCCGTTGAAGGCCCAGAGACACACATGTCCCTGTGACAAAGAGTGACAAAGCGACCTTTGCGAACACTCGGAAACTTTCAGGGCATCAGGCAAGAAGGTCTGCATATTGTATGCATGTGTACTATCTGTCAGCTGTAGTGGACAATACAGTGCTGGGGCGGGTTTTCTCCGGGTCCTCCGTTTTCCCCAACCAGCATTCCACCAATTGTTCCATCACCATCTTTCCTATATTTCATCTCACTCTCACTTTTCCCTCAACTTTCCTCGTTTTCATAACAGGCACCGGGCTGAATACCCATTCTGAATTCTCTCACTGATCCAGAGATTCCATTTCTCAACCCGCAGAAGGGTTAAGAGGAACAAAATACCCCGACATCAGTGAGTCTTATAAGGTATAAGAGGGTAGTTAAAGAAGAAGAAAAATCTATCCGTCAACATGAATCGAAATTACAGCACTGTCCTGAAGAACGACAAAGGAGTCAAATACTAAATGAAATAAATCACCGAGTAAATGGTTCACTCCACCTTTCACTTAGAGATAAGGGGAAACCACGAGCAAATGTAAATCAGGTTGATTGGTCCTTGGGAATCAAATCGGTAACCCCCGAATGTGACCGGCGCGACACACTCATAGTCACTGCACAAACATTTTGTTAACTATCATTTTACTTTCGTGATATTTTCACACATCTATTAAAGTTTTGTTGTGTTGTGTAATACTGAATGGGCGTGATGCAGAAACTGTGTCAGAAACACTAGCCAGCATTATATGCGTTAACGAAGTTTATGCATAATATTCATTTATGCATTTTGATACCGAAATTAAGGTTTGCCAGAAGCAAAGAATCATGATAGATGTCAAAGGAATGTTGGTTCTTTGTTACGACGAGGGCAAGGCCAGTTGAGTTGGGGGGAAGTGTATAACAAAGCAATATAAGAAGCAGTGTCCTTAGAAGATTTCTAAAGGAATTGTCACTTGACGTGTATGAATAGGGAATTCTTTGGATCATTTACAATGGCGACCAAAACAGCCACAAAAGGGACTTTATTTGAAAAGGAGTTTTGAGAGTGAAAGTTAGATATAAACACACGAACAGCTGTGGTGAGAATAGCACTCTTCGGCGTGAAGCCGATGTGGCTAGTTCGCGGCTAGGAAGCCATTATAGACAGTCTTCGGCTTGAAGCCGATCAGAGGAGTCTTCGGTGTCAGGCCGATGAGAGGAGTCTGAGGCGTGAAGCCTATTAGAGCGGTCAACTTGTTCTGTCTTGAATATTTGTCGGGTCATCAAAGTTTATCGAGTAATAAACATTCTGCCGCCAGTCTCTCCGTAAACAGCGACTGTGGTAACCCTTGTTCGCCAATCATTTTTGTATCAATTTCCAGCGCAGATGTGTTTGTATGTATACTTGTAGGCTATTTTTATTCCTACCTATGACAAATTAAGCTGAGCAAAATGTTAGCTCTTTAGCGTGTTTATATATTTGAGCTATTTTTTCAGACGTTTGAATAGGCATTTTAAAATGTTGTACTATTCATAAAAATGGCTGGACATGAAACACAAACATGTCAATAATATGTAAAAATACGCTATTTACTGTCTGCCCACCACAAGAACCCAAGCAGGCCTTGAAAAGGGAGAGAATTTTGAACTGTTTATCTGCTCTGTTAGTGGATCTGATTACTACGAAATTTGTTGATACAAAAACGTTTTAATGGTGAGCAAAGAGTTCTACGTTGAGGTGCCAATTTGATACAATAATTTAGTCGGTGACACACAATTCCACGTTGTGGACGCCAATTTGAAGCAACAATATATGTGGCGAACAATGTTCCACTTGACAATACAGTTTCACGCACTCTTGTTTAGCTCAGGATAAAACAATGAGGTTTCTCACAGGGTATGCGTGGATGTGTGTGAGAAGGATATTTAATAACACTGGAATGCCCGTTTCCAACTTATGTATTTACTGCTTCTTCTTTTAGAACATCGAATTTGAAGTTGCCGACCAAGGGTTACCAATATCCCTGTTTAGAGTTACTGACGGCAGAATGTTTATTACTCGATAAACTTTATTCTTTCCTCACGTATATATGAACCGACAAATATCCAAGACAGAACAAGAGGACTGCCCTAATCGCCCTCACGCCTAGGACCGCTCTAATCGGCCTGACGCCGAAGACTGTCTGCATGACCACAGATGCGCGTGGGTATATACGTAACTTTCACTTTCAGGAAACTCCTTTTCAACCAAAGGTCTCTTTCTGGCTGTTTTGTCATACCATTCTGAACGATCCAAAGAATACCCTATTCAACAAGTCAAGTGAGCTCCTTTAGAAAACTGTTAAGGATACAGTTTCTTACATTGCTTTTGTTATAACAACTTTCCCCCAAACTGCTATTCGACCCAACTGGCCTTGCACGTATTGTCACAAAGAACCAACATTCCTTTGACATCCATCATGATTCTTTACTTATGGCAAACCTTAATTTCGGTATCAGAGTATATGAGAGTACATATGAGTCACCCATGCTGCCAGGTCTAATGCTCGTTTCAGTAACTGCAGTGATGGGTATTATGTATTGGTGAGTTATTTTACTGAATCTAGCATCCTTATCATATCCGAAAGGCGAGCATAAACACAGCAAAATTGTTTACGTTGCACATTCCTCTGCCTGACCTACTTGTGGTGGGCATACAGTACATACCTACTATTAATTTTGTTGTAATTTACGTCGTCCAACGTTAAGTCATATCGGACGATGAATGAAATGGGTGAAATGATGCTCAGATGAGTCCGGGGTCCATGGAGCTTAGAGCTACTAGCCATTCGTCTTTAAGAATAAGGGAAATCCCGGCAAAATCTTATCCAGGTAACTCACCCTGACCGAAATTCGAACTCCGGACCTCTTGAACGTGAGGCAGACACGCTACCACCATGCTACCGAGGCGGGCTACCTACTATTACATTGCTTTTTAAGAAAATCATATGATAAAGGATGTTAGTAGATCATTAGCCTCCATCAGATGAGACGGCACTTCGTTAAGTTCTAGTGATATTTATTTATTTATTTATTTATTTATTCATCCATCCATCCGTCCGTCCGTCCGTCCATCCGTCCGTCCGTCCATCCGTCCGTCCGTCCATCCGTCCGTCTGTCCATCCGTCCGTCCGTCCATCCGTCCGTCCGTCCATCCGTCCGTCCGTCCATCCGTCCATCCGTCCATCCGTCCATCCATCTATTTATTTATTTGTCCTAGAACGGAGCAATGCTCCAACTACAGTAACTACATACATAATAATTTACAAACGTGCTTATATATAAATATAAAAGTAAGACAAAGGACAATGCAAAATATAATACAACAACTAACACTAAATGTATAAAAAATTGAGTGCGATACAAAGAGTAACAAACAATAATACAAAAATCCAAGACTCAAACAAATATATACAAGACATTGGTAACGTGTTATCATTAAACATAAAACATAAATAACACAATTGAAAATCACATGCCGTTAATTCCTGTATATAATTGTTCCTTAAATTTCTTGTAGGAGAAACTATGATCCAGTTCTATTTTAGACGAAAGTTCATTGTATTTGGTACATAACCTTAAAATACGGGAATTGTTATTCGATATCGTTTTTAGTGTGCTAAAGTAGACAATTGACGGTTTCTGAAATTTGCAATACTGGCATTAAAGTTTATTTGACTAAATAATTCTTCGCTACATACAAGGTCATTCACATGTTTATAAAGGAATTCTACGAACAGAGAATGACATTATTTTCAATTCCTTTATCAGTTGCATATACGGAATACACTGATTATAAGTGAATAATTCGTGGGTTTTGTAGTATATATATCAGATTTTTTTTCTGAATTTTCTCCAGGTGACCATTATAACATTTAAACATAGGTGACCATACAACTGAAGCGTATGTAAGTAAGCGAACACTAGCATAAATAACATATTCACGAATTTTCCTCCTCTTAATTGTCGTTGGTCTTTTAGTGTTGCATCGTCAAATGAAATTCCGCTGGTATACGGTTAGATAAACCTTCTGTTGGGTGTCCCTTCATGTTAGACCAGTGTTGAAGTCAGGATATGCACAATTGCCTTTGTTAGTGGCGCTTTCTGGTTTTGTCGTTCTTTACAGCTTCCACACGTTCGTTTCTCCCGGAAACAGATCTGACGGCTTATCAGCATGTTTTGTGTTCTGACGGTGAAAAATCTCTATGTCCCAATAATTCTGGCAGTTCGTATGGCATATTACTGGCAAGCAATACTGTACCAGTTGTGTTCAAGTTATAACACCTATTTTGTTCAGGACTGGCACCAGATATGAACTTCTGGTTTCTTTTAATTAAATTTGTATTACATTAAATTAAATTTGTATCTGTTTAGTATGAATTTTGAGTTGTATCGATGGTATGTATGTATTTATTCACTGCAATTGGGTACCACCCGGTGGCAGAGTTAAGAATACAGATCAAATTACAAATACTAGATTTACAACAATACCACAATAAGCAATACAAACATGATATTATTTTACTTTACTCACTTAAAACATATCTAATTACTTCTCTATTTACATATTATATACCATTATAATTCAAAAGTTAAACTATAAACCATCTAGATCTTTTCTAAGTTTCTTCAGCGACAGGGGACAGCACTGAAAGACTGCTACAGGCAATTCATTCCATTCTTCAATGGTTCTATTAATAAAAAAAAATTTTCCTACGTCGGTTCTGTATCTTCTACCCTTAATTGTATACCTATGATCGTTTCGTCCATAATAATCCGGATTATCTAACGTCCACCCATGCCTTTACACCAGCATTAGCTTTGAATAATGCTACCAACCTATGTTTTTTACGCCTAATTCTTAATTCCTCCCATTTAGTCTCATCTCCTTTTATAGGCCCAAAATACTTGCCTCTTTTAATATATACAAAACTTTTGATTTGAGTTATATAATATGTTATTTATTATTTGCAGTATTTTGATATTAGAATACTAATGATAAATTAAAATATACTGAAACATTAGTTAAAATAGGAGAAATTTAGAGATTGTGCTGGTTACCAGTACATAAGTTGCCGCAGGATTCCGGCGGCTCTAGATAGCTAGATTTAGAATTTATTTGTTTTTAAATAACCGGCCATCCGGTTAATTGTTTTCTGGATACCAATAAAATATTAGTTTAGGTAGTTTTGTTTTATTTTGTTAAATATTCTCGTAGATGAATATGTCTTGTTTTATATAATAAAAAGATAACATTTTAAAAAGTGGGTAAAAATAAGTTTTGTTTTTAAGGTATTCTTATTATTACTGTATATTGTTTTTTATTTTTAATTTTGTTTTTTATTTTATCTGTAGAATTAGTTTTGTAAAATTATAAAAAGTTTAATAAATGTAAAGGCTTGAAATATTTATATCCCGGCTTAAGAAATTAGGTGCCAGGGACAGATTTTTATTTATTTATTTTAAAATACACGTGGACTCTTTGTGTATATGTGATGGAGACGGCAGCACTCTACAGTGCATGGAACTCTAGTGGCAACGACGAGTCTAAGGACTGCTTTTTATACTTAAAATGGCGACGTTTTCATTGCAAGAACAGCATGTAATCATTATTTTCTCTATTTTCATGGTTTAACACTTATTGAAATTCATCGCCAGTTGAGTGAGGCATTAGTAACGGTACCATGGTTTAGAGCAGCTGGACGGAGACCAGAAGATCCGTGTTTCAAATCCCGACTATGGCATTGCATTTTTCAGTCTGGCACTACCCTTTCATAGTGTGTCCTACACACGGCTAGTGCGAAACAACAATTAATTTCCATAAAGCAGTTTACTTTAATAGTCTAACCGAGGTCATCTTTCCAATATGATCGTATCAATTCTTGATATTACAATATAAATATCTTCTAACATTGTGTTTCTATCCGTAATTCCTTCTTAATGTTGCAAAAGTTTTTATCAATTTGCAACATGAAACAAGTAAACAAAAGGAAAGAAGTTTACCATACTAACAGAAGAGCTGAAAACAGCATACACATTCCTCGAAGATACATCACTCGTTGTCATATTGTTACGTCATTTGGACCGTTACTAAAATGCGACCAGAGAATTCAAGTGCTGGTGTTCTTTTTTTACAAAAGTGTTGAGAAAAGTTAGATGTACACGTGCTTTCAGCAGTTCTGAGTATAAAAATATAATTAAATAACAATAAATATAACAAAAAAGACAAAAACACACAAAACAGAAGAAAAATAGAAAAGAAGAAATGCTATTATATAAATGAGCCTAATCCTCACTCTTTCGCTCATTTCCCTCATATTTCGTAAAATGGGTGTACCAATCGTTCTGTCCTCGTAACTTTAACCCTACAAGTGGAGTCAACCCACAGCGATACATACAAGTAGCATCCGGAGCATAAAGAAATGTTTAAACTAGTACAACAAGTTACGTACACTCTCCTATTTTGTCATGTTATTCTAAGTAGCAGCAGCTGGTGGTGAGAGAATGTTTAGACATACGAGGGCTGTTCAATAAAGAATGATCATTTTCTTGACAACGTAGCTTTACTGATCCTCATAATTTTGATGGTCCTTCTCAAAATAGTCTTCCCTGAATGCGATGCCCTTGTCCCATCGTTTCTGCCGGTCTTCAAGGACATGCTGGGAACCATTTTTGAGAGATCCTTCAAAATTTTCTCCGCAGCCTTCACCACTGATTCTGATGAGTGATAATGCCTTCAACGAAGGCCTTTTTTCAAGTTAGGGAATATAAAAAAGTCACATGGGGCTAAATCCGGACTATAGGAAGGGTGAAGGATGCACGTCACGTTAATTTTTGCAAGATATTTAGCAACAACATTGGCAATATGCGGCCGCGCATTATTGTGGTGCAGCATCCAGCCCGCTTCACGGAAATGTGGTCTTTTGCACCTGATATGGACTTGCAATGTTTTCAGGACATCCCAGTAGTATTGTCCAGTTACTGATGTGTGTGCAGGTACAACATGCTGATAAATCATTCCACGATTATCAAACAATGAGATGACCATAACTTTCCCAGCAGAAGCAACCACTTTTGCTTTTGGAGGGGGGGGGGGTTGGTGATGAAGGAGATTTCCACACTGAGCTTTGCTGTTTGCTCTCACGATCAAAATGATGTAGCCAAGTTTCATCAGCAGTGATTACGTTTGACAGAAACTCCGGATCTTCCTCTAACACCAACTTAACTGCATGTTACCACCATTGCAGCGGTAGACGATACTGAACATGTCTAAACTTGCCTGGTTCTCACAGGCGGGAACCAGGAGTGTCAACAATGAAACTAATACGTGGGTTCGTTTCACATTAAGCTAAGAAATAATAAGACAGAATTTTAGTGCTAATAATTATGACCATAAAAAGTATGATCTTTCTTTATTGAGCAGACCTCGTAGATGTAATATAAGCGTCGGTGAATGAGATTAATAATTTTAAAATCTTTCACAGCAACCTTATTTGTCACGTAAATATGAAAGATTTTACCTTATATTGGAGTCTGAAAATTCTAGATTATGAAAGTGTAGAGCCAGACTGAAAAATCCAATGCCATAGCCGGGATTTGAACCACGGATCATCTTGTTTCCCTCCAGCCGCTCTAACCATTTGAGCTACTATGGTCAACGTGCCAACATGACATTAAATTCTCCAACTGACTCGTGTTTAATGTGATGTTGGCACGTTGGCCATAGTAGCTCAAATGGTTAGAGCGGCTGGATGGAAACAAGAAGATCCGTGGTTCAAATCCCAGCTATGGCATTGAATTTTTCAGTCTGGCTCTACACTTTCATAGTGCGTCCTACACACGGATAGTGTGAAAGAACAATTAATTTCCAGTCTAGATTATGTCCGATAGTAAGTTTTTCAATTAAAATTTTCTTGTGTACTTCCGTTTTCAATTTTATTCCAAGGGAAACCAATCCTAATCGTCCGCAATTGTAGGATGGAAAGGATTGGCATAGTGGACGAATCGACATGGAGAGAAAAACGGTGAATTAATTAGTTTTAATACATAATGTAATCACTTTTATATTTATATCTTTATGCATCTCAGACACATTTTCCACATATGAATTGCTTCTTTCCTAGGGCTCTCACATCGTGGTATCATTCTTCAATCTTATGGGCTCATTTGAGCATCATTTCACCTATGTCATTTATCCTCCGATATGACTTAACGTTGGAGAACGTAAATTAAAAAAAAAGAATATGGCCTTAATCCGATTCGCCCGCTGTTGCAGCGGTATTTATCTTTGCCATTTGGTAGCACTGATTAAGTATCCATCATAACAACAAGGCAGACTGTGGATGTAAGAAATACTGTATGTTCTTATTGTACACATATTTGCAGCAATTTCAATGCACATTCGTTATAAATTTATCTTAAACGAACTTATAAAATAACAAAATGCCGGAAACGGAGCTATTAAATACCTCCGTTCAGTAAAAGAGGCTCGATTTCTTACTTAGACTGACAAAACACAATCGTATTACACAGTCAACTGTCTTAGGTAGTTAACTTCTTCGTTCCAACACAACAATACACTACCGACCTCTAGGGAGCTGATGTTCAAAAACTAATTCTAGTCGTCCGCCAACACAAATCACCCGCAAGAAGCTTAAAACCACCGCCACCACCGTCACAACACTGCAGTCAACTATTGCATAATTTAGATTCAATTTATGTTGTAAAATATTTTGATTTCTGCAGCAAATTTTGCAGTAGAGAGGTGCTTACATAGTTACTAAAAGTATACAAACATTTTAAAAAGTAGCTCCATAGACGTTTCTTGAAGAAAGTTGTTTTTAGATCGTATCATAAATCAATACACGTACTAACTACTAATAACTGCAATAGAAGCTCCATATTCAGTAAATGCTAGCTTTTCGAGAAAATTAATAACAGCCACAGTACTAGAATAAAAGAGAACTAATTGCTGACTTTATTCAACATTAGTTGTAACATTTTGGTGAACATATAATAAGCTTGGATTGATTCTAAACAGTACTCTTACATGGAAAGAGAAAGGTTCTATCTGTAGTAGCTGTAACTCACTGATTGAAAGTCAAAGAATTCAGTGTACTAAATTATTTACGAAGTGTCTACAATGCTTTAATTCAATCTCATTTTAACTACATAAACAGCTTATGCTGTAATTCTGCTAAATAATTAATTCATGACCTCAAAGTGCTCCAAAATCTTGCTTTGAAAATAATCTTCAGTCTTTTAGAACAAATACAAAAACACTATCATGTACTAATATTTTACCATTACAAGTAAGCATAGAGTTGTATGCCCGCCTCGGTAGCGTGGTGGTAGAGTGTCTACCTCACGTTCAAGAGGTCCCGAGTTCGAATCTCGATCAGGGTGAGTTACTTGGAGGTTTTTCTGGGGTTTTCCCTTATCCTGAAAGACGAATGTCGGGTAACTCTAAGCTCTATTGACCCTGGGCTCATTTGAGCATCATTTTGCCCATTCCATTCATCGTCCGGTACGACTTAACGTTGGAGGGCGTAAATTACAAAAAAAAAAAAAAAAAAAGAGTTGTCTGCCCGCCTCGGTAGCATGGTGGTAGCATGCCTGCCTCACGTTCAAGAGGTCCCGAGTTCGAATCTCGTCAGGGTGAGTTACCTCAATAACGTTTTTCCGGAGTTTTTCCTAATTCTGAAAGACAAATTTCGGGTAACTCTAAGCTCTATGGACCCTGGACTCATTTGAGCATCACTTCGCCCACTACATTCATCGTTTGATATGACTTAACGTTGGAGGACGTAAAATTACAATAACAACAAAAAAAGAAAGAAAGTTGTCGGAAATACACCTACAGAAAGTTAAAATCTTCTAAAGTCTAAAGTAGCATTTGAAAGCTCCTCTCTCTCTCTCTCTGTCTCTCTCACACACACAAAACACATGTACATGCATATAAACATGTATATAAACTCAAGAAATAAAGGAAACTTAATAAAACCAACTGTGGCCTGAACAGCTTAACCTCACATGTTATCAACTTATACAATGCACTGCCATTGGAATTGAAAAGCTGTAGGGATATAAAACGCTTTTAAAGAAAACTTGCTGAAGATTTACTGAAGACATATTGTTATAGCTGACAAACTGTCACTCATTTATAGCTGGATTGATTAGCTGACCTGGTAAAAAACTAATATGTTTTAATCTTACAGAATATGCAGTTTTTTTAAGTTTTCTCTGCTCTTATTACCTCTTCAGTTATAGTGAATGTATCTTTGTTGTACATATGTTATTTATGTACGGTAAATAATTCATACTACAGTAATGTATTATAAATATCTTTAAGTGCTGTTTGCCTGCCGTCATTTTATATATTTTTGTACTGTTCCCTAAGATGAGCTTTGGCTCTGGGAACCTTTCCAAATAATAAGAAAGAAAATAAGGAACAGCTCGTATTAAAGTGTAGCATGAATTAAATATTAAGTAAATATCTACTTAAAAGGGAAGTAATGGCCCAGGCTTTTAAACTTGATTATATTGCATATTAGCAATAGCAAACGTATAAACATTTAGAGGATTTATATAGTTCATACACATACCTGTTGTAAATAAATAAATATTGTTGCATTGGCAGCACTCCATACTGAAGTTCAACTTTCCAACGTGACAACATGACTTTTGTCAATGAATTGGAAATAGATGCCCCCACTCCCTGACACTCTATTTCACAATGACTTATGGTATGAAAATATAGACCGTCTTCCTCGCATATTTCCACATAATTGCCAAAGTCAACAGCCAAGTTGAGCAGTTGAGCGACAAAAGTCGTTATTTTCAATTGTAGTATGTGATCTCTTCACTCTGATAAGTCGCTGTCCAAATAAACATTTTTTCACAAACGTGTGTTACAAGAGGATAGCTTCGTTTCAGGAGAAAGTTTATCCTTCGGATTTTTCTCTCTGCCTCCTAATATTTGTCAGCAAACACTGACTATTCAAACGTGACGTCGAGAATCATTTCAGTAACCTATCGCGCTATCCTGTTCCAAATCACTTTTTGACTTGATTCTATTCACATTGTAATTAATTTATATTATAAAATGTAGTTTTACACTACAGAACCGGAGCATCACTTGGATGATCTCAATGCACGCCACTACTAAATAAAAAAGTGTTGCAGTAAAAATAGTCCTCGCTGCCACTTAGAATCACGTCACACAAACTATTCACAGCAGCACCACCAGTAACATAGCTGCAATTAGCATTGATGCACAAAGCCAAGAGTATCTGGAGTTTGGTCAATGGGGGAAGAGCGGAGAGGGTTGGTACAGTGACGTAATGTCCCCCCCCCCTTCTCCTCTGTCCCTGACTTAATTTCTCCTGTGGTTACCGGTATAATGCGAATGCAAAATACATTCATGACGTTACTAATTCTCTACTGCGCATGCTTCATGCTTCATCTCTTTCGCTTTTTCTACTATTCTGTGCATCCCCCACCTACTTGCTTTAATACTTATCTCTGGAGAACAAGCGACAGGAGAAAAAAAAGTGAAGCCCGAAAGCGTAAGAGGTGGGAGTGACTGTTGTATTGTGCAAAGCAGCGGTAAGAAATATGGCCTCTCGGCTGCGAGAAAGCAAGATTCTTTCTGCGAGAAGCAGGAATAAAAAGCATACTCCAAACCAGTGCGTATAAGCGTTCTTTTGTAAT
This sequence comes from Mantis religiosa, assembly GCA_030765055.1. Classification (NCBI taxonomy): domain Eukaryota; kingdom Metazoa; phylum Arthropoda; class Insecta; order Mantodea; family Mantidae; genus Mantis; species Mantis religiosa. The sequence goes on along the minus strand of CM060952.1, from coordinate 197,916,273 downwards.
TGCAGAGGTACAGATAAGACTTTATGCTTTAAGAATAGTCCATGTTTTGAATCGGGAGCAATCCAATTACGAAGTGGAAGAAGATTGTTAATCCAAATTAAGCAATCAGCTGCAGTGTAGTGAGAAGTAAGAAAAACGGAACTTTTCTATCACAGAATGTTAATGAACATGCCCTAGACTAAAATAGCGGAAAAAAATTTGAGAAAGGGGATCTGAGATAGGTGCTGTCTGAAAGGGTACTCTCTTCCTCGAGTTGATTAATTAACTGTTAAGGAATATCTAGAAGATTAATTGAATGTTAAAGGAATATATATATACATGTATATACAGGATGTTACAAAAAGGTACGGCCAAACTTTCAGGAAACATTCCTCACACACAAAGAAAGAAAATATGTTATGTGGACATGTGACCGGAAACGCTAAATTTCCATGTTAGAGCTCATTTTAGTATTTCTCTTAAAATGTTAATGGAAATCATTCGTGCAGACAAATGTCAAAATACCCATTGTGGTTCATGCACGATGGAGCTCCTGCACATTTCAGTCGAAGTGTTCGTACACTTCTCAACAACAGATTCCGTGACCAATAGATTGGTAGAGGCGGACCAATTCCATGGCCTCCACGCTCTCCTGACTTCAACCCTCTTGACTTTCATTTATGGGGGCATTTGAAGGCTCTTGTCTCCACAACTCAGGTACCAAATGTAGAGACTCTTCGTGCTCGTATTGTGGACGGCAGTGATACAATACGCCATTCTCCAGGACTGCATCAGCGCATCAGGGGTTCCATGCGACGGAGGATGGATGCATGTAAGCTCGCTAATGGAGGACATTTTGAACATTTCCTGTAATAAAGTGTTTGAAGTCACGCTGGTACGTTCTGTTGTCGTGTGTTTCCATTCCATGATTAATGTGATTTGAAGAGAAGTAATAAAATGAGCTCTAACATGTAAATTAAGCGTTTCCGGACACATGTCCGCATAACATATTTTCTTTCTTTGTGTGTGAGGAATGTTTCCTGAAAGTTTGGCCGTACCTTTTTGTAACGTCCTGTATATACCTGTATTGAAACAAATGTCTTGTGTGCAATTTCAAGTTTGTTACGGATTCTGAGAGGTAGAATTTTTGCTCCCCTAGGACAGCTGACCGCAACCATAAATCTTAAGGCTCTCACCCCGCGTTTAGTTTCAAACATAGTTTGACAGGAAGGGAACAGTGTGTGAGGTCTAGGGTGAAATTCTCGTAACTGGGACTCCATATGTTTTCTACCGACCAACTAATTAAAAATAATAAGCTGAAGGGGGAAGCGAAGTGTCACATAACCATCTTGAGAAAAACACATATCTAAAGTTCATTCGGTGGCTGAGGGTCGACCGAGACCGTCGTGTGATAACACACGGACAGAAATAGCGTTCATTTAAAGGTAGTTAGTAGCTGGGCGCTAATCCGACGGGTCGTTGTATAGACACGGAAGTGCAACCACTCCCTCGCGAAGCCTACCATTCAGATTTCGCCTAACTAACTTGTATTTCGAGAGTAATTGAAATACAACCGATCGTCATAAGGGAATTAACCTGCGTTTCTTTCCAAATACCCTAATTGATCCATCCAGAACGCCCTGTATCATGAGATCCTTGCCACTGATCCTATATTCATAAATATTAGGACAACTCCGAGAGCAGCCGAGGACATCGATATTCTTCAAATTTTATTAGCGATGCTGACAACCCTGGGAGTCAAGCCCCTGCCAAATAATTGAGCTGAACTGCGCGGCAATATTCACCTGACACCCTGACTTGCCCCATGTCACAGTAACTGAAATCTTTATTTGAATTCTACTTTGTTGTTTAGCATAATATAATTCAAATTGCAGAGTGTTCAAAAGATTATGAACTCTGTTATCTGACTCTCACAAACTCATACCTACGTGATTAACACTTGTTCAACACGCAATGAAACAAATACGTGATGTATGCGAGGTGGTAACGCTGCTTCCTGCCAAGTGGGAGACCGAGCTTGGATTGCCGATTTCGAGGTGAGGGTCTTCTGCTGCTGGGAGACCGGTCCACGACGCACAATGGGGAGGACAATTGAAGAGCTACTTCATTCATGCCCGATTTCATCGAAAATGTTAAGACTTAACACGAGTTTAGCAATAGTTAAAACAAAAATTGCATTTCACCAACAAGTATTAACGTAACACAAGTGTTAAATCTCGTGTTAAACTAACAAGCCGAATTTCTGATGTTAAGTCCTTAACAATTGTAAGTAGTCAAGATGGCGAGCATGAACTCAGCTGTTGATGCCGATTTGCTATATTTAAGACCGTCTAAATGGCATTCGTAATAGAGTAAGGCTTATGAGGAGAAATGATTTTGAGGAACTATCCGAAGAAACTTTTTACGAAGGTATAGAGTGTCGAAACATGTTGCTATGAAGGTTACCGCGGAAGTACAAGAGAGGTTATAACATGCATCGAAAGGAATATAGCGATCTCACCTTTGCTTCAAGTATTAATAACTTTGCGATTTTATAATTCACTGAATTATGTGGATAATACACTGTCCACCTGCCGTCTTGAAACGTTTAAGGCACTTGCCCTTCGCACCTCGTTTTAAATTTACATAATACTGAGTTAGAACAAGCATCGAAACGAATATGAGTATCTCACCTTTGCTTCAAGTATTAGTAACCTTGCGATTTTATAACTCACTGAATTATGTGGATAATACACTGTCCACCTCCCATCTTGAAACGTTCAAGTCACTCGTCCTTCTTCGCTTATCGTTTTAAATTTACGTAATACTGACAAGTTGTTTCGTGCTTGTAGTAGTGACACATGAATTAAATTCGTTTCCAATATTTTCCCCGCGACATCTTTCTCTTTTACATTCACCGCATCCGTCCTCTTATTTTCCACGATATCATTACATTTCGTCACCATTTTAATTAACAATTCTTTCTTCGTCGATGAGAAATTTGTCTCACGGTTTTATTTATGATTTTGTTTATCCGCCATTTGTGCAGACGAAAATAAAAACAAAACCGCATCGGAGTATGTTCAGAAAATCATCCATAGCCTTCTATAGCTGTGATATTTACAAGTTTCTTGGCGTTAACACAGGTTTGTTAACATTTTAAGAAAACAGGTTGGTGAAATGCAAGAAATTTAACATTAGTTTTAGCGCTGTGACAATTGTTACGTTACATTTGTAAACGTCGATTTTAACATCTGTTGGTGAAATCGGGCATCAGTAGTAGTGGCCCTTCTTGCAAAAAACGTATATATCTCAGTTTACCTCCTACCCGTCGGTATCTCACCTGTGTTAGGTGAAGGCAGAGAACTTAGTAACCGGACAGTATACCTTTGCCCGAACAGAGCATATTCATCAATACTATAATACGAGGGGCACTATTTACGAAGGCTGTTCAATAAAGAATGACCACAATTTTTTTTCACAACGTACCCTTACTCATCCTCATAATTTTGATTGTCCTTCTCAAAATAGTCTCCCCTGAATGCGATGCACATGTCCTAGCGTTTCTGCCAGTCTTCAAAGACATGCTGGAAACCATTTTCGAGAGATCCTTCAAAATCGCCTCTGTAGCCCTCACCACTGCTTCTGATGATGGATAATGCCTCCCACGAAGGCGTTTCTTCAAGTTAGGGAATAGAAAAAGTCACATGGGGCTAAATCCGGACTATAGGGAGAGTGAGGGATGCACTTCACGTTGACTTTTGCAAGATATTCAGCAACAGCATTGGCAATATGCGGCCACGCATTATCGTGATGCAGCATCCTGCCTGCTTCATGGAAATGTGGTCTTCTGCGCCTGATATGGACTTGCAATGTTTTCAGGACATCCCTGTAGTATTGTCCAGTTACTGATGTGTGTGCAGGTACGACATGAATATCGAAGAATGAGATGACCATAAATTTCCCAGCAGAAGCAACCACTTTTGCTTTTTGGGGGGTTGGTGATGAAGGAGATTTCCACACTGAGCTTTGCCGTTTGCTTTCAGGATCAAAATGAAGTAGCCAAGTTTCATCAGCAGTGATTACGTTTGAAAGAAACTCCGGATCTTCCTCTAACATCAACTTCAACTACATGTAGACCTGCATGCGAATGTCCTTCTGTTCGGGAATCAACAGTCTAGGAACCCATTGCACACAAACGCATCTTACGTGTAATGTTTCTGTCACCAAGTTGTGGGTGGCACCCAATGAAATGTTCAGCATTTCAGAAAATGATCTTAAGGTAATACGTCAATTCTCTTTCACAATGGCAGCAGCAGTGTTGATGTTTTCTTCCGTAAGAGTAGTAACTGGAGCACCGGGCCCAAGTTCCTTTGAAAATGACTGTCTCCCCTCTTTAAACATTTTAAACCACCTTCTAGCTGAGCTGTAGAGAAGAACACACTCTCCAAAGGTCTCCTGTGACATTGTATTGGCCTCAACTGAAGATTTGTTGAGACGAAAGAAGAATTTCAAAGCTCCATATTACCTCCACTGCAGCGGTAGGCGATACTGAACATGTCTGAACTTGCCTGGTACTCACAGGTGGGAACCAGGAGTACCAACAATGAAACTACTACGGCGTGTTTGTTTCACATTAAGTTAACAGAATATAATAAGATTGAATTTTAGGGCGAAAAATTATGACCATAAAAAATTATGATCATTCTTTATTGAACAGCCCTGGTATATACGATGTACTGGGTAACTCGTGAAAGCGAATTTGTATAGCCATTACAATTATTCCAAAGAACATTTTAAAGTTTTCGAGAGTGTGAGGGAAGGAAATCTTACAGAAAATGCTGCCTTTCTTATTTCGATAGCATTTTTAGTGTTTACGGCAAACGAGAGCCTTACTTGTGTTTCTCTCTAACTTTCTGGTAGCAGGCAGCTCCAACCAACTTGGCACGTAGCTTCGTCACAATGTAAAGATCTGATTATCGCTTTACTCTCCTGTATCCTGAAAGGAAATATGGTATGAAACTACTTAGCCAAGAGTTTATCTCGTTTAACACTAGAAGGACCGGCGAGTACGGTCTACCGAGAAGGACCAAACCGTCATTTTGAAGGGTGCAGTTTTATTTGCCCTTTTTAACATGGTAAACAAATTTGAATGCATAACAGTTTATTTAATATTGTTTATACAGTTTACCAGTATATAATTTTACTTTTGTCTGAAGAATTACATGGTAAAATGAACATTTTAAGCCTAAAAGTTTATCCAAATATATGCGATAACCAAATAAATTGGACAACTTTCCTTAGAAAACACATGTTTTCAAACATAAAATTATGAATACCACAGTATATAGCAGAAAAACACTTTTAAACTTGATTTAGCTCATACAAAGCCACCTGCAGCATCGTAGCCCCTAAGACACGTGTATTCAGCATTGCCTAAACAAGGTCCATAAACATACTTGCTGCTGAGTTGTACATGAACCGACGTCTGCTTACTTTTTCACCTGTTACTTCCTTACAGAGTACCCATGCATTAATAGCTGCCAAGGCAAACACCTGAAAACAAAATCCATGCGTAGGCATAGATATTTCACTGTGTACAGTCGAGCCATTTGACCGACGACGTCAACGCCGTACTTGGTGTTACTGTAGTACGCCACTGATTCTGGTAGCTATTTAGGATGTTGTTTATAGTAACTTGTCATGCACTGAACTCAAAAGAAGCACATTTTTGTTCTTTCTCCCTGATAGCATGTCAGAGTTATGTCACCTGACTTATAAGGTACAAAGGTGCAAAGGTGCTGTAGTACATTTTGCTGATTCATAGATTTCCCATTTACATTTCTTTACTCTACCAACAATGCTTGTACTTTTACGCTTCATACTTTATGCAAGGCATTTGGCTGTGGAAAAATGATCACATTTAATATTTCTTCCCGCAAAAACAAAGGGCTGTATAAGACACATTATAACATGCATTTAGTCCACCGTTATATGCGCCCTGGTTCTCGGACACGCCCCAAGGGAATAAGATTTCGGGATCTCCTACATTCCCATGGCCTCCGAATGCCTCGCGTGGAGAGGTCGTCCATCTGTCCTTATCCTGCATGGCAGCTCGATCGTGCGCGGTTCGATCTCGCTCTTTCAAGCAACTCTAGACTCGCTACTCCACATTCGGTGTTCCAACAACTTTTTGCCGAACTACTGAGCCGTTACCCTAACTATGTTCCGGTCTTTACAGACGGTTCTCAGTTAGGTAGCACTACGGGTTGCGCATTCTTCATTAACGGTGAGGCTCATAAATTTCGCCTTCTAGACTCCGCTTCAGTTTTCTCCGCAGAGCTGTATGCCATCTTCTATTTGCTCCTTTTTATTTGCAAGTTAGCTCCGGGCTCTTTTATTGTCTGCACTGACTCTCTAAGTGCTCTTCAGGTCTTGCAACAGCACACTGCCGCTCACACCCTTGTTTCAAAAATACAGGCCCAGATCTCGCAAATGCTCAGTCGCGTATATCATTTTGTTTTTACTTGGACCCCAGGACATGTGGGGATTTCCGGGAAGGAGGAGGCGGACGCGGCTGCTAAGTCCGCTTGCCGTTTGCCCCGGAGTTTAACAACTACGGTGCCATACCAGGATGTGCAACGTTTTTTCCGTCGCCAACTCCTATCTGCTTGGCAGCAATCCTGGACAGCTTTGGAAGGCAGACAACTCCGGGCGATAAAGGAGAGCGTACAACCCTGGCCAACTTCCTGCAGGGATAACCGGAGGGCCGAGGTGATATTCACCCGGCTGAGAATTGGACACACACGAGCGACTCATGGCCATCTGTTAAGAGGGGAACCGGCCCCTGTGTGTGCTCCGTGTGCAGTACGCCTCACTGTGCGGCATGTATTGCTGGATTAACCGCAGTACACCCGCGTTCGCCAGTCTTTGGACCAAAGGACTAACTTGCTCGGTGTTTTAGGGGACGACCCAGTGGCCGTGGTCAAGGCACTGCGGTTTGTTGCGGAAATCGGTTTTAATAAACAAGTCTGACTTATATTTTATATTTATTAATTTTAGAGATTTTAAATTATTAGTCTTTAGATGGTTTCTTTATGTCCTTTTAATAGTTGAGTGTTTTTATTATATTTTACCTTTTTAGCGAAATTTGTGTAGCTTTTAGGTTTTAGTGTTGACTTCGGGCCCAAATGACCTTGTTGTCGACGGGCCCTAAAACACCACACACTCACTCACTCACTCTGCAAGAGGAACACCTGTGGGGCTTTCATATGCTTTCCTCTAATTATGAGCTTTGAGTATTTGGAATCAGAATTACCTTTTATTTTCATAATGGTATTGTATTAAACTCTGTAAAGCAAACAATAATAAGTTATCGAAGTACACTATTTACAAATGTATCATAATAACTCATTTTAATCCGCAGTTTCATAGCAGCAACGTTCTTAAACAGGCACATCAATGTCGATTCCAGAAGAAAACAAATTATTTTTCTGCCTCAGAGCACTTGACGTGTGTTTTTCTTCCTACGAAACTTTCATTTACTTTACTGACGTCAGTTCGACTCGAATTTTATACATCGTTTATGTGCTTCAGACAGTTGACAACAGTTCTGTACGAGACAAAGTTTACTTTATTTCTACCAGAACAAGGAAACGACTATCGTTAGATTATAAAGTTTCTGATATATAAACTTTCTGACAGGAACCATTAATATTAGATTCAACCCCAACTTAGGGTAAGATGCTTTAGAAAAAGATGATTTTCTCATAGTTTTCGTGGAAGTAGAATCATCCTTTAAACAATGGAACAACAATGATATTGGAGAATATCTAGTTAATTTTGCACTCACCCATTTACTTTGTGTATCCCGCACTTAGTAGATAGTGGATGTGTTGCATTCTACCCAGGAATCTGAATTTGAGATCTTACTCCAAATACATGTTTTGAGGCTCCGAAGGAAAGTTGCATTTTGGAAAATAGTTCGAGTGGTGTATGTGTAGTAGAGGGTGGAGAGAAGGGTGTCAAAATACTTCAATAACAGAATGTGGAGTAAATACTTAATTTCATAATTTAAGTTCCTAAAATGTCACATGAACGTTTTTAAGCAAGTTCCTACATCCCTTCTATGAAAAGATTTTCGTTATGCTTTATGTTACAAAATATTGTACTAAATGTCTAATTAAATTATATCCAATATTTGTGTGATAAGTAGAATATATCGGGTTGTCTCATAAATTCGTTCGATTCTGGTTACGTATTTACGACTTAAACTCCTGAGAACACTGCATGTCTCCATTACTTTTACGTCAAAGAAGTTGCCTAACAATATGGGGTTTGTTTACAAATACAATAATTGAAAAGAATACTATGAACACAAACCACCACCTCACGGCCAAAGGTAAATAGGTCAACTTATGTAAGAATTGGTAACCAAACTTCAGTACGAGTTTGTGGATGCAACAGTGTGGAGTTGTAACTTGTGAATGTTAATATTGTAACGGGAGCGCTGGAACACCCTGTGAAAGCAGCTGGCAGCGGAAGACAGGGGAGGTTCGGTTAGCCACACCTCCTCCTCGTTCGTCTTGTAGTGGTGACAGGCTGTGGTCAGGGAAAAAACATGACTGTGTCGCCTGTTTTCTCTACACCTGTTTCTCGATCTTTCTGTTACTAGAACAATCCTGTAAACACCAGAAGGCGGGATATTCCGATATAAAGAGGGTTACAGACAGACGGAGTTAGTTAGTCAGTTGTTGGTTTGGTCAGTCAGTCAGTTGGTTAGTGTGTGAATGAGGACAGTTCTTGGTGTAAGAAGGCAGTGTTAGTCAGTGACGTGTTAATGAAGGAGAAGATTGTGCAACGGAAGACTGTACGTAACTGGTATGTGCAACGGAGTTTATGTAATCGCGAGTACAAGTGAAGTTGTAACGGACGAACTGGTTAATTGTAATTGTTGCAGCACGTAATTCTGTGTAATTGGCAAGAGTTTAACTGTAAGTCGGTGGAAATAAAGAACATTTTTGAGTGGTGTAATTGGACTTTTTATTTCACGAACCCACAAAGTCACACTGGTGTCAGGAAGCGGGAAAACAACATCACCGAACATTACAACCATGGACGCGGCATTGGAAAATTTTTTGGAGAAGATGATGGAAATGAAGGCCGAACTAATCTCGGAAATGAAGACGGCTAAAGACAACATCACCAGGAAGATGGAAGAAATGCAGGCCGAATTAACAGAGACGCTGGAGACTAGAAATAACCTGGCCGCGGAACTGAAACTAATCAGGACGGCTAGGGACAACATCGCCGAGAAGATGGAACAAATGAAGGCCGAGTTAACCACGGAAATGAGAGCAGTGAACGACGGTCTGGCTACCGAAATGAAGGTGGCGAACGAGGCTCTCGCCGCCAAGTTTGAGGAACGGTTGGCCGGCGTGGGGGATGACGTCACGAACCTGGGCACGCGGAAGGGTCAAGTAGACGACCGCCTTAATGATTTAGAGGAAAAGGCCGACAACATCGCAAAACCCCTCACCCGCCTGACGGAGGAAAACCGGCCTTATGTGTGGACGGAGGACGCCGAAGACGCTTTCCAGCACCCGAAGGAGACCCTGTGCAGCGCTCCAACTTTGGGTTTCCCACAACCGGGTGGCGCCTTCATTGTGGACACCGACGCTAGTGACCATTGCATTGGAGGTGTCCTACCGCTGACCCAGGACGGCCATGAGCGCACAAGAGTGGAAGAGAAGGAGCGTGCCGCAGCAGTCCGAGTAGTTGTGGCAGTGCCTGCTGAAGGCTGGGATAGCGCAGGCCTGAGGAGGGAGCAGCTGGCGGACGCAGACTTGGGGCCACTCTTGAGGGAAGTAGACGCAGGGACGAGACCGACCTGGGAGGACATCGCACCGAGGAGCGCCACCTACAAGTCGCACTGGGCCCAATGGGACTCGTTGAAGACCAGAGAGGGCGTGCTGTTTCGGGTATGGGAGTCACCCGATGGGAAGGCGCAGAGAGGACAGTTGGTACTTCCCCGGAGCAAGGTCCCGGAAGTCTTGGAGGAAGTGCACGCCGGTACTTCAGGAGGACACCTGGGAGCGAACCGAATGATTCACAAACTACGGCAGCGCTACTTCTGGCTGAGACTCCGAGCAGATGCTGGTGGTACACCTGGACCGCCTCGCACGCTACGATGGGGCTGTTCGAGGCGAACAGCTTTGAGGAGGGAGCAGTGTAACGGGAGCGCTGGAACACCCTGTGAAAGCAGCTGGCAGCGGAAGACAGGGGAGGTTCGGTTAGCCACACCTCCTCCTCGTTCGTCTTGTAGTGGTGACAGGCTGTGGTCAGGGAAAAAACATGACTGTGTCGCCTGTTTTCTCTACACCTGTTTCTCGATCTTTCTGTTACTAGAACAATCCTGTAAACACCAGAAGGCGGGATATTCCGATATAAAGAGGGTTACAGACAGACGGAGTTAGTTAGTCAGTTGTTGGTTTGGTCAGTCAGTCAGTTGGTTAGTGTGTGAATGAGGACAGTTCTTGGTGTAAGAAGGCAGTGTTAGTCAGTGACGTGTTAATGAAGGAGAAGATTGTGCAACGGAAGACTGTACGTAACTGGTATGTGCAACGGAGTTTATGTAATCGCGAGTACAAGTGAAGTTGTAACGGACGAACTGGTTAATTGTAATTGTTGCAGCACGTAATTCTGTGTAATTGGCAAGAGTTTAACTGTAAGTCGGTGGAAATAAAGAACATTTTTGAGTGGTGTAATTGGACTTTTCATTTCACGAACCCACAAAGTCACAATATGGAAGGAAAGAAGGAACATTTTCGACATTTAATGCTGTTTTATAGCCGTAGAGGTAAAACCGCCTCACAAACTCAACGGAAAATTTGTGCTGTTTACAGACAAGATGCAGTGACGAATCGGGCATGTCAAAAATGGTTTACTCGATTTGAAGCTGGAAATTTCTCTGTGAAAGACGAACCTCGTTCAGGAAGACCTGTGGTTACGGATGAGGAAAGGAAAAGGACATGATTACGAACAACCCTAGAATAACAACTCGGGAGGTAGGTCAGGAACTAAACTTATCTCATGCAACTATAGCCAGGCACCTAAAGAAACTTGGTTACGTAAATCTTCGGGATGTATGGGTTCCGCACGAACTGAGTGAATAAAATTTAGTTCAGCGCGTTTCCATCTGTGAGGCATTGATAAGACGCAATGAAACTGCCCCTTTACTGAAACAGCTGGTTACAGGAGACGAAAAGTGGATTGTGTACAACAACATCCGAAAGAGAAAGTCATGGCGTAAGAAAGGGGAACCACCACTCTCAATTCCTAAACCAGGGCTTCATCCTGAGAAGATTATGCTGTGCATTTGGTGGGACTGGAAAGGAATTATTTATTACGAATTTTTTCCTCCTGGGGAGACCATCAATTTAGAGAAATACTGCTTGTAGTTGGATCGTCTGAAGGTTGCCCTAGGAGAGAAAAGGCCAGAATTAGTATCTAATGGTGAGGTCGTCTTTCATCAAGACAATGCCAAACCACACACTTCTATGGGAAGTCGTCAGAAATTACGGATTTCGACTGGGATGTGTTACCTCACCCGCCTTATTCTCCAGACATTGCCCCATCCGACTATCATTTATTCCGATCCCTGCAAAACTTCCTTAATGGCAAACGCCTTACTTCCTTGGAGTATTGCAGACTCGCCGTAGAAAAGTTCGTCAACCAGAAAACTGCAAGTTTTTGGAAAAATGGAATTGATAAGCTTCCTGGGAAATGGAGATATGTTATTGATAATAATGGTGCATACTGCACAAAATAAAGTTTGTTTTGAAAAATTCATTGCCTTGTTTACTCTCGATGACCTTGCGTATGTAAACAGATTACCCCTAGATAATTAGGCAACTTCGTTGCCGTAGTTGTGTTGCAGGCATGTAGTGCAGGCGTTCTTTGTCGTAAACACGTAACAAGAATCGAACGAATTTATGAAACAAACCAATATAACTTTAATGACCTGGGCATAATCTTGTGTAGTCCATTTTATTCGGAAATCAGTTTGTGTATCTCATAAGCAGGGCTAGGAAGTTCGTACCGATTTTCTTGAGAGCGGCCAGGCATGGTTATTCCACGCAGCGCTAATAGCAAGGGCAAGGTTCTCGTAGAATGCAACTCATTACTGTAACTTGTATATTAAACTAATACATATTACATGTTTAGCACATGCTTTACACCGAGTGGCCGAATCAATCAAATGCAGTTATGCAGGTGTAGACAGCTTTGTAACTCACATGAAAATATATTTTTGAAATCATCTTACAGGATTGCAAAGTTTAGAGAGTTAGCACCAAAGATATCGCTACCACCACAGCCGATGTCACCAAATGGGAACGTGGCTAGAGGCTGTAATCTACACTCCTGGAAATGGAAATAAGAACACATTGACGCCGGTGTGTCAGACCCACCATACTTGCTCCGGACACTGCGAGAGGGCTGTACAAGCAATGATCACATGCACGGCACAGCGGACACACCACGAACCGCGGTGTTGGCCGTCGAATGGCACTAGCTGCGCAGCGTTTGGGCACCGCCGCCGTCAGTGTCAGCCAGTTTGTCGTGGCATACGGAGCTCCATCGCAGTCTTTAACACTGGTAGCATGCCGCGACTACGTGGACGTGAACCGTATGTACAGTTGACGAACTTTGAGCGAGGGCGTATAGTGGGCATGCGGGAGGACGGGTGGACGTACCGCCGAATTGCTCAACACGTGGGGCGTGAGGTCTCCACAGTACATCGATGTTGTCGCCAGTGGTCGGCGGAAGGTGCACGTGCCCGTCGACCTGGGACCGGACCGCAGCGACGCACGGATGCACGCCAAGACCGTCGGATCTTACGCAGTGCCGTAGGGGACCGCACCGCCACTTTCCAGCAAATTAGGGACACTGTTGCTCCTGGGGTATCGGCGAGGAACATTCGCAACTGTCTCCATGAAGCTGGGCTACGGTCCCGCGCACAGTTAGGCCATCTTCTGCTCACGCCCCAACATCGTGCAGCCCGCCTCCAGTGGTGTCGCGACAGGCGTGAATGGAGGGACGAATGGAGACGTGTCGTCTTCAGCGACGAGAGTCGCTTCTGCCTTGGTGCCAATGATGGTCGTATGCGTGTTTGGCGCCGTGCTGGTGAGCGCCACAATCAGGATTGCATACGACCGAGGCACACAGGGCCAACACCCGGCATCATGGTGTGGGGAGCGATCTCGTACACTGGCCGTACACCTCTGGTGATCGTCGAGGGGACACTGAATAGTGTACGGTACATCCAAACCGTCATCGAACCCATCGTTCTACCATTCCTAGACCGGCAAGGGAACTTGCTGTTCCGACAGGACAATGCACGTCCGCATGTATCCCGTGCCACCCAACGTGCTCTAGAAGGTGTAAGTCAACTACCCTGGCCAGCAAGATCTCCGGATCTGTCCCCCATTGAGCATGTTTGGGACTGGATGAAACGTCGTCTTACGCGGTCTACACGTCCAGCATGAAAGCTGGTCCAACTGAGGCGCCAGCTGGAAGTGGCATGGCAAGCCGTTCCACAGGACTACATCCAGCATCTCTACGATCGTCTTCATGGGAGAATGGCAGCCTGCATTGCTGCGAAAGGTGGATATACACGGTACTAGTGCCGACATTGTGAATGCTCTGTTGCCTGTGTCTATGTACAGTATAAATCTTATGTGACGGGACACAGAATGAGTTTCTCATTTGAAAGACTTCAGAGGTACATTATTGTTTTAGTAATACGGCTGCAGATGAGTAAATAAGTAGTAAAATTCCTGCTAGGCATTTTGTCTAGTAAGAGTCTTCATATATTTAAGAAATTAATTTTATTATTTGAATGTTATTTTACATTCGATCAGGAAATGTTACAATCCGGGTTATAATTGCTTGTGAGTTGCCACAATGTGCCTATTTAAATAATGAGATGAGCCAGAGACAAACCCGTATGTACTATATAAGAATTTGTATGTTGTACATAATGTTCTAAATAGATGTGCATTTATAAAAATCTCATGTCACTTTTTTTCTCTGGGCAACCTGTTTCAATGCCTCTCCGCTGTGGTTTCTTATCTATGACTTGTTTGGATGTCGGGAGAGGGTCGGTCACAACCTGTATAGAAACCGGCGAGCGGTACGAACTTCCTAGCCCTGGTAAGCAAATAGCACGAAAACAAATAAAGTTAAATTGAAGGAAAACTTGTTTTAATAAGCCAGGACACGTTTACGCTTTAAACTGCCATTCCGACATCTCTGTGTTGAGACTGGTTGTACGCTGCCATCTCTAGGAACACACCAGAACTATCCTACTTCGCTTTTCAGTTTATAGATGACAGCAAAGACATTTTACTCTAATTATCTAAATAAATTGAGTTATTATGTAACAAAAAGAACAAATTAAAACGAAAACATAGGCTTATACCAACAATTGTAAATATGTGGTTAATTCGTTACTGCTTAGAAGAAAATTATGCAGTAAAATCAAGTAATGCTCCAAAGGTTCATCATCTTCTTGAGCTCAAGTGTATGGATTCAATTATAAGTTTACCGCAGTAACTCAGAAATTTGTATTTTGTGTTTTGAATCTTATATCCGAATCTTCTGCTTGTTTTTTAAACGTTGCACCGTAATATTACTATTCTTCAAATAATATTGATATGCTACCACTGGAATGCATTGAGTTATATTTATTGAAATTATATATGTTATAATTTAATAATTAAATGAACATGTGATCCAAAGTTGTTTTTAGACTGAATTCTCACTCGTTCAGTTACTCCTAGTCAGCTTCTGTTCCCGCATTTTACTCAGAATTACAAATAATGAATTATAAGATTAAGTAACGAATACTTCAATATTCACAGAGCACTTCAAATAAGAAAAATCATGCGTTTTGATGTATTATATAAGAATTTATAATTTATAATAATTTATCTATTGTATAAGAATTTTTATATTGTACGTAATGATCTAAGTAGATGTGCATTTATGAATGTCTCATAGGACACTTTTGTTCTCTGGGAAACAGTCTCAATGTCCCCCCGCCCAGATCATAAGGTAAGAATAAGAATTCACTACGGACGGGGATTTCAGCACTTCGGTCATACTTTCCTGTTTATCTGTGCCGCTCAAAAGTGGCACCAAGGTGGACATGAGGTGAGGGAAGACATAAGACGACCTATTCAGGAGCTCTGACAAAGTAGAAGGCGAGCTGCCTAACAGATCCAAGTATTAGATCTTCTATTTCGTTTAGTCCCCCACTATCGTTATAACTTCTGGTGTTGAGAATGCTCTTAACATAGCAATGAACTAAAACAATTGAAACCATCGTTTCCATATTTTGAGTCATGCATCCTTAATTTATTGGAACCTCACTTAAGGGAATGCAGTACTGAAATTGGCTATAAATATGCGAGAAAATATTTTTTTTTCGTGAGCTAAAAAATACTTGGAACCTTTTAGTATCTGAGGCGAAAACTTCCGTCCAGCCCTGTAATAATTATTATGTAATCATATATATATATATTGTCTGTACAGTATTTACGTATATTAAGTTTTATGTATGATTTAATTATATATACCATTTTTCAGATATGTGTACTCATGTAAAATATTCTCGGCTTGTTGGCAGCTAAAGTTCTGTAAATGGGAGAGCTTTATGACTCTGTTTACCTGCAGCCATTGTCAGCCGAACCTAACGGGAGCATCTTTTGTATATGCTAGGGTTCAAGGACCCAGAGCAACGTCTGTTTTGGAAGAAAGTGTGAGAAACCGGAAAACAAATAGGCATCAGCCGATGTTGGGCAGCCTATCAGAAGGCAAAACACCACCAACGCTATGTGTAGCGCGAAAACTCTGCCAATGGTGTTTTGGATGAGCTGACGCCACGGGGAGGCTCAGTTCAGTATAAATAGTTCGGAAAACGTACAGAAACCCCTTCTTCACTCTTTCCTAAAACATAGATTCTTCACTGTCACAGTGGCGGGAAAAACATCTACACGAAGGTCTATCCGCGGCGGAGTCCCCGAAGGTTCTGTGTTATCCCCGACGCTGTACAGCGTCTACGTGGCTGACCTTCCCACTGAACAGCACGTCAACATAGCACAATATGCTGACGACGTGCTGTTATTCTCAACAAATAGACACCCACGCAGAACCTTCAACCCCATCCAACGTTACCTAATCCTCTTCCAGGATTGGTGCACGCTTTGGCGATTGTCCATTAATACGGAGAAAAGCCAAGCGATATTGTTCACCAAGCGCCGCTTTCCCGCCAATTTCCCCCAATTCACCTACTTCGGGCAAGGGATCAGCTGGGAGAATTCAATCAAGTACTTGGGAGTCAAGCTGGACAAGGGCCTAACTTTTCGGGAGCACATCCAGGAGCAAGCTCATCGGTCGTGTGGTGCCGTGGCATCACTTTACCCTGTGCTTCGGTCTGCGATGTCTGTTCCCCTGAAGTTGCGCCTCTTTATGGCTCTGGTCCTCCCTATCATGCTCTATGCGTGCGAAGTCTGGGATATGGCCGCAGGCTCACATCTAGTTCTGCTCCAACGTGCACAGAATAAATGTCTTCGGATTATTTATTCTGTTTGCACAAGGTTCCCCGTGAGATTACTTCACAAGGCTTCATCCCTCCGATATGTGGAGGATGAAATTAGGCGCCGGGCGACAAAATTCTTCGAGGGTTTGCCCCAACATCAGAGCGCCCTCGTCAGATCCCTTGGGGATTATGTTCCTCGTGAACGTCGCTTAAAGCGATACCGGTTACCCCGCATGTCTTGCGGTCACTACCGGTAACCACATGATCTCCATTCCAGCCTAAATTAAATTTCAGCTAATCCAAAATTTTAATTCTGGAATATTCAAAATTATACATACCTTCTTCCTAGTTTATTAACTAACCCACCAGCGGTGCACGCTGTCCGTAGCACCCGGTTCATCATTCCCTGAGGAGCAACAAGCTACCTCCCTACACTAACCCCACTTAAAATACACCCGCCATTCTGCAACATCCACATCCCGCCACTACGTGGTTAAGCTCTTCCCAGAGCAGGTACACGATTTGACCACCCTTCGGGCTGTTCCAAACAGCCCGCCAGCATCGAGTTGAGTTGAGAAACCCCCACTTGTCGACTGACCATAACAGGCAAAATCTGCGCTAGTCGAGTTTAGATCCTCGCGTTTAAAATGGCCGTAGATTCCGCGTGTGAGAAACACGAGAACGTGAAATCCGACCGCGAGGGTTAAAAAAATGTATTATTCGTTCCTTCGAAATCCAGCAAGCCGAGGACATTAGCTGACAGATGTCCACAGTATCTGGCGATCATGTAGGTGTGGCGACAATAAAATGCATTTATGACTGTGTCTCCGACGTCTACTTTGAGCTTCCGACCTGTCCACTTGACCCTGGATTTCCGACCCCTGTAGCCAATCCGGCACAGATGAGTCCTTGCTCATGTGTGTTCGTAAGTTCCTGATGCAGCCGAGGCACACATCGTCACAAAAAATCATCGAGTAACGTCGGAGAAAGCAGCAGAAGCAGAAGCCAGCAGCCGCCATCTTGAGGGAGGACCTCAAAACGTGTCCTGTGACTTGGCGGACTCGGTTGAGACCAGCTGACTGTCTCATATCATAATCCGACTAAATTTGAGTTTCAGGCATTTAAATAACCTCACATGAAAATTTAATGCCCATGTGCTCGTGCATGCCTGCCTTTGGATTTAGAGAATTCTGTCATTTGTGTTCGATTAAATGTACTGAATTAATACATTTAAAATTAGCGGTCAAAGTTTCTGGCGGAATTTTATGTATGGTTATTTTTTACAATATGTGGTACCATGGAAACAAAACACTGACTGCAAACATTGAAAGCAAATAGTGATGTTTATATTTTGCTTTTGTGTGAATTTCTAACTTGGTCGTGATTATCTTATTTCTCGTTAAACTACATACTGTTTATATACAGTTAATGAGTTTTATGCCTGATTTCACCAACAGATGTTAAAATCGACGTTAACAAATGTAACGTAACAATTGTCACAGCGCTAAAACTCATGTTAAACTTCTTGCATTTCACCAACCTATTTTCAGAAAATGTTAACAAACACATGTTAACGCCAAGATACTTGTAAATATCACAGCTATAAAAGGCTGTAGATGAGTCGTATTATTTTCTAAAATTCATAAATGATGAACAAAATCATAAATAAAGCCGTGAGACAAATTTCTCATCGACGAAGAAATAATTGTTACTTGAATTGGTGATGAAGTGTAAGGATATCGTGGAAAATAGGAGGACAGATGCAGTGAATGTAAAATAGAAAGATGTCACGGGGAAAATATTGGAAACGAATTTAATTCAAATGCATGTGCCACTACTACAAGCACCAAACAACTTGTCAGTATTAAGTAAATTTAAAACGAGGAGCGAAGAACAATTGCCTTAAACGTTTCAAGACGGGAGGTGGACAGTGTATTATCCACATAATTCAGTGAATTATAAAATCGCAAAGTTATTAATACTTGAAGCAAAGGCGAGATAGTCATATTCCTTTCGATGTATATTCTCAGTATTACGTGAATTTAAAACGAGGTGCGAAGGACAAGTGACTTAAACGTCTCAAGACGGGAGGTGGACAGTGTATTATCCACATAATTAAGTGAATTATAAAATCGCAAGGTTAATAATACTTGAAGCAAAGGCGAGATTGTCATATTCCTTTCGATGTATATTGTAACTCATTATTACGTAAATTTAAAACGAGGTGCGAAGAACAAGTGACTTGAACGTTTCAAGACGGGAGGTGGACAGTGTATTATCCACATAATTCAGTGAATTATAAAATAGCAAAGTTATTAATACTTGAAGCAAAGGCGAGATCGTCATATTCCTTTCGATGTATATTCTAACTCATTATTACGTAAATTTAAAACGAGGAGCGAAGAAGCACAAGTGTCTTAAACGTCTCAAGACGGGAGGTGGACAGTGTATTATCCACATAATTCAGTGAATTATAAAATCGCAAAGTTATTAATACTTGAAGCTAAGGCGATATCGTCATATTCCTTTCGATGTATATTCTAACTCATTATTACGTAAATTTAAAACGAGGTGCGAAGAAGGACAATTGACTTGAACGTCTCAAGACGGGAGGTGGACAGTGTATTATCCACATAATTCAGTGAATTATAAAATCGCAAAGTTATTAATACTTGAAGCAAAGGCGAGATCATCATATTCCTTTCGATGTATATTCTAACTCACTATTACGTAAATTTAAAACGAGGTGCGAAGAAGGACAATTGACTTGAACGTTTCAAGACGGGAAGTGGACAGTGTATTATCCACATAATTCAGAGAATTATAACATCGAAAAGTTATTAATACTTGAAGCAAAGGCGAGATCGGTATATTCATTTCGATGCATGTTCTAACCTCTCTTGTGCTTCCGCAGTAACCTTCATAGCAACATGTTTCGACCATGTATACCTCCGTAAAACAATTTTCTTCGGATAGTTCCTCAAAATCATTTCTCCTTATAGGTCGTACTCTATTATGAATGCCATTTAGACGGTCTTAAATATAGCAAATCGACATCAACAGCTGAGTTCATGCTCGCCATCTTGACTATTTACAATTGTTAAGGACTTAACATCAGAAATTCTG
This sequence comes from Mantis religiosa, assembly GCA_030765055.1. Classification (NCBI taxonomy): domain Eukaryota; kingdom Metazoa; phylum Arthropoda; class Insecta; order Mantodea; family Mantidae; genus Mantis; species Mantis religiosa. Next base: position 197,896,565 of record CM060952.1, on the reverse strand, counting down.
CTTGTTAGTTTAACACGAGATTTAACACGAGTGTTACTCTAACACTTGTTGGTGAAATGCAATTTTTGTTTTAACTATTGCTAAACTCGTGTTAGGTCTTAACATTTGTTGGTAAACACGGGCATTAGTGTGCCATTTAACATTTATAAATGTGTGTTATACATCTAAACGTGCATATAACTGTTATATAGGTTATAGGTAAAACATTTTTGGAAACAAAAGAACTTTTGTTGACTGTGTACATAGTTAGGATCATGAATAGGCTAAACGATACACGATACACGTGATAAACGTTCTAAACAGGAAACCTTATGTGGATAGTAGTGAATCCATTGTACATATGCAACTACTGAAGCAGTGTGTGAACCTGCCTCTGATTGTGCAAATGAACCAGGACTATCCAGATTATCTGCTAATGAAAAGAAGATCACTGTAGAAAAAGTTTAGGCTGCAGTAAGGCTAGATAGATCTCAAGCTGACTTTTCTATAGTACCTAAAAGTGTATGGGAGGAACTGTATAAAGCATCTCTAAATTTAGCCAAGGGAAGGACCAATTACGCTTACTTCATTCAGCAACTTCTGCGTAGGTAACTTCTAAAACATCCAGAAGGAAACTAAAATTGAAGAAAACTGCTGCAGAAAAGAGAAGGAAGAGGCAGGAGGGTCCAACTTAACTATCTGGAGAGTTTTAGTCTGCTTCAAGGTATATTACTGAGAAGGAAAGTGTTTTAGATTTTAAAATATTTCGAGTTACTCAGTTACAGCTTTTTCAACATTTTTTGTCACTCAAAATGTTCCACACGATGCAGTTTTGACTCAGTCCCTCTAAAAGTTTCAACACACGTACTTAGAAAACAAACAAAGGTTTCTGTCTAATGAATTTTTCATATCATTACATTTTTAAAGTTATTGATATTTAAAGGTAAAGGTTTAATCATTTTTGGGCTTTTTTGTTCGCTCCATGCCTTATTCATTCCCTCTGGAACTAAAGGCTGTATAATAAATTGATATGATAAACCTTTTCTTCATAAGCATCTGAAAATTGTTAGAAACAGAAACATTAAAATTTTGTAAATTTTCATCATGTGGAGCGGTTTGAATTATGCCCAAATTTTGAAATTCACAAATTCTGTGTCCACTATGCATCAGAATTAAGTGGTAAAATTTCAGCAAGATTGGTTTTGGCTTTAAGTGCTGCTTTCCCTTAAATTAATTTCCATTTTATTTAAGTTTGGGCAGTTTTCGTCGGTGAGATGTATTCAAATCGCACTATTTTATATTTTATCATTTACATAAGCATAAGGTGACTTTGTGGGTTCGTGAAATTAAAAGTCCAATTGCACAAACTCAAAATGTTCTTTATTTCCACCGAATTACAGTTGAACACTTGCCGATTACATAGAATTACGTAGCGCACACAATTACAATTCACCAGTTCGTCTGTCACAGGTCCACTCCACATTCACAATTACGTACAACTCCTCTGATACACGTACACAGTCTTCCAGTCCGTTCGCTAGCACGGCGTTCCTCACGGCTGCTCGGTTATCTTCTGACCTATCTAGAAGATTCCGGGTTAGATGAAATATCCCGACTGTTCCAGACGTCAGGGGGAGGGGAAAGAGGCGGCCAGCGACCAGTGACACTTCCCTCACCTCACCTTCAGTGAATGCCACAAGATAAATGCATAGGCGTGGGATAAATGCCTCCTGTCGCCCACCCACCTGCTAGCTGGCCGTGCCTTCCGATAATTAGGTGACAATAAACTTCACCGTTACTCACGTCCATAGAGTAACAGCTTATTAATAAAGCATGTGTTATTCTGATAATATAGTTTTCATTAAATATTTCCAAACGGATAGTTGCATTCATTATTGACTTATTTTTGCTGAGAAGTATCTGAACATAGCTTTAAAATTAGACAACTAAAGGTAACTAATTTAAAAAAAAAATACTTAAGCGGCAAACATGCATCGTGGTTTATACTAGGCTTGGCTGATAAGTCCCGAGCCTCACATAGAGATGGCACCACTGGGCTAGTTTGACGGATAGCATCATATAGTTTTAACTGTAGACTAGCTTGTATCCATAGTTATAGGTCAATAGCTTATTTAGTTTTTAAATCACAGAATTTTAAACAAGACAGGTGTAGAGGTTTCATGAAAATGGAGGATTTTGAAAGACGAGAAATGATTAAATATTTCCATTTGAAGGGTGTAAAGCGTATCGAGGAGGAATTGGAAAGTACATTGAAAGACTCTGCCCCTTCATATGCAATGATTACAACTATGGAAAAATAGATTCAGACTGAAAAATTAAATGCCATAGCCGGGACTTGAACCACGGATCTTCTGGTTGCCGTCCAGCCGCTCTAACCATTGAGCTTCTATGGCCAACGTGCCGACATGACATTAAATTCTCCAACTGACTCGTGTTTTTCCCGGTAAACCACTAGGAGTTCTCATAAACACATGAGACAACCACCTTAATGGCGACTTACTATGCTGTAAGTACTTTAAGGCCCGGGCTTTATAGTTCGGACCACTATTAGGTACAATTAAGGGAAATTGATTGTTATTTCACACTGGCCGTGTGACATTGAATGGCTATGGCTGACTCTATCTTTCCATACTTTAGCCTACACACGGCCAGTGTGAAAGAACAATTAATTTCCAATGATTACAAGGTTGGTTACAGAGTTTAAAATGGGACGTACGAGCACTACTGATGAGCCTCGCTCTGGAGGTCCTGTGGAAGTCACAGCTACAGTGATCAATGAAAAAAAATAATTGTTTATTACTGGAAGCCCGCAGACTAAATTTGTTTGAGGCAGCAGAGACTGTAAACATTCGAGCGTGCAGGTAATATATTAAATAATGTCCTAAGCTTTTGCAAGGTCTGTGCAAGTTGGGTACCGCGTTTGTTGATACCTGATTAAAAGTTGTGAAGAAAAACTGTTTCTGTTAGGAACAGTGAATTTTTGAGACGGTTGATTACCATGGATGAAACTTGGTTACATCACTACACTCCAGAAAGTAAATCACAGTCAAAGCAGTGGTTTAAAGTATCACTGGTGGCTAATACGCAAGCTTACTGGAACATTTGAGTGAGGTTATGTTGAGGAATAAAGAAACAAATAAGTGCTGATTTTATTGTGAGGCCCAAGACTTGTCAGCCGACCCCCGTGGTTAGTGAGCTGCTAAAGAAATGAATGTATATGATTGTGTATAACGGAAGTTTATACTTAATAAATATTATTGTAGAAACTTACCTGTTCTACCCAGACGTTTGTGGTCATTATCTGATTCTTCAGGTTCTGTAACGAAACAGAAAAAACAAAACAGTTAAAGATTGTATTTATTACTTTCCTGAGTCACAAGCTAAATACAAAAGTTTTGCGTTGTAGCCAACACTATTTTGCGGGGCGAATCTATATCTAGGTCAAAAAAAAAAAAGAATTAATATAATTTTAATAAATTATTTCAAATATTCCAGGTTCCGGGGTTTGTTTATGTGTATTTATAATAATTAGGGGTTCCTAAAATGTCGACCAAGCAGATACATGGAATATGAGAAGGTATTTTCACACAACTAACGATGATGACGGCAGATAATTACAACTGGCCATTAAAAGCAAACGCCGACAATGCAAACTAGAGTTATATTTAGGTTTAGCAAGATAGCAATAAGTATAATAGATCACAACTGACAAGCTTTCAAGTATTACTGGCAGCGACAATGAAACACCTAAACTTAAGACATAGCGCTACGGCGAACATTCGAGCCCCTCCCTGAATGGAAGTTGTTCGGATTGGGTTGGTCTCGAGGGGACAGTGGTTCCCGATACCCGTGGGAGATCGGGTACGCCTCCGGATGGGGTTGAGGGAAGCCATATATTGCCGCGTACTAGACTGCATAGCTAGTAGAAGGTGTGCTAGATCACCAGATGGTCGTACCGAGATCTAATCGGTAGTCTTCCCCTTTGGGGTTGGCGCGCGTAAGTGGCGTATCTACTTCCATCCCGTCTTGTGTCCACAGGACCAGATGGGGGGCCCTTGTTAGTCTCTAGGTTTTACCCTATGGAAAGCCCCACGGAGGTGCTGAGCAGCCTTTTGGGACAGCTCAATAACTCCCCCTGGTCATTAAAGGGGGGATCAGTCTTCACTCTTTGTGGATTGCCTGGTAGATATCCTCAGTTTATATATATGAAAGCTCTCATATCAGTTATTAAAATATTGAGATATTTCATATATAAAAATTAAAAATGATCGGATGTTTCACATGGAATTAAAGGTACAGATGGGTTTAATAAAAGAGGGGACAACTGGTACCTCAAAACGCAATTGGATCACTTTTGCGTGTCCATTGGGAGGGAAGGATGCGATGAAGAAACCGTAGGGGAAGTATGGGGACGCCGTAAGCGGCAGAGACGCGTAGCGTTTCCTCCTTATTAGGGCGGCTGCTCAAAGTCGAGGCTGGCCAAGCGGTACGCCAACTACCCTGTCGGCGATACTGCAGCTACGGACACGCCACCAAGAATTTTACAGCCCGACCCAGGTGCCACTATTACGGTGCCCCAACGCTGACTGGGCAGTGCAGACAGCAGGACCTCCGCCGCCGCCGCCGCCACCGCCGCCGCCGGTACTGCGCCACCTGCAACGGTCACGGTCACTACACAGGTCAAGCGCAGTGTCCACTCTACCCGCAGGAACATCGCCCGATCACGGGTACTACGCCTCCAGCAACAACACCAGACCGCACCAGCTCCAGCAACCGACACCCCTGGAGAGGACCCGAGGGACACCCTGAGCACCCTCCGACGGGAAACGCAGAACATCATAAATCGACTGACTTCTGTTGAGGCAACCCGCTCCACAGGCAACGCAGATATCAGAAAAGACCCCCGCACCTTACACGCCGACGTCGTGAGCATCGGACCCAGGCTAGCAGCGCTGGAAGACACATCCGCGTCAGTTGCCAACCTTCACCGCGGTGCTAGAAATCAGCTGACTGCTATGGAGACCACCTTCTCTGTTGCCAACTCCGACACAAAGGGCAAACTCCACACCCTGCACGCCGAAGTCTCGAGCATCGCACCCAGGATTTCTGCACTGCAAGACACAACCACGTCAGTCACCACACACCAACGCAGCACAATAGAACAGCATCAGAGGAACACGGAATTTCACACCACCGGTACTGCATCCATCACGGACCGCTTGGATTAGGTTGAGCAGCTCATTCAGCAACCACAACAAAACGAAGCCCTTGCCTCCATTACCAGGAAACTGGCTCGAATGGAAGAGAGCCACGTACAGCTCGAAGCTAAGATCAACAAAATACACCACTCTGCAACCGAGGACATTCCAACACTACTGCTATCAACCAACGCCCGCTTACAGCACATCTCACGGCCAACCGGACTGACTCCTACTCACCCTAGCAGCACCACGTACTCCACACACAACAGCCACGCTACAGCTGCCACAGCGGACCTCGACGAAGCCAGGACTACCCAGTACTTCGCCGAAAACCCCAACGCTTGCCTTACCGGCAAGGAATTCTTACGCCTGATGCGCACAGGCAATCCCTATCCCTCAAACAACTACTAAAACTATATCCCGCCCAATTCCTTGTACAAACCCCGCTAACTTCCGGACTGCTGCTACCGCAATACACCACCAATACCCGGAGGGATAAAAAAAATAGTTACCCTCGTGGGGAATAGAAAAGAAGTTTCAAATCCAAGTCTCAGTGCGACTGAGTCGCCCGTAACATGAAAGAGTGAGACGAAAGGTGCTTCATCTCCCCCCTCCGCCCGAAAAAGTGCAATCAATCATCATTCAATTTAACCTTTGCAAGCAGAAATAAACTCAAATGGCATCTGTCTCGCTTGTTACTTTCTTTGACAGAAACGTTGGTTTTAGTTTATACATCTTCTAATATGTTTTCTTAGAATACTCCAAAGTGTGCTGTTACTCATCTGAAGTTGCTTCGATACCTGTGCAACAAAGCCAAATGACTCAGGAAGAGAAGTCCCTGGGAATTTTCAGTACAGCATTACCTGTTTTATTCAGCATCGCCTCGACATTACAGGTTGAAAGTGGATGCGCTACTTAACGTTGGCCAGCCCTTATGGAATGTCCACCGAACAACTCGGTTGAGCTGCCAGTGTTCTGGCGCACCAGCTACTAGTTGCCCAGGCTGGTTGCACCGATGATTCTCAGATCGTCGGCCAAACCCACCTGGGTGGCAAGCAGATCTACCAGTTGCAAAATAATTAGTAATCTACTGACTTTATTCGTTGCATGAAGCGTCTCGGCGTAAATTGCATCATTGTTTACGCTAATAAACACACAAAAATGTACAGGCAAGCGGAATATTGAATTACACTAAGTCTGGTGCCCTGTTTACGAAAATACATTCACATTTTTTCTATCACTTATGGTTTCGTAATTTTTGGGTGATCTCATATAACCATTATATATTCAGCGCGCTTAGATTTCCACGCACTATACATTTACCCCAGATCTGTATCTGGCCCCGACGCCATCGTCTTCTCGCCTGTTCGTTTGCACTAGGTAGAAGAGAGGGTTCTGTTGCCTAATAATGAAAAGAAAGTCACAGTTTGTATGCTGCTGTGAGTCAAGCAGTGATACAGTATGAAGAAACAAAGACGTGGGTGCAAAAATTCTCCCAACATATTTTGTTACATATGTGGCAAATTTACACTTAAATCTCAACAGAGACACATTTCTTATGTTCTGAAAATGCAAAAAGACATTATTTTGTGTGTCCAGTAGGTGACAAGGCTCACAGTTGGACACCTGAAGTGACATGTAAGACATGTGAATTAAGACTGATTCAGTGATCAAAGGGTAAGAAAGTGCATTTGCCTTTTTGTGTGATATGGCGTGAAGCAACTAATCATGGGGATGATTGTTACTTTTGCTTAGCAAATGTAACCTTATTTTCTTCAAAAAACAAAAGAAGCATTAAATACCGTGGCTGACCACCTCACTTTAGCTGTAAGAGCAGTCCCACATGGAGATGATCTATCTATCCCTGTTCCGCCTTCTACATGACAAGAACTATCTGAATCCGACAGATCAGGGTGAGTTACCTGGATAAGGTTTTACCGGGGTTTTTCCTTATCATGAAACACGAATGTTCGGCGACTCTAAGCTCTGTAGACCCTGGGACCATTTGAGCATCATTTCATCCATTCCATTTATCGTCCGATATGACTTAACATTGGAGGACGTGAATTACAAAGAAAGAAAAGAAAGCTGCTCATCTGTTTCCTACATGCAATTACATTTTGTTGTCTTTTGTTTCATGACTATACTGTTTACGTGAGCTGAACTAAATTGATATATGTAAAAATTAACATTTTATTTTGCGTCAAATCATGTAGTTAGCTACTGAATGGAAACAAGCCCATGTCACCAATTCTGCGCTTAGTTAACCATGGCTTAACGTTTTGCAGAACGACGGAATATTTATGTGACTCAGTGCAGTTCAAATCGAGCTGTTGTAATCAATTTTTAACGTCAAAGTAGCACAAATCTGTCCTGAACAAACGACTGGTTGTCAACCTGCAGTATTGATTTATAAATCCTTAAACTGAGAGTAGAGTTTCAAAGAGGCAGGTCATAAATTGGATACAGCAGACATCTAAACTGCTTGCTGACCCAGCAGGCTCAGTTACTTACTTCCTTCTACTAAAATCACTGGTCTAACTCCTCTTCTTTACGACTTTGGACTCTTTCAGATTTATTGCATTTAGTCGTCAGGCTTTGTCAGCTTTCATATGAAAAAACACATTTCCAACTACTATTCTACAAGGGAGAGGCTATTGGCTTGTTTATGACGCAAGGAGAGATAAACCCCCTTACAGGATCTTACAGGAGTAAACTGCTTTGTGGTACTACTTAAAGCCTGTGACGACTACGTCCCAAGTCTTTACAAAGGAGCAATGTTGTAAAATATGTACAGTAAAAACCATCAAAAGTACACGAGTTTCTTTTTTAAATAAACGGAAAATTACAAAGTATAGAATTACAAATTCTTGTATAAATAAACTACTTGGTGATACGCTTAAAAGGCGTATTACGTTTGTTTCCCAACCCTTTACAAAGGAACAATGTTGTAAAATATGTATAAAGAAAGCCTTTCAAGGGCCTTGTACTACTTATTAAATAAATAGAAAATTACAAAACATAGGTAAGGATCTTTCATCATGATGTATAGGCAACAAAATGACATATCGTATAGGCAATCATAGCTGTATTATAGTTCTGCATGCCTGGTATGATTAGTAATGAAGTCTAAATTATTTACGAAAAGATCATACGTTTCCTTTCCGGAAAATACATCTCTCAAAACTTACATGTCATAGAATCAGTCATAAAATCGGAATAAAGCATGTAGTTACAACAGCTACCCCTTTTTAAAATGTTCAAATTTTTATGTTATTTAACTACCATGGTATTTTCATCCACAAAACCTTATATGAAGGTTTTTTGTCAACGATTTTGTATATATTAGGCGAACAAGGAAAATAAGACAAGTTTTAAAAGTTCAATGCTCAAATAGTAATGCTGGAAGCTTTAAAACTTCATAGAATTTGTGTGTACACATTCAAAAGGGCTATGTTACAAACTAGTAAGTTAACGACATCAATGTACCACAAATAAATTCTTCATTGCACAGAAATTATACCTAGGTACCCCAATTTTGATATCTTAAAATTCGAAGGAATTTTATCACGCAAGGATATATATTTTTACTGCAATACTGGGAGAAATGTTTACTTACATTTATTCATTGTGCACATCATTCGGTAATCACCATCAAAACATTAACTACAATTTTATGACTTTATATGCATACTAACACTTATTTTTGGAACATTTTAGGCTGGCCCCGTAACTCAGTCATTAGGGTACCTGTCTACCGTGCTAGAGGTCCCGGGTTCCATTCCCGGCGGTGGGGATTTTTCTCCGATCCAGGTAATTCCCCATTTTTTCCAGAGTCTGGAAGTATAAATGAGATTGTGAATGTGTGCATGAACTGATGATTAAAACCCGACGAATACGAGTTAACAACACCTACGATATGTTTCAAAGAAGAACGGCCGGAGTTAAAGGCAACAAATAAAAATAAAAACCACACATTATTTCATTTCAAATATAGGGAAAATATACATGTTTTATACGAAACTAAAGTAGTGATTTACCTAATAATAGATGGATATCAGAAAGAAGAGCAGAAACCATAGACAGAAAGAGATTACCGGGAGAGAGAAGATATATATGGAAACTGAAATGTGTAGTGTTTAACGTTCACCCTTACTACATACGGCACTGCAGGCGGTGACACTGATGATACATGAGATGAAGATGGAGCACCGGTGGAATGAGATGGCGGGGGAAACCGGAGGTCCTGGAGGAAACCCACCCCAGCGCCCTGTTGTACACCACAAATCTCACTTTGCGGTTACCTGGGATCGAACCCGGGCCGCCTTGGTGAGAGCTAAGCGGCCTAACCACTGAGCCACGGCGCGGCCGATGTATATGGAGAGTATCAGAGCGTACAGATACAACTGATTATGCAGAAGCGGAGAGATGACTACCCGGATGTTTGGAACTGACGAAACAGCTCCATCTACTGATGCCAGTTCCTTTAGAGATGGACACCAGTTGCAGAAGAGGAAATTTTAAAATTGTAGGAAACAGTCTTTCGTAGCTTGTTATAAGGATTAAATCTGTAGTAGAAATGTAGATGTGATTTATATTGTTGGTGGAGAAATAAAGTAGAAGAAAGACTTTTGATGGATAGAGCCAACATGAAAAGTTCAATGCCATGGCCGGGATTTGAAGCACGGATATCCTGGTTTCCGTCCAATCGCTCTAACCCATTGAGCTACCATGGTCAACGTGTCATCCTGACATTAAATTCTCCAACTGACTCGTATATTTCTCCGGTAGACCATGTTGGCTCTATCTATAAAAAACCCTTAGCCTATATACGGCTAATGTGAAGAAATGATTAATTTCCATCAATTAACTAAAATAATAGAAGAAAGACTGTTTTAGATGCATTAGATAAATAGATTTGTAAGGTTACTGGAATCTAGTAATATGTAGGATTAGCAAGTTCAAGGTGTGTATAATAAGACCTGGAGCTTTTCTGGCGATTAATACGCTCACTTTATTCTTGGGCAACCAGCTAGGTGAAAAGATGATTAGATATCCACGTTTAGGGAGTGTGCGTCTCTCCCATCATCAGGATATTTATAAAATGTTAAAACCACAAAATGAAATAACACAAACATAAACAAAGACAAAACACTATCAAAATTCCCATTACTGAACAAAAGACTGTTTTCAGTAAATTAAATGCCAGGTCAGGAGATGGCGTGAGTATAGAAAATTGTGTCAAAGAAACGTAACTACTTAACTTGATTGTCAAGCTGTATTGATCTTTGTTTCTTAATTCGACGGATTTCCATTTTGAAGGCCGGTTTCCAAGAGGAGCTGAACTGAAATCCAGCATCACGATTAGGCGTGCTCCTTTCAGAAGAAATCGCCAAATCCTCCTTAATTCTCCGCTCCCAGTAACTGTTGCTTATTAACTTACCCCGCTATGATATCAGCAACTGGAAGATAAGTTGGAGTTGGTGCGAAGTTTAACCCTTTCGGCAAAACGGAAGTAGTGGGTTCGTCCAATTCTTGGTTCGTGAAGTTGTTTCGTGCAATCTGATTTAGAAGTTAATAAAGTTAAAATTGAAGTTTGCATGATAAGGCCTGGTATAGATTCCAGAAACCGGGCTATTAGATATTGTCACCCGAACGTCGGAACTCCCTATAGAACTGGCCGGCAGTAGGGTCAGACGTGAAGCATTCTGACCACGCCTACCCATTTGTCTCCTGTCACTAACTGAAGGCATGATTAGGAGAGGGATCGCAGGCCACTCTGCCGTCTCTTTCCCCTTCCCCTGAGTTCTCGAACATATAGGATATTTCATCAAATCCGGAACCTTCTAGATTGGCCAGTTGGTCCTATATAAGCAACGCGTCGGGCTGGAGGAAAGTTCAGTTCTTGGCGGGCAGCGTAGGAGCGGTGTGCTAGTGTACGGACGAGAAGACTGTGTACGTGCATCGGAGGATTGTACGTAATTGCGAGAGCAAAGTAGAACTCTAACGGACGAACTGGTGAACCGTAATTGTGTGCATTACGTAATTCTGTGTAATTAGCAAGTGTTCAACTGTAAGTCGGTGGAAATAAAGAACATTTTGAGTTTGTGCAATTGGACTTTTAATTTCACGAACCCACGAAGTCACAGTATGTAGATTTTATTATTTGTTTTACCTAATAATAGTTATTTCTGAGAAAATTTAAGGTGAGGAAATTTTTTCTATACAGGATTGTTTCGTGCGCAAGGAGATAATAAGGCCCGAACCCAGAACTTAGTGTAGAATGTTCCATACTTCTCGGCTACATGTTATATCCAGATAGACACCACCTAACACCTCACGTTAACTCAATTTGTAGTTTTCTTTGCAGTCTCGATAAAGACTATTTTTCTAGGAATGCAGCACGGCTTTGCCTAGATAATGTAAGGCCATTATGACCTCTTCATTATTTAAAACATGAAGAGACATAAGGAATTACCGATGTGAAATACTAGAATTTATGTAAGTACTTAAATATACAACGTAAGACGGTCAAATTAAATTTTATTATTAGATTAATTATTTAATTTTAATAATTTATTTTGAATTGTTATGGAAAAAGTAATTTGTACAAAATATAAAACGTGAAATTGGCTGGCCCCGTAGCGCAGTCGGTAGAGCACCTGGCGGTGAGGGTGGGGATTTTTCTCCAACCAAGATAATTCCTCATCTTCCCCAGAGTCTGGAAGTATGAGTGAGAGTGTGAATGTGTGCGTGATCAAAACCTAACGTTTACGTATTAAGACCTTCAACGTGTTTCAAAGGAGAACAGTCGCCAATATGACCATTGTAGTTAAAGGCGGAAAAAAAACACGTGAAATTGGGGAGGCAACGGAATGATACAACGCAAGTTAAGTGCAGTTATGTAATGTGGTGACGTGGACCAATAAAAGAGAACTAATTTAGTTATTCTAAAAACATCGTGTGCAGTGAACCCAGAATAATCAGATAGCTTGATGTCACTTTGCAAAGGTCCATCCTGATAATAAGACCTGCTTTTGTATCTCTCTGCAGAAAAAATTTAGTTGTAAATGCATTTGTGTTATTAAGTTCATCGATGTAACAGCAATTGTTTGCGAAAGGACATCATCTACATTATTTAAACTTGTAGCAGAATTTACTGTTTTGTGGAATAAATCGCACAATACTTGAAAGAGAATTGTTTATTTTCCAGCAATTGCGGTATGAAATACCTTTCTCCGAGACTGCGACCAGAGGTAAGACTCATTGTACCATAGCTGTCATGGCTGCTACAAGATTTCTACCATATCGCCAGCAAAGGTGAGAACCTAATCAGCAACTTCCAGCATGTTTTCTGTCGCAAAATCATCGCCTCAACGCGGGGCTTCTAGAACGTCATCGTCGTCTACAGTTACCCCACTTTGCAATTTTCTGTTGCAAACGCCAGGAAAAGGATAAGTTAGCCCACATTACTACAAATTCAGGATCAAAAATGGACAAGTCTTTAAGGTATAATTTATCAGACGCATCCCACAATATATATTGCTTTGTTTCATAAAGTCGTTCGATTCTTGTTACGAGTTTACGACAAAGAACGCCTGAACTGTATGCCCGTATCACAACTACGGCAACGAAGTTGCCTAACAATCTAGGGGTAATCTATTTACATACGCAGGGTCATCGAAAGTAAACAAGGCAATGAACTTTTCAAAAAAAACTTTATTTTGTGCAATATGCACCATTATTATCAATAACATATCTCCATTTCTCAGGAAGCTTATCAATACCATTTTCCCAAAATCTTGCAGTTTTCTGGTTGACGAACTCTTCTACGGCGACTCTGCAATCCTTCAAGGAAGTAAGGTGTTTGCCATTAAGGAGGTTTTGCAGGGATCGGAATAAATAATAGTCGGATGGGGCAATAAGGCGGGTGAGGTAACACATCCCATCGAAATCCCGTAATTTCTGACGAGTTACCATAGAAGTGTGTGGTTTGGCATTGTCTTGATGAAAGACGACTCCACCATTAGATGCTAACTCTGGCCTTTTCTCTTCTAGGGCAACCTTCAGACGATCCAACTGAGAACAGTATTTCTCTGAATTGATGGTCTCCCCAGGAGGAAGAAATTCGTAATAAATAATTCCTTTCCAGTCCTACCAATTGCACAGCATAATCTTCTCAGGATGAAGCCCAGGTTTAGGAATTGAAAGTGGTGGTTCCCCTTTCTTACGCCATGACTTTCTGTTTCGGATGTTGTTGTACACAATCCACTTTTCGTCTCCTGTAACCAGCTGTTTCAGTAAAGGGGCAGCTTCATTGCGTCTTATCAATGCGTCACAGATGGAAACGCGCTGAACTAAATTTTGTTCACTCAGTTCGTGCGGAACCCACACATCCCGAAGATTTACGTAACCAAGTTTCTATAGGTGTCTGGCTACAGTTGCATGAGATAAGTTTAGCTCCTGACCTACCTCCCGAGTTGTTATTCTGGGGTTGTTCGTAATCATGTCCTTTATCCTTTCCTCATCCGTAACCACAGGTCTTCCAGAACGAGGTTTGTCTTTCACAGAGAAGTTCCCAGCTCGAAATCGAGTAAACCATTTTTGACATGCCCCATTCGTCACTGCATCTTCTCCGTAAACAGCACAAATTTTCCGTTGAGTTGGTGAGGCGGCTTTACCTTTACGGTAATAAAACAGCATTAAATGTCGAAAATGTTCCTTCTTGCCTTCCATATTAACCTTCACAAGTTACAACTCCACACTGTTGCATCCACAAACTCGTACTGAAGTTTGGTTACCAATTCTTACATAAGTTGACCTAAATACCTTTGCCCGTGAGGTCGCTGTGGTTTGTGTTCATAGCATTCTTTTCAATTATTGTATTTGTAAACAAACCCCATATTGTTAGGCAACTTCTTTGACGTAAAATTAATGGGGGCATGAAGTGTTCTCAGGAGGTCTTAGTCGTAAACACGTAACAAGAATCGAACGGATTTATGAGAAAACCCGATACTTTGTAGAATAAAATCTTTCATATAGTATATAAGCAGATAGAATATATCTATGGACCAAATGAACTCAAATTTTAAAAATAATGGATAATCGAATAAGGTTTCATCCAAAACTTTCTGCCAACTAGTAAGAATTCTACAAAAGATTGACGATAAATTAGGTACTAGAATATCTTAATTCTCATGAACTGGTGATGCATGTTATCTCATTGTTTAGTACATATAATCATGGGATAATGAAGACAGCATCACGCTAAAATTGAGGAGAAAAGGTGTCAGAAAGGCTAACCTCTCCTCTTCCCACAAGCCACCATGGTCTAACCGCCCTTGCCTCAACTTCGCTCCGCCACGCTAAAATGTTGGGCATCATTCCTCCCTTCTATCCCCTGTTAATATCGTCCATTAGCCATACTGCTACAAACCGATAAGCCATCCCCTCACTGGCAAACCAAAACCCTATTCCCTTATGGTATTATAGCCAACATAATGTATTCACTGAAGGTTTTTTAAAGTTTGTGTATTACATTTTAAGAACTTTATTCTAAACTTAATGGGTTTATATCATTTGATACCTAGGAACATAACCTTCATTAATTCTGGTTGATGGACATTTGTGTTATTCATTTTTAATTTCTCTCACGTGCAGAGCAGGCAAAAGAGATATTGCATTACACCCAAAAGTTCAGTACCAGATTTCAGCAAAAATTCATGTTTTGAGGCCTATTGAATCGCCCCCAGAAATGTTTAGAAAGAGTCTGCCTCCTTCTACAACTATATAGCTGTTTGTCTCTGAACAAAGTAATATAAAAAGCGGGAAATAATAGGAAAGGAAAAAACAAGAAGGCGAAAACTGGATAAATATCAAACTTTAAGATTTCACTGCTTTACAAGATTTCGACATCTATGATTTGAACAAAATCTAAAACAAACTACAGTTTGCATGAGCACTTTATCGAAATGTTTAATTTCAAAACAATCGCTAACCAATTTCCTTAAAATAAAATATATTAAAGATATCTACATGGAAAATAAGCTGCGCATCTAGAGTATTTGGGAGTAGCCTGTCAAATCATCTTCGTTGACTGAGTGGAATGGTTTAGGCACTTTCGTCTGCAGCCCGCATTTGAGAGGTCCGGGTTCGATTCTCCTGGCTGGCCCAGTGACCCATGGCGTTTTTTATTTAATTTTCCGGTCACCGGGTGAATGCTGAATAGGTTAATTACATCCTCGAATTTCCTGTCTCTCCATTTCATCCCGTAGGGGAGGGGATCCGTCCCCTTCAGCTGCCAAAGTGCGGGCGCTGCGGACCCCTAGCACTCGTGGTACCTCTGACGTTACTAGAGGAACCTCGGGCCGAACATCTGAGCCCCTCCTTCGGGAGTTGTTCGGATTGGGATGGTCTCGAGGGGGCAGTGGTTCCCGATACCCGTGGGAATCGGTTACGTCTTCGGACGGGGTTGAGGGAAGCCATTAATTCTCCCGGGTACTAGCCTGCAAAGCTAGTAGAAGGTGTGCTAGATCGCCAGGCGACCCCACAGAGGTCATATCGGTAGCCCTCACCTTTGGTGTTGGCGCGCGTAAGTGGCGTATCCACTTCCATCCCGTCTTGTGTCCTAGGACCAGATGGGGGGCTTGTTTGTAACCCAGGTCTTGCCCTATGGAAAGCCCCACGGAGGACGCCGAGCGCCCTTTGGGACAGCTCGGATAACTCCCTGGTTGAAAGAGGCCCGGATCTTGTTCCTACGGGTTCAAGACTAGTGGGAGTAGAACCTCTGGACTCATACTCTCCCTCCATTTCATCTCCATTATCATTTCATATCATCTCTCATCTGGTGGTCTCTTTCAGGGTAGAAGTGTCGGCGGGAGCGGATATTCTCTGCGGAAAACTACTTCCTTCTCCGGTAGGTTGGTTGCCGGTCTCTGCTCCTCTGCTGGGACCATTTAATGACCGCCAGCCAAGGACCTGTGGGACTTGGATCGCCTTCCTGGCACCATTAGGGCTCAGCTACCCTACGCTGCTGTTCCGCTGTAGAGGAGCAAGTTCGTTGTCCTGGCATGTCGGAAGAAGTGTCTATACAAGTAAACTGTAGGGTCCCTGGCCTCTATACTGTCGCGGCTCCTTTAGTCGGTCGCTTTCTTTCTCCTTCGCCTCATACTTCCTCCCGGGGATGCCCCCACTTGGGGGTATAGGAACCGTAGGCCCAGAATGGTGGCCTACGTACCAAATCCCCTCCGTAATGAAATCCCAATCCCCAATCCCTATCATCTCTCGTCTGATGGTATCTTTCAGGGTATAACTGTCGGCGCGTACCTCGGCGTTGCATGACAGCATGGCATACTCTGACCGGTCTCTGAATCCGGTCTTTTGGAACCGTTTCAGGATCACAGTGGGGTGACCTGCTGGTATTTCTAACTAGTCAAGTGTCGGGACCATGCCCTCTGCACTGTCGTGACAGCTTGAATTGGCCGTCCTCTGTTTCCTCTGGCGTAATCCTTCCTCACGGGGTTTCCTCACTTGTAGCAGAGGTACAATAGACCAAGACTCGCCACAGTGCCGAATCCCCTCCGTAGCGTAGTTCAATCCAAGCAACCCACTAAAGACACATTTCCTTTGAGCAAGCATCAGACCCATTTATCCGGCACTTCTCAGCCACGAAATACTAAGATATGTGAAAGACGAGTAGAAAGCGTAACAAAAGGAAAACGATAAAATAACAAATGGTGATAGACTATGGAAATCAGAAGGGCTGTAGGGCTTCCCTCAGGCCTTCTCCGGGAAAGTAGGCAGGTGCTGATACGGTAGATGGTGAGCGTGGGACATCTTCCTCCCTGGCCATTGGTGTGCTGCGTTGTACTTGAAGCCTCGTTCTGGGGTAGCGTGGGCACTGCCCCTGACTTGTAAAATGACCTAGACCATTGCAGGTGGCACAGTATCTGCGTCGGCGCCGTAAATCATGCTTCCTACATTCGGTGGTGAGACACTGTGTCCCACAGTAGTGGCGTGTGGGAGGAGCGGTGCAGGTGGAGGCACAGTGGCCATAATTGCAGCATCGCCTTCAAGGGACGTGTCGCTCTAACTTGTTTGCCTCAACTGTGAGGCAGTAGCCTAAAAAGGGCAGTCCCGTCCTCATCCTTCTACGAGCTGTCGGCTAGATGCAGGCGCACTAGTGTGGTGGTGCCCACTCTCGTCATATCTCGATTGGCTCTCCATGTGGAGGGTCACCTCTGTTTCGCGGCGGAGAGAACACATCTGCTTGGTAGATCACGGGGCACGCCGCTGATGACCACGGTGCAGGGTCCTGTGGGTGAGGCTGGTGTTGGTGGAGAATGCAGCGCTCGTGGTGACGTCTGTTGTGCAGCAGCGGCGTAGGAAAGACGCTGTGCAGTTGTACTTGCCGGAGGCGGTTGTTGTGTTTCTGCAGCTGGAGAATCTGAGGACTGCGGGTGAGCCAGGGTGGTCGCTGTGAAGTAGGCAGGTGAAGGCGAAGTGGAGCTGCGTATTGCGCATCAGATGTGCTGGGTGCGTCATGCTCAAGCACAATTGCCCAGAACTACCCATTCAGGGCTCCGTGAGGACCCCGCTCTGTTGCCTGTATTGACAGTGACGCAGGAGACGAGGCACCTGAGCTGCCTGGTGACATCAGCGAGATGGTCCTTTAGTCTTCCTGCGAGCTGCGGTAGTTTCTTTCTTCTTCCGTCCCATCTTCGGTCCACGATGTGCACTCCTCGAAGCCCGTCGGCGAAGTCTCTCCAGTCCCTCAGCTATGTGACTGACAGCTACAGTCGCGCAGGGCAAGAGAAAACCTGAAAAAAATATCCAGTTATGATGGACGGTTTGGGCCAGGGGGTGGTAACTGGGATAGAAATACAGGAGCCGTATTGAGGTTCGCGAAACATTCGGGGTCTAAAGGTACATTTCGAGCGCTGCATGTACTCTAACAGCCGGATGCATATTATATTCAATTACATCCATTGGACAACTTCTTTCGAAGTCACATCTCACACACTGATGAATAGTTTATCGCATATTTCCTCAGCGTATTTGACGCGTATTATGCTAATATGCGATAGTTGAAATACGCGTAAACTATTCATGTGTGGCGAGATGTGACTTAGAAAGAAGTTATGTTGGATTCTATCAGTCACTGAACACGGGAGGGGAAGGGTAGGGGAAGCGAAAGCACCATAGCTCGGTCGCAATAGAAGCTTACTACATTACCAGCCTTAGTTCCCAAGGTACCGGGGTCTAAAGGTTCAGGAAAGAGCGCCCTATGGGGCTTCAAACTTTACCACGGAGTTGAGAGCATCTGGTATTAATCTGTGGTTCCGGCGAAATTTGCTTTCAAGTGCGGTTTGAAAGACCACTGCCACCCTTTTAGCCAGTCATTCTCAATGCCATCTGAAAAAGGGAGTGCCATTTCCTACGCTATACAACTAAGTTTAGCCATGCAATGCAATTTCTCTATCACCTGCAAGAGAAGAGAAGCGCGCTGTTGTTAAATATTTATCAATTGAAAGAAATGCAGACATTTATCAAATTTTGCTAAACCTTATTAGTAATGAAGCAAATAAAGTATAAAAAAGTAAATAAAAAATAAAAGTTCAGGTTGATAACCTTATCCAAAAATTAAAAATAATGTAGGAATTAATCTACCTTCAAAGGAAACATAAAAATAAATTATATTTAATCTACAAAAGGTACAATATAATATTAACAATAAATTAAAATTATAAATCAAAATAATTTATTAAAAATTGATAACTTTGTCCTTGAGACTTAAATTAAAATCTCATTACAAGAACTTTGAGCTACATAGTAAATTATTTATAAAAATGTTTTTTAATAATATTCATCCATGTTTGTGAATGCACCTTTAAATTAAGTCGAAGTGAAATGCATTTTATTGACAAGGATTAAATTAATTACGTTCACTAGCAATCAAAAAGTTTTCGTTGAAATAGAGAGAAATGCAGGGGAGAAAGGAGAGAAAAAAGACAGATTGGGGGAAAGAGGAAAGTTCCATCTTTGAATGCTATGTGTTTTTTGTAACTCGGAAAAGTTTTTAATGACTTTCATCGATTGACAGTGAAAACAAAACAAACGGGAGAGAGAAACAATGCGCAGTGTG
Organism: Mantis religiosa; assembly: GCA_030765055.1. Lineage (NCBI taxonomy): Eukaryota > Metazoa > Arthropoda > Insecta > Mantodea > Mantidae > Mantis > Mantis religiosa. The sequence goes on along the minus strand of CM060952.1, from coordinate 197,877,221 downwards.
CCAATAGGGAACTCGGGAGAACAAACGGATCGAGTTTGAAGTGGTAGCCGGTCCAGAGTAATAATATTATCACAGGCTCCTGATCTACATTTCTGGCAAAGCTCATCTCTGTCAATGTTTTCTGAAACAGCATCCTATCCGTTTATATTAAAAACTTTATCTACAGTTTAATATCCAACAAGAGTAACAGTTGAAACAAAACATTGACAGAAGCGCCAGGCGGAAGGTATTAACCTACTCTTACATTAACTAAGTAAGCTCAGTTTGTCAAAAAATGGGCTTCTGTTAAGTAAAATGTGCTAAATTGTGCGTTAGTTTTATGATTTTATACAAATTAGTAACATGTAATGATTCGAAGTACTTTCTCTTTATCGAGATATATTTTGGCATAGGTAAATACGTATATTCAACATACATTTTGCAGCAGGCAGAATTACACTAGGAAACACGAATTTTGTACCCGAAACAAAATAGGCTAATTCTTATGCAAAATGACTCGCTGATTCCAAAAATGCCTCTGAAAATGCTGTATCACGTAACGTTTTAGAGATATTCTTATTCTTTTATATAAAATTACAGAAATGAGGTATGATACCAACTCATATTGACTTAATTTAAAATATTAGCAATTGACTCTTATAAATACAGCTTAAAGGCAGTGTTGCTTCATAATGACAATTTACTACCTTCAATACCTTTATTTCATGTCATAGGAATGAAGGAGGCATAAGATTCCATGTCCATCATTTTAGATGCTATTAGTTATCAAAACCATGGCTGGGAAATTTGTAGTGACCTCAAGTTAGTTGCATTGCTAACGGGATTGCAGGGAGGTTTCACAAAATATTGCTGTTTTTGTGCTTATGGGACAGTAGGGCAACTGACAAGCATTTTATAGTGAAAGAATGGGTGAAAAGGGAAGTCTATACCCCTGGAGCAAGCAGTGTTAAGTATGTGCCTCCAGTAGACCCAAACAAAGTTCTTCTCCCCCTACTTCACATAAAGCTCGGGTTAATGAAGAATTTTGTTAAAGGTTTGGACAAAAGTGGAAGTGCATTTGAGTATTTAAGAAGTATCTTTCCCAAAATAAGTGAATCTAAATTGAAGGAAGGTATATTTGTCGGTCCTCAAATAAGACTACTTCTTAAAGACAGTGTTTTTGAATCAAAGCTTAAACGTATTGAACTGGCAGCATGGAAATCATTTAAATCAGTGGTGGAAGGCTTCCTGGGCAATAACAAAGAAGAAAATTATGAAACTTTAGTCTCAGAACTATTAAGGAGCTACAAAGAAATGGGTTGCCGTATGCCACTTAAAATCCACTTTTTGCACTCTCACCTTGATAGTTTCCCTACAAACCTAGGAGCTGTGATGAGCAAGATGAGCATTTTCACCAGAACATTTCTGAGACGGAAAGACGTTACCAGGGTATCGCTGGGATTCTATACTATTGTTGGTTCCTCAAACGGGAGAGTCAATTAAAAAAAAAAAAAAAAAAAAAAAAAAAAAAAAAAAAAAAAAAAAACAGTGAAACACTTCTGAGATAATTCGGTATTGGTTTTCATCATTATCTTGTGTTTACTTATTTTAATAATAATTAATAATAATTATTATTATTTTCAATGTTATTTGGCAATAAAATACCTATTATTTTCAATTAATCAAATATGAGTTATCACATCACATTTCTGTAAGTTTTCATAAAAAATTATGAATACCTAAAAACGTTATGTGATACAGCATTTTGAGGTGCATTTTTGGAACCAGCAGATCATTTTACATAAGAATTTGCCTATTTTGTTTCGGGTATATTAAAATAATTTTTTTTGTTCCCCAGTGTTATTGAACCCATGCTTTTAAATTGTCAAAGTGTGTGTGTGTATGTGTGTTTGTGTGCGTGTGTGTGTGTTTGTGTGTATGTGTGTATGTGTGTTTATGTGTGTGTGCGTGGTGTTCTTTTAATGCTGGCAGCAACTCCTTTTCTCTCTTCCATACCGCCTCTGGTTAAGCCAATCTACAAGGTACATCCAAAGTAAGTTCTGTTTACTAATAAAATTAAATTGCGTATAGATACAGAAAATTATTTATGGCACAAAATTCTACAACTCTTAAACTACTTTTTCACATTACTGCGAAATTTTGCAGGCATTTGTCATAGCGAGGCACAAGTTTTTGTATACCTTCTTCATAGAAGTTTGTCGCCTGTGTCTTCAACCAGTTGGAAACATTTTCTTTCAGCTCTTCGTCATTGTTGAAGTGTTGACCGCCAAGGAAAGATTTGAGATGCAAAAACAAATGAAAGTCGCTAGGAGTGAGATCAGGACTGTACGGGGGGTGGTTCAACACATCCCAGCCAAATTCCTGTAGGATGCTTTTGTCGCATTTGCAGTATGTGGTCGTGCGTTGTCGTGAAGAAACAACACCTTCTGAGAGCATTCCTCGGCGCTTATTCTGTATTGCGCGGCGTAATTTCCTAAGTGTCTCGCAATAAACATCTGCTTTCATTGTTTGACCACGCGGTAAGAATTCAATGAGTAAGATGCCTTTCCTGTCGCAGAACACTACACACACTACCTTTGACGTTACTAGAGGAACCTCGGGCCGAACATCTGAGCCCCTCCTTCGGGAGTTGATCGGATTGGGATGGTCTCGAGGGGGCAGTGGTTCCCGATACCCGTGGGAATCGGGTACGTCTAAGGTCAGGGTTGAGGGAAGCCATTAATTCTCCCGGGTACTAACCTGCAAAGCTAGTAGAAGGTGCGCTAGATCGCCAGGCGACCCCACTGAGGTCATATCGGTAGCCTTCACCTTTGGTGTTGGCGCGCGTAAGTGGCGTATCCACTTCCATCTCGTCTTGTGTCCTAGGACCAGATGGGGGGGGGGGGCTTGTTTGTTACCCTGGTCTTGTCCTACGGAAAGCCCCACGGAGGACGCCGAGCGCCCTTGGGTCAGCTCAGATAACTCCCTGGTTGAAAGAGGCCCGGGTCTTGTTCCTACGGGTTCAAGACTAATGGGAGTAGAACCTTTGGACTCAAACTGTCGCAGAACACTATGCACATCATTTTTCGAGGTGTCAAGATTTGTTTCGGCTTAACCTTTGCTGGGGATGAGATGTGCCTCCATTCCATTGATTGACGCTTACTTTCAGGGATGTCGTAAGAAACCCAAGTTTCATCTCCTGTGACTGTCTGTGTCAGAAATTCTTCGCCGCCTTCATCATAACGGGTCAAAAACTGAAGTGCGATACCCATCCGTTTTGTTTTGAGTTGCCCAGTAAGAATCTTTGGCACCCAACGTGAGCAAAGTTTACGAAATTTCAGTTTTTCGGTAACAAGTTTATGAACTAGTTGTGTGAGATTTGCTGAAATTCCATAGCGAAAGCACTAATTGTAAACTTGCGGTTTTCCTTGATCTTGTCATCAATCGCGTGAACCAGTTCTTCTGTAACCAAAGATGGACGCCCACTTTGTTCTTCATCGTGCACTTCACTACGTCCTTCATTGAACTGTCGGACCCATCTTCTCACCATTGTATCACTCATCGCATTTTTTACCTAAACATCGCTAATTTGCCGATAAATTTCAATAGGTTTCACTTTCCTAGCAGATCTGATTTCACAAGCAGCGGGATTGTCAATCAACACCGACATTGTAAACAAGCACAACAAAGCGCACGTGGCTGAAAGCGATATCACAATGGCGCATGCTTCTTCTCCTTGATACAGAGCGTCTACCGAGCATGTGCGGAACTCCGATCGCAGCGCTGCAGCGGAGATAAATTGAAACAGAACTTACTTTCTGGACGCTCCTTGTATGATTGGTCTGAATACACACAGACACACACATATTGAAAGGCGAATGAAATGATGAAATGATGCTCAAATGAGCTTAGCGTTCATACAGCTGAGTTATCTGATGTTCATCTTTCAGGATAAGGGAAAACTCCGGAAAAACTTTATTCAGATGGCTAGCTGTGACCGAGATTCGAACTAGGGACCTCTTGAATCTCAGGCAGACACGCTACCACCGCGCTACAAAGCAGGACAGTAAAGTGAAGTGGTAATACAGGCGAACATGACAGAGTTGGTTTAATATTTTCTTACCAAACAAGCCCCTGAGAATTATATGGATAGGTACAATTACATTAAGTTAATCATTCACAAACATTGAAAGGATACTGAAATAACAACTACTATTAATAGTTTTATATATACACTTTTGCATGTATAGGTTGAGAAAGATCTGGAACTTACTATAATCATTACTATGTAACATTTATTTCCTGTGCCTTGAGTTTGGGCAAAGCTGTTTGTTGATGATTAAGCTTAAATTCTGCTGACTGGCATAACATGTACTTTGGACTGGTGAATCACACAACCTGCTGATCAAGGGAAATAATGCACAGGTGGCCTGTAACAGGCCTCAACATGTACTCCATGTTGTGAATAATGAATCACACAACCTGCTGATCAAGGAAAATAATGCTTAGGTGGTCAGTAACAGGTCTAAACATGTTCTCCATGTTGTAAACAATGGATCAGACGTCCTGCTGATCAAGGGAGATAATGCACAGATGCCTCAACATGGACATTAATTATTCTTTCACACTGGCCGTGTGTAGGCTAAATTGTGGAAACGTAGAGTCAGACTGAAAAATATATCAGAGGCTGGCTTCTACAACATTACTAGAGAGGTGCAAAACAGGAAAAACACAGAATGCCAATGAATCTTTGCATCATGTCATATGGAATAAGTGCCCAAAGGAAGTTTTCATATCAAAACAGAAATTGGATCTTGCTGTTATTAAAAGCATCAGTGAGTTTAACATGGGTAGTCTTAAGTCATTGGAGCTGCAGCGAAATATCAGAGGTGAAAGTGTAGTAGACTCAGCAAGGAAAACTTCAGTGCAGCGAGATCAGACTCGTATCCTGCAAAGCAAGAAGCTAAGTTGTGCAGAAGAAAAGCAACATCTAAAGAAGAAAAAGGTGGAAAAAGCAGCAACAGAGGAGAGGAAAAAGAAATTTGAGGGTCCAACCTATCAGCGTGGTGGATTTTAATGTGAGTTATGCAATCAAATCTTTAATCGCTGTTTTCTCAATGTTCATATTTTCAGCATTTTCTTGCTGTAAAATGCTCCTTGCGATGCAGTTTTTGTACTACATTCATGAAATTTCCTACAGAGGTTCAGAATATCATGAGGAATGGAAATTGCCCTAGGTTTTATTGTGAAATGTATATAAGCATATATTTTTAATTTTCAAACACAAAACTTACAGTTTTTTAGACAAAAAAAGAGTATGTGTAAATTAAAAAAATTTTGTGACCTAAACTAAAGGAGACACAGAAAAACCCAGAGCAATTTCAACAAGTATGTGTATTATGAACATAGGATTAAAATATTAGACCAAAATTCAAAATATTTTGTCGCAAGGGACTTTTTTAGTGACGTAACAAAAAACATACAAAATTTATCATAATTTCTAAACTGCTGGAGGAAAATGTTTTAAATTTAGGTTGTAACATGTTTACATTATACTACACCTATGGTGTAAATTTGCAAAAGCTAGCATTATTAGTTCAGAATTTGAAAATTTCAGTCATACATACCCTTAATTGTGGAAACGTAGAGTCAGACTGAAAAATTCAATGCCATAGCCGGGATTTGAACCACGTATTTGAACCCCAGAATATCCGTGGTTCAAATCCCGGCTATGGCATTGAATTTTTCAGTCTGACTCTACGTTTCCACAATTTAGCCTACACACGGCCAGTGTGAAAGAATAATTAATTTCCATTAATTAACCTAAAATGATGTTAATTTTTCTTTTTAATTGAGATCGATTTCACAAATAAATTTCTTGATGAACTGATGATGCAGGCAATTTGCTTGTGAAATCGATCCCAATTGAAAAGAAAAATTAACATCATGTTCTTAAGGTAAGTGAAGTTTTTGTTACAAAGAGTTATATTTGTGTAACATCATTGCTTCACTGTAGCTGACGTCATTTTCTACGTAATCGAAAATCCATGTCCACGCAATTTGATCAAAATATACCGGGAACTTGACAATAGGCGTTTTCGAAATTGACTTCAAAATCAGAAAAAAGCTATTTCATTGTTCGTTAGTATGTACCTTTGTTAACAGAATTTCCCAATAATTAAAATCCTTAAAATCCACTATAGAAACGGACTCCTCGTAGGAGTCTGTAATCCAGTCTTATTTTTTTGTAATTTACGTTCTTTAACCTTTTAAGTCATATCGGACGATGAATGGAATGGGTGAAATGATGCTCAAATCAGTCCAGCGTCCATAGAGCTTAGAGTTACCCAAATTTCGTCTTTCAGGTTAAGGGAAAACCCTGGAAAAAGCCTTATCCAGGTAACATTCTGACTGAGATTTGAACTCGGGACCTCTTGAACGTGAGGCAGACATTCTACCATCTACAATACCGAGGCGGGCTCTTAGAATCTCATTTCTGATGTTATTGAGAATAATGTGAATTAAAAAATAAATTGATCCTGAAAATATTAAACACGTATTTCTATTTAGGTTCAGCTAAGATTATTTAAGGATAAACCCTTCAAACCTGTATCATTCCAGTTTTACTACACGGTTGCCTAACTTGGCCACTAACGAAGAAACAGGTTCTGGTGCTACAAACATGCCAATGAAAGATGCCTACAAGATAAAGTGAAGAATGAAGTGTTGAAAAAGCGTCCCAGAAGATGAAGCCACCAGTGCCAAGACGATCAAATGGCAATGGGCAGGACATGTGGTGAGATTGCGTCGAGACAGATGGACATTCGTCATAACAGAATGGGATGTACTACATGACAAAGCGAGAAAGCGTATCGGGAAAAATTGACAACACAGATGTTTATCTTAGCTTATCGCACATACACGGTGAGTCCAGTGTCGCGCGGCTTACTGTGGACAACAAGGTAAGCGCCTCCATAGCAATAACCATTCGGGCTGCAGAATCCGTGGTGCCGAAGAACCTCACCACCAGTTCACAGAGACGCCGGCCGTGGTTCTTCAGCAGTTGCTGCAACCAGCCCAGCATCTCTGAGGCCTGTGTGGTGGGAGGAGAAACTTCTTTTGAAGTGGAAGTTTTGGTGGGAGAGGGGGATGCAGAAGTGTGCCTGGGCGCCGGCCTACCATTAGCCCGTCCGTCCCTCAGCTGGCGATCGGGTTTGGGAGTACTTCGCCCGCTCGACGCTTCGGAATCAGACCCTTGCTCTCTGGCAGGACGTCCTCCCTGCGCTCCACCGGAGGGGGTGGTTCTAGGGGCTGTTTCTGTAGCCTTAGGTGGACGTGTGTGTTTTGCCCGTGATACCGCCGGCATATCCGCAGGCTTGCGCACCACCTCCGCAAAGGTAGGCACACCACGTGCTTTCTGAGTTGTACAAGAAGCAGCAGGCTGCACTGGTACAGCGGGGGCAGAATTCTGCCTAGCCGATGATGGTGCTGACGCCCTCCTAGAGGCTATTATAGCCTTCCTAGTCGGGCAGCCCCCGTAGCACGCAATGTGATCACCCCTGCAGTTAGCGCAGGTGGGTACCTCAGTGATGGCACGCGGACAGACATCTTTGGTATGGGTGCCACCACACCGTAAGCAGCGTGGGTTACGGTGGCAGAAGTTGCTGGAGTGGTTAAACCCCAGGCATCTGTAACATTGAGGGGGGCTGCCAGAGCCCTTTGCTGGTTCCAACTGAACCCGGATTTAGCAGATGGGTGTGACACCGTCCAACTTGATTTCCGGGTCACTGGTTCGCTCCGCCACTACAAGGAACAATGGGAGGGGAGATTTAGTTCCTTGATGATCTGGAGCTGGCTTGATCACTCTGGGGATGATACCCTGGCGGACGAGATCTGTCCTGACGTCTTCCACTGAGGTATCCACCGGCTACCCGCGGATAACCCGGCGTACATCACGGACTTTCTCTAGCCCAAAGGTGAAGTAAATATAATCATGTGTCATACATCGGCAGGCGCGAGAAAACATATCATATAGACACACGCAGCTTCCAGTCGCTCTATTTGTGTTTCGTAACTTACTGTACATTAACTTACTAATATTTCACTCTTCTAATCGACCAGATAAGACGCGATAAGAGACATCACAGCGCTGGTCACCTGAAGGTCGATACGCCACAACGCTTTGTCGAGTAATACGACAAGAGAGAAGGAGCAGAGTACGTCCCAGGCTACGATGGTCCCAAGAGTTGAAGGATTGGGCTAGATGCGAAGTGGATTAGAATGGCAAAAGACAAACATCAATGGAAGCAAGTGGTAGCAACTCTAAAGTGAAAATGACAGTGAAAATGAACAGTCATTTCTAGATATAACGATACAGTATTAATTAAGGATAGATAACAATAAGTACAAAGAACTGGTGTCTTTCAGGAATTTGCTCACTCTGTAAGAAATGGCCGAGTTAACCCCACCAGTGGGTGGGAGGCCCTTGATCTTAAGGGATGTTATGGACTATTTATTTAAGATTATTATAAATTATAAAATGCTTAAACCTAGAATATTGTCACCCTAACATCGGAGTTCCCGATAGAACCAGCTGGCAGGTAGGGCCAGACGGGAAGCATTCAGCTCACGCCTACCCATTTATCTCGTGTCACTAACTGAGGGGATGATTAGAAGAGCGGCACGAGCCCTGTACCGTCTCTTTCCCCTCCTGACGTCTGGAACCATCGGGATGTGTGTGTGTGTGTGTGTGTGTGTGTGTGTGTGTGTGTGTGTGTGTGTGTGTGTGTGTGTAGTGTTTAACGCCCGCTATACTACATACGGCACCGCAGGCGATGACACTGATGATACATGAGATGAAGATGGAGCACCGGTGGAATGAGATGGCGAGGGAAACAGGATATCCCGGAGAAAACCCACCGCAGCGATGTGTTTTCCACCCCAAATATCACTTTGTGCTCGCCTGGGATCGAACCTGGGCCGCCTTGGTGAGAGCCAAGCGATCTAATCACTGAGCCACGGCGCGACCAGATCGGGATGATTTTTCCGAGCCGCGAAGCTTCCAGAAACAGTGATCTTCCTATATAAGGCTGCAGTGGACAAGTCAGTTCAGTTGATCCTGTACGGTTGCGAGGTCTGGGATTCGGTGGTTCATACCAGCCTCCGCAGGCTGCAAGCCGTGCAGAACAGGGCCTTAAGGATGATCTACGGTACCGACCGCAGGTTCCCATCTCACTTCCTACACACACAGTCTGGCACACCATAGGTCGTAGACGTCGTTCGGGAACGAACACGCACGTTGTATGCCAAGATCACTCCCCACCCTAACCAGCTGGTGAATACACTTGGTCAATACGACCACCGTCTCCCCAGGAGACGGAGGAGCTATCGCATACCCAAGGACGCCCTTGGGTGGTAGAGTCTGCCTCTCCTCCCACCCCTAACAATCACCGCCAGGTCACCTCGCGCCTTCGCCGCGGCTGGCAGGTTAACACCTGCAGTCGGGCCCTGGGACGCGCGCACGACCTGGAAATACCAACACCATCAACACAATTTCCATCTGGCCACTCGCTACTGGTTCCACCACGGCTTGTCGGCTCGCTAGCGACCGCAAAAGCAGGGTAGAACGGGCACTGTTCCCCCAAGGGGACTATCCCGGCACCAGAAGCATCAGTAGAGGCCAACTGCGCCGTCTAACATAACGACACGCAAGCTTGCGCAATAACTTACATCTATTTTACCGCACGGGTAAATCCGCACAGCGGATAGGTACCGTGGCGTGTAACCCTCCACCCGGGAGAACCCGGGCGACCTGCACCTGCTCTTGGCTCTTGGCTCAGTTCAGTTCTTGGTGAGCAGCTGGAGGAGCGCCGTGCTAGCGGACGGACGGGAAGACTGTGTACGTGCATCAGAGGAGTTGTACGTAATTGCGAGTGCGGAATGGACCTGTGACAGACGAACTGGTGAATTGTAATTGTGTGCGCTACGTAACTCTATGTAATCGGCAAGTGTTCCAACTGTAATTCGGTGGAAATAAAGAACATTTTGAGTTTGTTCAATTGGAATTTTAATTTCACGAACCCACAAAGTCACAATATATTACCTTTAGGACAGTATTTTTCAAACAATTTAAATATGAATGTTCCTTATTACTAATCATATTTTATGTTTTTTTCGCTTATTTGAAAACAAATCAAGTAAATATTTGCTTATATATAATACAACTTCATATCCAAAGCATTTCTTTAATACCTCCTAATTATGCTTCTATTCATTTATTTTAATATTTGATTTCAGCTGTTTTACGTGTTACATAAAAAGGCCATCATGAATCTATCTATCTTTAAGTGAGTAATGGCATAAATAGAGTGCGTCACAGTTTGACAACAGCTAACTTAAGGGAAAGTAAAGGTTCAGTAGTCTGTATTGGGTCATTCTAATCATCAGAAAGTTGTAACAGTATTCCAAATTTTCATATTTGGTGCTTCTCGTAGTCCAACGCAAATTTGAAGAATGAATGCATACTGTGACTTTGTGGGTTCGTGAAATTAAAAGTTCAATTACACCACTCAAAATGTTCTTTATTTCCACATAATTACAGTCGTACCACTTGCCGATTACACAGAGTTACGTAACGCACACAATTACGGTTCACCAGTTCGTCCGTTACAGTTCCAATTTGCTCTCGCAATTACGTACATTCCACCGATGCACGTACACAGTCTTCTCGTCCGTACACTAGCACGGCGCTCCTACGCTGCTCGCCACTGCAGCCCCTTTTGTAGGAATATCGCTGTTTTCTCGAAGTCTCGCGGTTCAGTGAATCATCACGAAGGTTCGAGACGGTATGGGAGGGGAAAGAGCCGGCACAGTGATGTTTTTCCAGCCAGCCCTCGTTACCGCTATAAGACAAATGAGTGGGCGTGGTCGAAAGCCTCCCGTCCGGCTCCACCGCCGGCTGGCTCCACAGGAAGTCCCGACGTTCGGGTGACAATACCATCAGGTATATCCTATATACTGTAAGCATAGGTTTATCTGGGAACACAGACAAACTGCAGGCAAAGGTCGTCTACCCCTTATGCCATTTTAGGTGTAGGATGCGGGAGCCACAACTATGAACCAGAGGGAGAAATCCAGTAATGGGGGATGAGCCCGGTCCCGGAAATGAGAGTGAGGGAAGTAGATGAACGGAATAACGGCGGATGGATGAGAGGGAAGGTCATAATGGAGCAATTGGTGGAATGACGACTTCGAAAACCGGAGATCTCGGAGAAAACCCACCCCAGCGACGTGTTGTCCGTCACAAATCTCACTTTGCGATCGTCTGGCATTGATTCTTGCTGAGAATCAAGCGGTCTAACTTCTCGGCCACGGCGCGGCCATAATCCTCTTGAAAGCAGAAATTCGCTTAAGAACAGGGAGAGCCCGCCTCGGTAGCGTGGATGGTAGCGTATCTGCCTCAAGTTCAAGAGGTCCCAAGCTCGAATCTCGGTTAGGTTGAGTTACTTGGATAAGGTTTTTCCAGTGGTTTCTCTTATCCCGAACGACGATTGTTGGGTAAATCTAGGCTCCATGGACCCCGGACTCATTTGAGCATCATTTCACCAATTTCATTGTACGTCCGATATGACTTAACGTTGGAGGACGTAAATTAAAAAAAAAGAATAGGGATGTATACATGGTGAGTAATCATTTAAACAGTTCTATACAAATGCTTTTTTGTACGTATATGTCTCCCAATTTATCTACTGTTGTTTAGATCCTGCTTTATTGACAAAGATGTCAGAGCAAACATGTCACTTGTGCTACAGGAGAGCTGCCCCTTCTGTAATTTACAAAACTGTATCGTACTTTGTCCTTTGACAGAAGCCAATAACAGCGTCAAAGCCAAATAACGTGATTTTGCTGTCACACCCCTGTGAAATGACACAGTATCATATACCCAGTAGCGCTGACCTGAATTTTTTTGCGTTGGGAATTTTAATAAAAAGTAATACATTGTGTTCCTAAAGACAATAACACTCGATTTACATATACAATCAATGCACAGTATTATCTGTAATTCAACGCTAAAACCCTTTCAATTTAATCCACATTCAAATTATGTTTCAATAACAATCAGTATACCAAACATTTATTGTAAATGTATTAAAGAAAAAAATGTTAAAGAAAATCTAATAAAACATAACGACAAATATCGGGTTGTCTCATAAATTCGTTCGATTCTTGTTACGTGTTTACGACTAAGAACACCTGAAAACACTGCATGCCCCCATTACTTTTACGTCAAAGAAGTTGCCTAACAATATGGGGATTGTTTACAAATACAATATTTGAAAAGAATGCTAGGAACACAAACCACAGCGACCTCACGGCCAAAGGTAAATAGGTCAACTTATGTAAGAATTGGTAACCAAACTTCAGTACGAGTTTGTGGATGCAACAGTGTGGAGTTGTAACTTGTGAATGTTAATATGGAAGGCAAGAAGGAACATTTTCGACATTTAATGCTGTTTTATTACCGTAAAGGTAAAACAGCCTCACAAACTCAACGGAAAATTTGTACTGTTTACGGAGAAGATGCAGTGACGAGTCGGGCATGTCAAAAATGGTTTACTCGATTTCGAGCCGGGAACTTCTCAGTGAAAGACAAACCTCGTTCTGGACGACCTGTGGTGACGGATGAGGAAAGGATAAAGGTCATGATTACGAACAACTCCAGAATAACAACTCGGGAGGTAGGTCAGGAGTTAAACTTATCTCATACAACTGTAGCCAGGCAGCTAAAGAAACTTGGTTACGTAAATCTTCCCCTTTTCTGAAACAGGAGACGAAAAGTGGATGGTGTACAACAACATCTGAAGGAAAAAGTCATGGCGTAAGAAAGGGGAACCACCATTCTCAATTCCTAAACCAGGGGTTCATCCTGAGAAGACTATGCTGTGCATTTGGCAGGACTGGAAAGGAATTATTTATTACGAATTTCTTCCTCCTGGGGAGACAATCAATTTAGAGAAATACTGTTCTCAGTGGGATCGTCTGAAGGTTGCCCTAGGAGAGATAAGGCCAAAATTAGCATCTAGTGGTGGAGTCGTCTTTCATCAAGACAATGCCAAATCACACACTTCTATGGTAACTCGTCAGAAATTACGGGATTTCGACTGGGATGTGTTACCTCACACGCCTTATTCTCCAGACATTGCCGCATCCGACTATCATTTATTGCGATCCCTGCAAAACTTCCTTAATGGCAAACGCCTTACTTCCTTGGAGGATTGCAGCCTCGCCGTAGAAGAGTTCGTCAACCAGAAAACTGCAAGATTTTGGAAAAATGGAATTGATAAGCTTCCTGAGAAATGGAGATATGTTATTGATAATAATGGTGCATACTGCACAAAATAAAGTTTGTTTTGAAAAGTTCATTGCCTTGTTTACTTTCGATGACCTTGCGTATGTAAACAGATTACCCCTAGATAATTAGGCACCTTCGTTGCCGTAGTTGTCATACGGGCATACAGTGCAGATGTTCTTTGTCGTAAACACGTAACAAGAATCGAACGAATTTATGAGACAAACCAATACATTACGACCAACAATCAGAGTAGCGAGGGACATTGTTGATTTGTGAATATAAATGCATCACACACGTTTGACCATTTTTAACATTTTGAGCAACATATATTTTCGTGATAAGTTAACATAAATGATAAATCTTAGAAATGCAGCACTTCTTTCCGTGTCCTGCATTTGAACTATTCACTAAATTAAGCTGTTGGTAAGGGAGATGCGCCCAGTACCGCACAATGCCCAGTACCGCACAGCGCCCAGTATCGCACAGCGCCCAGTATCGCACAGTGTCACAGTATCGCACAGTGTCACAGTATCTCGTAATTGCCGAGAGACAGTAGAAGCTCATGGTGTGTATTTAGGCAAACAACTACCTTTGCTACCAACGGAAAGTTTTCCCTCCTCTTTGACCGTTGAATCAGAAGTTATTGTTCAGAGAATTCGTGTAGTGAACTGGAGCTGTGCTGTTAATAACCTGCTGACATTGCTGCTGCCTTATCCGGTGAAGAACTAATTAAGTATTTGTACTCATATTATTTGGTATTAAGTAGACTACACAAACACAAAATACAGTGTCGGTTTAAAAGAATCGGGCCGTGCTATGACGTTATATATACGCACGTGTGAGTTGCTCAGTACCGTACGATAGCAATATACCTTCAAATATACCTTCCTTCAATTTAAATTCACTTATTTTGGGAAAGATACTTCTTAAATACTCAAATGCACTTCCACTTTTGTCCAAACCTTTAACAAAATTCTTCATTAACGCGAGCTTTATGTGAAGTGGGGGGAGAAGAACTTTCTTTGGGTCTACTGGAGGCACACACTTAACATTGCTTGCTCCAGGGGTATAGTCTTCCTTTTTCTCCCATTCTTTCACTATAAAATGCTTGTCAGTTACCCTACTGTCCCATAAGCACAAAAAACAGCAATATTTTTTGAAACCTCCCTGCAGTCCCGTTAGCAATGCAACTACCTTGAGGTCACTACAAATTTTCCAGCCATGGTTTTGATAACTAATAGCATCTAAAATGATGGACATGGAATCGTATGTCTCCTTCATCCCTATGGCATGAAATAAAGGTATTGAAGATAGTAAATTGCCATTATGAAGCAACACTGCCTTTAAGCTGTATTTAGAAGAGTCATTGGCTATTATTTTAAATTAAGTCAATATGAGTTGGTATCATACCCCATTTCTGTAATTTTATATAAAAGAATAAGAATATCTCAAAAACGTTACCTGATACAGCATTTTCAGAGGCATTTTTGGTATCAGTGAGTCATTTTGCATAAGAATTAGCCTATTTTGTTTCGGGTACAAAAAACGTGTTCCCTAGTGTAATCGATTAACTAAAATAAGAGTTAAATGATGAAGCCTGGGACTCAAGTACTGACGGTAGTAAGTTGCCACAAACGGTGTATCTCGGATGCGAGAGCCCCTAGTGGTTTATCGGAGAAATATACGACTCAAATGGAGAATTTAATGTCAGGACGGCACCTTGGTCATGGTAGCTCAATGGGTTAGAGCGACTGGATAGAAACCAGGAGATACGTGGTTCAAATCCCGGCCATGGCATTGAATTTTTCATGTTGACTCTATCTATCAAAAACCTTAGCCTATATACGGCTAGTGTGAAGAAATGATTAATTTCTATCAATTAATTAAAATAATAAAATGAGTTAAATGATGAAACCTGGAACTCAAGTACTTACGATAGTAAGTCGCCACAAACGGTGTATCTTGGATGCGTGAGCCCCAAGTGGTCTACCGAGGAAATATACGAGTTAAATGGAGAATTTAATGTCAGGACGGCACGTTGGCCATGGTAACTCAATGGGTTGGAGCTACTGGATGGAAACCAGGAGATCCGTGGTTCATATCCCGGCCATGGCATTTGAACTTTTCATGTTGACTCTATCTACCCAAATTTCATTTTTTTTTATTTTATTCAATGATTGATCAGCAGTACATGCTTTACAGATCCTTGTTGGCTAATTGAATCTATATGAACTATATAATAACATGTAAGGAAAACCAAGTTGGCTCCTATTATCTTCTTAACACTGTGAAACAAGAAAAAAATAAGTTAATTAAAACAAACAAGTAATCAAAGAGATAAGAACAACAGTCATTGTGAAACAATATTCATAGTTTTTTTTTCAATCAGAGTCACTAAGGAGGAGATACTGTGGGAGTCGTCTCTTCAGGTGCGTGGGCTGGCGGGATCGTACGCCGATGTCGTACATCACAGCTCCTGGAACATCTGGCAGGTTTGAGAAGAAGCGAGAGGCGATCTGACGTATGTACTGGTGAAGAGGAAGGAGACCAAGTTCTTTATGCAGTTGTTGATTTCTTACGTACCAAGGTGCATCCGTGGCGATGCACAGAAATCGATTTTGCAGGACCTGTAGCCTTCGGAGATGAGTGTTGCTAGCCGTACCCCATACCTCGGAAGCATATGTGATAAGTGGCCGGACAAGAGATTTGTAGAGAAGCAGAGAGCATTCAATCCCAAGAGGAGTGTGTCTGTGAAGTAGCGGACCGAGTTTTGAAAGTCGTCCTGATGCCAACGAGATAAGTCAATCAATATGGGCTCGCCACGTAAGTTTAGTGTCCAGCATTACTCCAAGGTATTTGACGGAGGTGGTAGGAGGAATTCATTCATGCTTAATATGCAATTCGGGAGAGTTGGAGATGCGACGTAAGCTAAAAATCTTAGCTGCGGTCTTTTGAGTGTTAAGACGTATGCGCCAAGTATCGAACCATTCAACGAGGCAGTCAAGAGAGGTTTGTAACGTGTGAATAGTGGTAGGGAGATCTGTGCCGGAATGATATAAAACAGTATCATCAGCGTATAAGGCTATGGAGGTAGGGGCCAAGTCAGAAAGATCATAGGTATAGATACTAAATAAGATTGGGGCCAATATGGATCCCTGAGGAACCCCTGCTGTAATATGGCGCTGAGATGACTCCATGCCACCAATGCGAACAGTAAATGTGCGATCTGATAGAAAACTACAAATGGTAGTGAGCATATACTGTGGAAGTCCAATGCTATACAGTTTGAAGATTAACCCTCATGCCAAACTTTATCAAAGGCCTGTGCTACGTCGAGGAACAGGACGGTTGTGTGCTTTCGTTGCTCAAAACCATGAATTACTGGTTGTGTTAAACGTGGTAGTTGGTGAGAGGTAGAATGTCTAGAACGAAATCCAAATTGGAAGGGTGGAATGATAAGGTTTTCAGAGGTATATTTAAGGAGACGGCGAAGGAGAACCTTTTCAAAGAGTTTGGACGAGGTAGGCAGCAAACTTATCGGACGATAGCTGTCGGGGAGATTTTTAGGTTTATTAGGTTTGTGAAACACAATGATTTGAGCCAATTTCCAGGTGTGAGGAAAAAAGCCAAGTCGAAGACAAGCGTTCAGGATTGAAGACAAATGTGCCAGGGCCTTCTTTGTCAGGTTTTTCAACACAATATTGGGAATCAAGTCGTGTCCCAGTGATTTATTAAGAGGAAGAGAGCGATTTAGATGCCTAAGTTCAGCAGGACTAGTGAAGGAGATTCTGCAGGGAACAGTTGGTTGGTGTCGAAAAGCGTCAAGCCGCTGTTCTATACTTGGGGTGGTGGCATGAGGTCAAATTTCATTTGGGCGCGTTTGCTGGAATGCGAGTCCAGGGCTGGAAACAAACTCTGAAACACCTAACTCTTCCCATTACATAACCTATAATTGCCATTTACCATCGGTTTCCTGAAAACATCCGGTCCGGTTAATTGAAAAGGCAATTTGATAGGAAAAACTGCAAGTTTCCTATCGGAGCATGGCTGTTATACAGAGATATATCTCCTACACGAACTTACAGTAAGTTATTGTTCTGTATCAACATAACAGAATAGCCAAAATGTTAAATATCACTACCTATATCTCCATTGTCCTGTAATGCATAGTACCGTTTCGTATTAAATGACCGGATTAATATTTAATGATATGACATCCTTTTACAATAGGTGTCACAGGATTTCTCACTAACGTACAAGAATTAGAACTAATAGTCTAAATTTTGAGTTTTAATCTAGTTTTCAAAATGCTGTCATATGCTGCTATACTAAAATTATTGTATCTTCTAATTCAATTAAGTTATCTGTTGTAGATTTTATGAAAAGGAGTTATTTTACCTTTATTATAATAATAAAGCAGGCCCTGCCAAAGACACGGAAACTTAGTTTTAAGAAAACAGAATTGCCAGTGTTTAATACTACTGCAAAAGCTGACATTTAGATAAATGTTCACTATTCTATTTTGCAAAACACTGTTATAGGAGGACTGTTTAATAAAGAATGATCATAATTGCTTTACGGACATAATATTTCGCACTAAAATTCAATCTTATTATATTCTGTTAGCTTAATGTGAAACAAACACCCCGTATTAGTTTCATTGTGGTACTCCTGGTTCCCGCCTGTGCCACCCACATGTTCGTGACAGAAACATTACACATTAGGCGTGTTTGTGTGCAATGGGTTCCAAGACTGTTGATTCCCGAACAAAAGGACATTCGCATGCAGATCTGCATGCAGTTAAAGTTGATGTTAGAGGAACATCCGGAGTTTCTTTCACACGTAATCACTACTGATGAAACTTGGCTACATCATTTTGATCCTGAGAGCAAACAGCAAAGCTCAGTGTGAAAATCTGCTTCATCACCAACCCCCCGAAAAGCAAAAGAGGTTGCCTATGTTGGGAAAGTTATGAAAGTTATGATCAAAGTTATGATATACATGGAATAGTTTATCAGCATTTTGTACCTGCACACACATCAGTAACTGGACAATACTACAGGGATGTCCTGAAGACACTGAAGGTCCATATCAGGCAGAAAAGACCACATTTACGAGAAGCAGGCTGGCTGCTGTACCACGATAATGCGCGGCCGCATATTGCCAATGTTGTTGCTTAATACCTTGCAAAAATCAACGTGAAGTGCATCCCTCACCCTCCCTATAGTTCGGATTTAGCTCCATTTGACTTTTCTATTCCCTAACTTGAAGAAACGCCTTCGTGGGAGGCATTATCCATCATCAGAAGCAGTGGTGAAGGCCGCGGAGGCGATTTTGAAGGGTCTCTCTAAAAATGGTTTCCAGCATGTCTTTCAAGACTAGCAGATACCCTGGGACAAGTGCATAGAATTCAGGGGAGGCTATTTTGAGAAGGACCATCAAAATTATGAGGATGAGGAAAGGAACGAACGTTGTCAAAAAATTGTGATCTTTCTTTATTGAACAGCCCTCGTACGATAATTAGAACTTGCAAACTCTTCATATAAGTATTACCCATGATACACCCATAGTTGTAATGTCTAAATTTTGAGTTTCAATCTAGTTTTCAAATTGTTGTCATATGTTTCTCGACTACAATTGTAAGTGTCTTCTAATTCAAGTAAGTTATCTGTTGTAGATTTTATAAAAAGTAGTTTTATATTACCTTTATTATAATAACTAAGCAGCTCCTGCCATAGACACGAAAACTTAGTTTTAAGAAAATAGAACTGCCATTACTTAAATACTACTGCAAAAGCTGACATTTATATAAATATTCACTGCTCTATTTAGCAAAATACTGTTATATCTTAAATTTAACTTTTGTATAAACTGTATCATAGATGCTCCAATATTGTACGACCACCAGTGATCGAACCCAGAACTTCCAGAGTT
This sequence comes from Mantis religiosa, assembly GCA_030765055.1. NCBI lineage: Eukaryota > Metazoa > Arthropoda > Insecta > Mantodea > Mantidae > Mantis > Mantis religiosa. The sequence continues at coordinate 197,857,957 of CM060952.1, read as the reverse complement.
GTGAACCTCCTGCGATGACGTAGTCATCTCGCTCGATTATTTGTATAAGCCACTTGTTTGCTTATTATGGCTTTATCTGAAAGTTTTGAATTAAACACCACAGCACACCAGAGGGACCTATTATTTCAGTTGTATTTCATGATTCCCAATTGTCTATATTAATTTAATAAAACTCAATAATTTTGAAGATCTGCAAATAGTTAATTATTTATGTAATTAGAACTATGGGATATAAATTCTTTTAATTAGATTAAATGATGAATTTCAACGGCCAGTGACACAGATAATTCGTTTAGGACCTTACGTTTTTGTAATTAATCCAGCAAATTGATGCAATAAATATAAGCTAATAACGATGACATAACAAGATTTACAATTGATTTACATGCAATTAGAAATTTATTTCATTAAACTCATTATTAAATAAAGTTGTTAGCAAGGACAAATTTTTAAATTGCCTTTAATTGAACTGGAAAACCTTCCACGCACATATACACAAACATTTATCATTTCCATTAAAAAAAGGAAAGATACTGATCCTCTGGTTACTGTTCCACGTATTATTCATATAAAACTCCCCCCACCCGTGTAACTAGGTGGTTATACGGCGACGAATATGCCAGGAGACATCCTGTGGATTGGACTGTGACGTATGCTAGACCGCTAGATCTCAATCTGACACTATATCACTTTGTTTCGTAACGTATCCACGGAGACCTTGCTGCTAGAGAACTGTGCTTCTGAAATAGGAACCAAAGTTTCCCCTCGGTGTAAATTTTCAGTTTCCTCGGGGTTCAAGCCAGTAAGTATTGATATTACAACAAGAGTGTGAGGGGTTTGCAATATTACTTGTGAATGTGCTTTTTGACGAGGGTGGGTCAAAAAGTAATGCCTCCTAATTTTTTCTCATTTAATTGCCAAGGAAACTGAATCCAATTTACATAGGTTAAAAACTACGACATTGACGATTAATTTGTCACTATTCAATATAATCTCCGTCCTTTTCCACAGTTTTGGTCCACCTTTTAACTAGGGCATGTATTCCAGTGTGGTAAAACACACGGTCTTGCTTCCTTAGCCAATGACGCACGGACGTTTTCACAGCCTCCTCATCTTCAAAATGAATCCCACGATGAGCTTCCTTTAGTGGCCCGAACAGATGGAAGTCTGATGGTGCCAGGTCAGTGAGGTAAGACTTGACATCCCAATTTCTCAATTTCTGCAGTGGTGTAACGGCTGGTGTGCGGTCTTGCATTGTCATGCAAAAGAAGAACGTCCGCCATAGTTTATGTTGGGCGAAATCGGCGAAGACGTGCTTTCAGCTTTTTGAGAGTTCTGACGTATTGGACAGAATTTATTGTGCATCCCTGCTCCAAAAAAATCAATGATAAGCACACCCTCTGCATCCCAAAACACTGTCGCCAAAACTTTCCCTGCCGACCGCTGAGTTTTGAATTTTTTTCTTCGGTGACGTTGTGTGATGCCATTTCATTGACTGCCTCTTTGATTCAGGTTCAAAAAAATGAACCCACGTTTCGTCTCCAGTTACAATGTTTTCCAGAAACTCCTCTTCCTCCAAATTGAAGCACTGCAAGTTTTTGGAGGCTATTGATTTCCTTGTTTCTTTGTTTTGGGCGGTTAACATTCTTGGTACCCAATGTGAACAAACTTTTGAGAAACCCAGTTGTTGAAAAATGGTCATCACACTGCCTTTACTGAGGGAGGTAATGCGACACAATTCACCTCTTGTTACCTGGCGATCACCACGAATGATGTCATCGACCCGCTGAATGTTGTATGGAGTCACTACTTCGCTTTTCATCTGTTAGTGGTGTTTGCCCTTCAGCTTCGTTACAGCGACGAACCCATGGTCTAACAGTGCTGACATCCACCGTTGCATCACCATACACATTTTTTAGCCTTTCGTGAATGCGAATTGGCGTTTCACCTTCCGCAGTCAAAAATTCAACCATAGAACGCTGTCTAATACAAATGTCGACGTCAATCATTTTGCAAGAGGATGCAGAGGTGCCACCTATTGACTTAGGAAGTTACTACTGCAGGGGATTGGAGAAGAAGGTTTGAGGAACTGCACCAAATTCAAAGTTTTCACATAACTTACTTATTTAAGGAAAAAGGCGTTAGCTTTTGACCCACCCGCGTATAGTAGTTTTACGTCCTCCAACGGTAAGTCATATCGGACGATGAATGGAATGGGTGAAATGATGCTCAAATGAGCCCAGGGTCCATAGAGCTTAGAGCTACCTGACATTCGTCTTTCAGTATAAGGGAAAACCTTATCCAGGTAACTCATCCTTACCGAGATTTGAACTCGGAACCTCTTGTCCGTGAGGCAGACACTCTACCACCACGCTACCGAGGTGGGCTTGTGAATGTGGTGCTCCCTACGTGAGGTAAACAGGCAGATCAGTAAATGCCAGAGACGAGGAACACCATGAAAGTGTACGCTTGATGCAGCCAGAAAAATCAGGTTGAACTCTGCTTTGATTGCAGATCATATTTCGAAGAACAGTAGTCATAGGCAAATGTGAAAATTAATGACTACGTAAGGCAAATGAAGTTCTAGCCATGGTAAAGGAAAAGTCCTAAACCAGGATTCAGTTCAGTTCAGTATGGAAATCGGCCACAGAACTACACCAAGAGCAATGCAGATGGGTAATGCGACAAAATGACCAGCTACGTTTTGTATAACGTCTGTGCCTTACTTTAAAATATAGAATTTCTTAAAATTTGCATGTGATTATTTAACGTGATGCAACATAGAGCGTTCCCGAACCGTTCAAATATCCAGAATTATACACTTGGCCTGAAGCCCGAGAATATTTTGAGAACAGTATCACTGCTTCTACAAGGGCATGATGATGATCATGATGATGATAATGGTGATGTGTATGCATATAAGGGCACTCAACTACATGGGCATCAACGCCCATTCAGAAACTATATCATTCCAATAACCGACATAAATTTGACAATATATTACAAAAATCAAAATAAAATGTCTAATAAAATAAATATGCACAATTAAAGAAAAACAAAACAATAAAGCCATACATAAGAATTAATAAACTCCAAAAGACATGAAAATTATCTTTATTAATATTGTAACTTAAAACGAAAAAAACCAACTACCTGCCCAACGTTTGTCGAATCAATTTGCCTCTTTCCTTGGGGGGAGGGGGGGTTGAGTTAACATTTTCAGGATCTACAAGGGCAGGGTAGATCGTATTACGGTGCCGTCCGGTCTACCTGCCTCTTTATTCAATGGATAGTTCGGCGAGCATTTGCTATTACAATCTATTTTCATGGAAAGATATTCAGACTGAAAAATGCAATGCCATAGCCAGGATTTGAACCACGGATCTTCTGGTTGTCATCCAGCCGCTCTAACCCTTGAGCTACTATGGCCAACGTGCCGATATGACATTAAATTCTCCAACTGACTCGTGTTTTCCGGGTAAAACACTTAGGAGTTCTCATAAACACATGAGACAACTACCTTAATGAAGACTTACTATGTTGTAAGTACTTTAAGGCCCGGGCTTTATAGTAAACCACTAGGAGTTATCATAAACACATGAGACAACTACCTTAATGACGACTTACTATGCTGTAAGTACTTTAAGACCCGGGCTTTATAGTAAACCACTAGGGGTTCTCATAAACACATGAGACAACTGCCTTAATGACGACTTACTATGCTGTAAGTACTTTAAGACCCGGGCTTTATAGTTAACCACTATTAGGTACAATTGATGGAAATTAATTGTTCTTTCACACTAGCGATGTGTAGGCTAAAGTATGAAAAGATAGAATCAGACTGAAAAATTCAATGCCATAGCCTGGATTTGAACCACGGATCTGGTTGCCGTCCTGCCGTTCTAACCCTTGAGCTACTATGGCCAACGTGCCAACATGGTCCGTGGTTCAAATCCAGGTTATGGCATTGAATTTTTCAGTCTGACTCTATCTTTCCATACCTTAGCATACACGCTGCCAGTGTGAAAGAACAATTAATTTCCAATCTATTTTCACGTTTACTATTTTGTAGAACAATGGAGGAATAGATAGAAGTTGGGTGAGGGTGTTAAATATCATTCTGGTATTTACAATGACAAGTGAGGGAGACCTCGAATGAAAGTAAACAACAGATTGGTTGGCTTACGTCATTCAAAACGCGGACCTCTTTAATGTCAGACACATACATTGCTGTCTGAACCGTCTAGATCGATACGTTCATTTTCTACATATGGTTAATGGAAATAAAGTTTCCTTACAAATTTAAAAATTTCTTCATTTTGGTGCATATACGAATAAGAAGGATACAATAGGCTACAGAAGATGTCAGAGTTTTAAAGGTGACTTGTTAGGTGAAACATTTGGAAATCTAAGATCTTGATGTGACTAGGCAAATAAGGAACCGAAAGTTAATAACCGTTTCGAATTCTTTTAGTTAGATTTCATTTTATGTTCAACTTCGTATGTGATACATCGATTTTTGAAACCAACAATGAGTTACTTCATTTTGTGGAATATGACATATCTTTTACTCGTGTACACAGAACGCCAAAGAAAATTTTCGGCCGATTTTGTATCGTTTTGAGGCATGACCTTTACGTTACCTATAACGGAGCATGGTGGCTGGATAACAGAACTTTAAGGAGAAAGAGAGCGGAGGTTGATGCCTTTGTTTCTTTCTGGTGTTAATTAAAAACAAAATATGTTTACTGTCTCTGAATCAGCCAATCCTCGTAAACAAACGAAATTACTCTTGGACTTGTGGGAGGCTGGTCGTACTGTTACAATAACTGCAATGGCTTTTTATAAGTATTTTTATAGTAAAATATGGTATAAAAAGATTTCATTGAAATGGGGAATGTGTCAACGTACTGTTTGTGTTTTATTATAAAGTGTTGCCTTACTATATATTATATATTTTATGAATAACACTCAAAATTTAATTTCCAACCCTGAAAGTGTTCTCGCATATACATTCATTTCGATAATCTGGGCGGTCATTTCCTGTTTCCCTTCCATAGGCGCGTCCTATAATAGCCGATAAGGCATGGCTACTAATCTTGATACGAAGACTATATGTCAAGGTAAATGCACGTACTCTAACTCTTTCTCTTTTAGCCAATACGATCCAGATCTTAAACATAAATGTCGCTTCTACGCAATTGTGTAACCCCTAATGCGGCTTTTGGTGCAATTCTTTAACAGAAGGAAGGCGAATCCCAGTTAAAGCGAGAAATGAAATGCTCGTGCCTTCGCAAGGCCACCTATAACGATAAATAATGCGATGTGGACATATTATTTACAAACTGTACAATGAGACATTTTCCTGCAGATGTCTCTTTCAATTAATATGAAGTAGAGGTGAGTTTATCTATATCACTGACTGTACAAAGGTGAATGAAATGCTTAATCCTAGACTATATAGACATCTCTCGCCATTGGAGGTTGTAAAGGTAGCTTTTGTTTGAAGTGAAAATGTGTTTTGTTTTCTGATATGATTATATTAGTGGGCCATGTAATGACAAACTTTACGTGTTGAGACCAGTGAAAGACAAACTGGACTTCCAAGTTCCGGGAGTGTACCGCATTCCCTGTTAATGTGGGACACCGTATATAGGACAAACCGGAAGGAACATCGCTACCTGAAGAATCAAACATTAACGGAGTATTCGTATAATGCAACCTGAGAAGCCTGGGCTGGCAGAGCATTGTTTTGATAACGATCAAAGAGCCAACTTTCGGGAGACGATTTTCTTGGCAAAATACAACAGTTACTGGGCGCGGAGAATTAACCCTTTCACCGATATGGACGTCATAAGACGTGCAAGTTAAAATGCCCCAAACCGATATGGATGTGTATAGACGTCCTGCGCATACATGCATTTAATGCTCATTTAACGCCAATTATTTTAATCTTGCTATTTTACAATAAATTTAAATTAGTTCTATAAGGAATGTAAATGTGCCCTTAAAGGTTTCTTTTTGAATTGTAACCTCAAAACCTGGATAAACACCCAAGGGCACATCTGCAGATTCACACCAAATAATATTGGTTTCCTTGCAAACTTCTTTTTCGCAATACACTAGACATTTTCGAAATGGTTGCGAATTTTTTGGTTGTGGGTGGTATCCTTTTAGGAAAGTGTTTTCTCTCAAGTATGAGGGATGATGTCTTGGTGAATTTCCTACCCTCTAGTATAAAGAAGCCTCTGAGTATTACAATACTCAATTAGGTTACGAGCTCTTTATACGCGCAAGTACAGGTAGATGAATGTCTTGCATGAATTTACAGTTCTGAAAATTACCAAACAACTGTGCATAGTTACATCCAGTGCTATAAAAATACTTTTTTTTTACCATTTAACTGTTTTCCGTAAAGAGGGATAGCTAGTAATAGCTGATCCACATCACCCATATTTGACCCGCCGTTTCCCCCAAACAATGGAGTAGCTAACATGCCAGCTGTAGACCAGTACACGTCACTGCTACGTATGTCCTAAAGATCTCCTTCATAATCGCACAACAAATCTTCCAGATTTTCTACAGTAATATCAGAAGCCTGAACACATCATACGCAAGCTAACTTATTTGCTACATTACGGGGATATGCCATGGTTAACACTGAAATTTAACAATTTCAAATGTGCCATTCATTTATCTCTTGATAGCTATAAGAAATCACTCTAAACACAAAGAGATTATAAATAACTAAAATACTGAGTGAAAGCAGCTGCATAAGGCTACCAGAAACCTTGGTTGAGAAACACTGTAATAACAGATGCTGACAGAGAGTTTTCTTTCCAGTGAGTGTGTAACGCAATATATTCTCGTCATATTATCGCTTGGTATAGCATAAATAAACTAAACTTGAACCGGACAAGTCGCTTGCGTAGCTATACATACATACATACATTGGCTCGTGTACACACAAAACAAAGTGATTCAAATATTAGGGCGTTCGGCACAAAGAAAGGCTTTTGCTACAGTGAAACAAAGTAGTGAAATTTCAACAATTTATTAATATAGTCTGTTACTGTAGATTTATACTGCCTTTAATGAGTTTTAAACCAGTTTTTGTTTTGTTTAAATAACTTAATAAATACGGAAGATACGGAATTGTATTTATGATGCACTTTTACAGCATTTAACAATTTAAATGTCTTTTTCTGTTTATTGGGTATCCATTTCCGGCCCCTGAAGGGTTTAAATGGCCATCGGCGAAGCTAAGGAGGTTTTGGCGATTTCCTCTGAAAGGAGCACGCTTAATCGTGATGCTGGATTTCAGTTCAGCTCCCCTTGGAAATCGGCCTTAAAATGGAAATCCGTCGAATTAAGAAGCAAATATCAATACAGATTGATAATCAAGTTAAGTAGTTACGTTTCTTTGACACAATTTTCTATACTCACGCCATCTCCTGGCCTGGCATTTAACTTACTGAAAACAGTCTCTTGTTCAGTAATGCGAATTTTGATAGTGTTTTGTCTTTGTTTATAGTTGTGTAATATCCAGTATTTCATTTGTGGTATAACATTTTATAAATATCCTGATGATGAGAGCGGTGCACACTGCCGAAACGTTGATATCTAATCATCTTTTCACCTGGCTGGCTGCCCGAGAAGAAAGTGCGCGCATTTGTCGCCAGGAAAGCTTCAGGTCTTACTTTAATATATATAAAAATTGAACGGTTGCTAGGGGAAGCAGAAAATAAAAAATCTTGCTTGATGACGATAGGAAAAATGTCGCGGTGAATATAAAGGTGTTGCATAGGAACAGAGAATCATTAATCTTCAAAAAGAGATGTGTTCTGTAATCTTGATGATGGAAAGACAATGTGGGCAAGATAAAATGTTTTAATAGTGATGAATGGAGGTGCAGGAGTGAGCAATTTTATGTAATTAACGCAAACTATTTATTAAGGAAGTGACCCTTTATGTCTGGCTTCCCGAGTTGCGTCTTCGAAACAATCAACGTGCATCCCATCTGCAACGAATAGAAATCTGGTTACAAGGTTGAAAGTACTGAAGTATATAACCAAACTTAGAAAGCAACAGATTAAGTTCAGGAAAGCAGCTGCATTATCATATAAACATTTAGTAAGGAAGTTGTAAAATTCGTGGATGTATCCAGCTGGGTTGAGTACTTAAAATACATTTATTATTTACAATAAGTACCATTACATTATTAATCTTAGTGAACTATTTTAGTTTAAGACGTGATGCTATACTTGTGTCTCAAAAGTATTTAAATTTTTCTACCTCAGAAAGTTCTACTTTAGTCACTGTCAGCTACACTGACCTTAGTATAATATCGATCAGTGGCTCAGGAAGGAAGAGAAAGAACAAAACAATAGTGCAGTACAATGTTAAACTTAGTCTGGATCAATGGCTTTCCCTTGGGCCTTAATTATAAATCACAATTACTGGAGAATTTCAGCAACGAGGAGAGGGGAGCTAGGCCATTTCCTGATTTGTTAAAAACGATAAGAAAGAACTGGGACGGAGAGAATGGAAGAAGTGCTGTAGTTGCAGCAAATTTCTGCCAGAGATTCTAGCAGAGGTGGAATTGGAGGAAGAAAAAGTTTTTGTAAGAGAGTTCTTTGAAGTTCAGCGAAATTTTCTGAGAAACTCCAGAATATTTCTAACGATGTTTGTATTCAGGAACGTCTTTACGATTTCTCTTAAACGTTTATTCAGAGAAGAAGCGATGAAACTTGGGTGCTTAAAGTGGATATGTGCTACGTAGAAGTTCTAGGCTCGAGTTCCATTCAACTTTAAATATTAACAAGAATACGGGCTTATTCGTACTATTTCTTATAGTACGACATCCCAACACACTGTAATTTCAGTATCTTTATAAGTGCTAAGCATTTGTGCTTCAAAGTTCATTCCTTGTGTTGTTGTCGTTCCATATTAATAAAAAAGCTTTGATGTGTCACAAATACATGCATCTGTACCCATTCTGCAACTAGGATCGAATAGGATAGAATCTTATGAAAGAGATTCGGCACTGAAGCCAGTCTTGATCTATTGTACCTAAGCCCCAGTGGGACATCCCCGAGAGGAAGGATGAGGCGAGAGGTAACAGAGGATGGGTGACCCAAAAGGTCACAACACTGCAAATGGCAGGGTCCCTACAATGTATCATTTGGAAACTCCCCGGCAGGCAAGGACAACCAGTATCTCACCCACCGTAGCCCCGAAACTGACCACTAGGCCCACCCAGAGAGTGGAGACCATCCTACCGGGAGGTCCGGGTCGAGTCCTGTGGCCATCCTACCTGTCCCTTGGTTTCTTCGGAGTTTCCTCGGAGGTCATTTTTACTCAGACAGGGCTAGTTTATAACGATATTGAAATATAAATATATAAAAATCTAAACATTGCTAGAAATTGATATTTGGTGTTATTATAGTATAAGGATGTGTGCATTTATATACGGTATAATATTTACATTAAGTTCATACAGTTCCTTGCAAAAGGGGCATAAGGCACTCTGTGTATTTTGAAAAAAAAAAGTATTACACCCTATAATTCAGCTCTAGGTTCCTTGTAGGAATTTAAAGCTATAGGCACCAATATTTTTCCTAAATAACATAAGGCACAGTTTTATAATCTAAACTAAATAAAAAGCATACATAATTTATACTATGCACAAGAAAAATTATTTAGACGTGTTAACAAAAAGTACAATATTTTAAATGACTGAATTATATTTGCCCTCCATTTCATAAATCATATGAATATAAAAGTTAGTTTAATGTGTTCAGGGATCATAAACAAATACGCACTAAAAAATTTGTATCCATATCTTTTAGAATTTTTGAGAAACATGCACATAAAGTATGAAAAATCAAGGTTTTGGGAAATCATGATCAAAGATTAACACCATTCTTTTTAGATTATACATACTCTCAGAACAAGCCTCCTCCATATTCCTGCTCAGTTAGGTTTTCCTCGTCTTTTCTTTTCTTTTTCTTACTTCTAGCTCTACTTTCAAGTATCTGAGCTGTTCTTTTTGCCTCTGAGAGTCGATGCACATCTTTTTTTAGACATGCTGTGTGTGTGTGTGTGTGTGTGTGTGTGTGTGTGTGTGTGTGTGTGTGTGTGTGTGTGTGTGGTGTTTAACGCCCGCTTTTACTACATACGGCACCGCAGGCGGTGACACTGATGATACATGAGATGAAGATGGAGCACCGGTGGAATGAGGTGGCGGGGGAAACCGGAGGTCCTGGAGAAAACCCGCCCCAGCTCCGTGTTGTCCACCACCAATCTCACTTTGCGGTCACCTGGGATCGAACCCGGGTCGCCTTGGTGAGAGCCAAGCGGTCTAACCACTGGGCCACGGAGCGGCCTGTTTTAGACATGCTGCCCTCATATGTTCAGCATTCTTTATACCCATTTTTGTCATTACTTTATGCCTAACACTGCACCCATCATTATAACAAATAACGGTATCATATACACCAATTTTTAAAATTTTTGGTCCAACATGCACAACTTTTGGAATTATTTCCCATAGTATATGATGAAAAATTTCATTTGGGTATTGGGTTCGACTTTCTCAGTAATTCATCTTGAGAAAGTTCCCTAAATACTCGTTTAATTGCCAAAAGAACCTCTTCTGGAAGATAGTGTTTATGTTTCTAAGTAGGTTAGATCAGAAATTTCAAACTTTGGAAGTATGCTAAGTGAAATGTTATGCAGAAGATCAGAAAGTGGGCGTGTCATTGTGCCGCCATCTTTAGTTTGATGGATTAAAGGGCTTTATACCAGCTGACACCCTATGTTATATATATCATTTAAATGCTGAAGAATTATATAATTTTTAACACTAAAAACAAAAAATCGATTTTTTGAAGCCCATCGACCTCCCAGTGCCCATAAATGAAATACCCCGAAGTTACAGTCCATCCATTTCATCTCCATTATCAAATCACATCATCTCTTATCTGGTGGTCTCTTTCAGGGTATGTGAGTTTTATTTGTGGCGGAACTTAAAAAATATAATATATAGGCTATTCATAGAATTGAAACAAAATATCAGAAATTAACGTTATTTTGGAAGTTGTATTAATGTGTGTGATTGACAATTTCATCATAAGAGCTGTAAGTGTAATGATGAAGAGTCACGGCATCTCAGCGTCTGCTGTGATAAGTTGTGTTTTGCTTTTACGAGGTACGTCCAGAAAGTAAAGTCTGTTTCGTAATAAAATAAAGTTGTGTATAGATACGGAAAAATTATTTATTACATAAAATTCTACAGCTCTTAAATTACTTTTCCATATAACTGCCAAAATTTTGCAGTCATTTGTCACAGCGAGGCACAAGGTTTTGTATACCTTCTTCATAGAAGTTTGCCTCCTGTGTCTTCAACCAGTTGGAAACATTTTCTTTCAGCTCTTCGTCATTGTTGAAGTGTTGACCGCCAAGGAAATATTTTAGATGCAAAAACAGATGAAAGTCGCTAGGAGCGAGGTCAGGGCTGTACGGGGTGTGGTCAAACACGTCTCAGCCAAATCCCTGTAGGATGTTTTTCGTCGCACATTTGCAGTGTGTGGTCGTGCGTTGTCGTGAAGAAACACAACAACTTTTGACAGCATTTCTCGGCGCTTATTTCCTAAGCGACTCGCAATAAACATCTGCTTTCATTGTTTGACCACGCGGTAAGAAATCAATGAGTAAGATGCCTGTCCTGTCCAAGAACACTGTCCACATCATTTTTCGTCGTGTCAAGATTTGTTAGGCTTAACCTTTGCTGGAGATGAGGTGTGTCTCCATTCCATTGATTGACGCTTACTTTCAGGGATGTCGTAAGAAACCCAAGTTTCATCTCCTGTGACTATCTGTGTCAGAAATTCCTCGCCGCCTTCATCATAACGGGTCAAACACTGAAGTGCACTACCCATCCGTTTTGTTTTGAGTTGCTCAGTTAGAATCTTTGGCACCCAACGTGAGCAAAGTTTACGAAATTTCAGTTTTTCTGTAACAATTTCATGAACTAGTGATCGTGAGGTTTGGGAAAATTTCATAGCGAGAGCACTAATTGTAAACTTACGGTTTTGCTGGATCTTGTCATCAATCACGTGAACCAGTTCTTCTGTAACCAAAGATGGACGCCCACTTCGTTCTTCATCGTGCACTTCACTACCTCTTTCATTGAACTGTCGGACCCATCTTCTCACCATTGTATCGCTCATCGCATTTTGTCCGTAAACATCGCAAATTTGTTTATAAATTTCAATTGGTTTCACTTTCCTAGCATACAGAAAACGAATCACAGATCTGATTTCACAAGCGGCGGGATTTTCAATCAACACCGACATTGTAAACAAGCACAACAAAGCGTACGTGGCTGACAGCGATCTCACAATGGCGCACGTTTCTTCTCCTTGATACAGAGCGTCTACCGCACATGTGCGGAACTGCTATCGCAGTGCTGCAGCGGAGATAATTTGAAACAGAACTTACTTTCTGGACGCCCCTTGTAACTGCCATTTATTGTGATAAATGGCAAAAGATTTTATAATTTGATTTGACGTCTACACATGTATGGCCGGGCGACTTGCGGTGCGACTGCCAGCCAAGTCGGAAAGTAAGCAACTGTGAGGCGGGCTGTGTGGCTGTCGGCCAAGTTTTGTAGCATACGTATTGTATAACTTAGACTATGGTCATTGGAAATAAGACAACCTCTGCGTAGATCTGCAAGACTGCAGGAGTTGGAAGAATCACGTCTTAGCGGTATGGTGGAAAATGACCAGGACGCTTCGGAATATGTGAACAACGATGGACCACTAGGAGACATAGGTGGGTCAAGGAAAGTAGAAATGAGGAAGCATTAAGTGAAGAAACCTCCAGTGAAGACGAATTAGACCAGAGCTATAGATACGTATGTTTCACAATTGTGAGAAGTTTTGTAAGCCACTTTGTAACATAGGTTAGGTTAATTAGGTAAAGGATAACTAGGTTTGGATGTTATCTGCAGATATTGTTTTTCACAAACAAATCATGTAAACACAAATGAAAAAAAATAGTAGGATGAGAAGCTACGCCCTAGTTTAGATACTAGATACCAGGGTGATAATAAATCAGATTTTATTTTTTTAATTTTTGTATAACTTAGAGGTAGAGAAACCGCTTTAGAAGGTAATGCGGGCTCTGGGTTCAACGTTAGTATATAAACAGTTTCGCATCGCAATGCCTGAGAGCAGCGGACTGCTAGTCTCGTTATTAAACGTTTCATTCATTATTTATTTATTTTTGCTAATGTTCAATGCCCATTGTATGTATACAGGTTCGCAGGCAATTCAAACTGATCATACTAGAAATGAAATGATTTTAGGAAAAGTAAATTTTGGAAGGAAGTGTTTCAGATCTAAGTTTAAGCTCCAGAATATGTTAGTTGTGAGGATTGAATAAAACCTGGAAAAGAGCACTTCGGTGGAAGATAGCAATGTCTGGATTTGAACTGCAGAGCTTCTGCTGACGAGTATGTACCTTAACGAATTTTTTCATGCTTGTTAGACACATTTAAAGCGACATCCTTCAAAAGGTATCGTATATAGTAGGGCAGGATGAAAATGTCATTACAGCAAAAGACAAACTCCATTGCTTTTTAAAAAAATTGAATTGTGGTTCATTTTCGTCGACATAGTCTTTCATTGAAGAAGTCGGAGGCAAGATAAATATCAACTCATATATATCTGGTATGAAAATGGTGCTAGATAATTTGAAGAAAGAATTGTGTCATTACTTCTCAGTGCAAGAGAAGTGCAAAGCTGGATCTTAAATCCGTTTTTAAATGCAGCTGTAAATGAGGCAAACTTAGCAACTAAGCCCAAAGGGAATCTGCTGGAATTACCTGCCGATGGGATGTTACACCCACTTGGAATTCAAGTATGAACATTTGGATACCCTTTGGTTAAAAAGAAAAACAGAATACCCGAATACATAATCAACATGAAAAATTCAATGCCATGGCCGGGATTTGAACCAGGGATCTCCTGGTTTCCGTTCAGTCGCTCTAACCCATTGAGCCAACGTGCTGTCCTGACATTAAATTCTCCATTTACTCGTATATTTCCTCGGTAGACCACTAGGGGCTCTCACATCCGTTTGTGGCGACTTACTATCGTAAGTACTTGAGTCCCAGGCTTCATCATTTAACTGTTATTATTTTAGTTAATTGATGGAAATGAATCATTTCTTCACACTAGCCGTATATAGGCTAAGGTCTTTGATGGATAGAGTCAACATGAAAAATTCAATGCCACAGACGGAATTTGAACAACGGATCTCCTGGTTTCCGTCTACTTGCTCTAACCCATTGAGCTACCATGGCCAAGGTGTCATCCTGACATTAAATTCTCCATTTGACTCGTATATTTCCACGGTAGACCACTAGGGGCTCTCGCATCCTAGATACACCGTTTGTGGCGACTTACTATTGTAAGTACTTGAGTCCCAGGCTTCATCATTTAACTCTTATTATTTTAGTTAATTAATGGCTTTAATCAAGGCTTTGAAGTGTTTGATTCCATTTTCTACCTCATACTTATGCAAGTTGGCATTTTCATCAAGGCCCAAATAAAACGGAAACTAAGAAATCGCTTAAATTTGGAAAATTATTTAAAACTTAATGTGGCAAAAACGAATCCGCGATGGGAGAAATTGATTGAAAAAACTCAAGGGCAACCTTCAAATTAAAATGAACGAGTACTCGAAGGTTTTATTTTTTGTTAATGTATTTGCATAAAAAACTTTACGAGTATCATTTTGTTAACTTTTTATTTACATATATATGTACATGTTTAAAATTTCTTGATATTTTACTGAGTTCTCTCGACCCTTCGCGACCCTCCTACAGAGACTTCGCGACCCGTCAGGGGATCGCGACCCACAAGTTGAAAAACACTGGTATATACCTTTACAGTGTTAGTGTGCATACAAATTTTGAAACCTTCAACAGTACGTGGTTACAGTTTTATAGTGGGTGTTATAATGAGTTTACTATATGATAGCTGCAAAAAGAAATTTTAGATTTATCTATGCACAAAACTCTCCTATTGGTTTTAAATCGCAATGTGCACAAACGAGCTTCATTATGTGAATGAAACAGTTTTCAAAGTAAGATGCTATGCCTGTTAAAAGCAAAATTTTTTAACGGAAACGAGAAGTTTATTAAAAGAGGAGATATAAGCTATTTAAAAGCAGTAAAAACTGAGCTTCGGAGATTTATTCATTGCTCTATTTCCGGGTTCTGTGGTTAGAGTGTAGAGTCCCATTTAGAGCAGGGGTACTGTTTACTCACAGGTGTGAGGTACACGTTTTCATCGGCGGCCCCGAGGTTCTTCAAATTTAGGACATGGAGGGGTGATATGCTCTTGGGCGAAAGAGAACATTTGGACAATGGAGAGTGAATTCTTTTTGCAGACAAATTTGCTATTGAGCACGGGATTTATCTGTTTGATTTGCCCAGAAGAACGCGTTTTCATCGGGAATAATTCATGAAATCGATAGTGCCCTGAAAGTAATGTTTGCTGACCCAGTCTACCGTGAGGATTTGTTTATTGAAGTTCCAGCTTCACGAATTATGTTTCGCGATGAAAGATTTATAAATTCGTAGAGTCCACATGGCAAATTGCTATCTGGAGCCACCGTTATGTTCTGTTAACCACTGAATTGCTTTAGTAAACTCCCACACGAAGTAATAGCTCTTCTTTTTTTCTATGTTATTTTTTCTAGCACATATTTAGTAAGTATACGAAATATATATTCAATCAAAGTGTGTGTGAATCCTTTTTCGCTTCAATATTTGTCATTCTACATGCTCCATCTTCGCAGTCTTCACTTTAATCCTATATTTTTCTGAACGTCCAGTATCACTTTTCCGAAGGATTATATATTTTCCCTACTCTCCTTAACATGAGCTATAAATGTATAGTTTTCTTAAATTTTGCCTACTGAGCTACTAAAATATTTAGTGATTATGTAGCTACTTCAATTTCTTAAGTCAAATTTGGCGCATTCCTTAGTTCTTCATCGAAATATAACTTTCACAATCTCAATTTTAATCTTGTCTTTTTCTTTTATTATCCAAAATTCGTTATATTAATTAAGCACAGGAGTGTTATGGTCTTGCAGAATTTTAATTTTGTTTGCTTACTTTCTACTTTTACTCTATATGTCTTCTTATACTTCAATATATTTTTTGGAATATATATTTCCACGTAGATATAAAACATACCCATTTTACAACCAAGTAATTAAAGTTTACATCCCTTCTAAGCTATTGTTTCCGATAATTTTGCTGCACTGCTGTTTTCCTACGTGTGTCATTGCTTATACCTTCTTATAATGATCTCAAACTTATGTTTATATGTATTATACGAGGGCTGTTCAATAAAGGATGCTCACATATTTTTTTGACAACGTACCTTTACTCATCCTCATAATTTTGATGGTTCTTCTCAAAATAGTCTCCCCTGAATGCGACGCATTTGTCCCAACGTTTCTGCCAGTCTTCAAAGACAAGTAGGAAACCATTTTTTTGAGAGATCCTTCAAAATGTCCTCCGCAGCCTTCACCACTTCTTCTGATGGTGAATAATACCTCCCACGAAGGCATTTCTTCAAGTTACGGAATAGAAAAAGTCACATGGGGCTAAATACGGACTATAGGGAGGGTGAGGTATGCACTTCACGTTGATTTTTGCAAGATATTCAGCACCAACATTGGCAATATGCGGCCGCGCATTATCGTGGTGCAGCATTCAGACTGCTTCATGGAAATATGGTCTTTTGCGCCTGATATGGACTTGCAATGTTTTAAGACATCCCTGTAGTGTTGTACAGTTACTGATGTGTGTGCAGTTACAACATGCTGATAAACCATTCCACGAATATCAAAGAATGAGATGACCATAACTTTCCCAGCAGAAGCCACCACTTTTGCTTTTTTGGGGGTTGGTGATGAAGGAGATTTCCACACTGAGCATTGCTGTTTGCTCTCAGGTTCAAAATGATGCAGCCAGGTTTCATCAGCAGTGATTACGTTTGAAAGAATCTCCGGATCTTCCTCTAACACCAACTTTAACTGCATTCAGACCTGCATGCGAATGTCCTTTTGTTCGGGAATCAACAGTCTTGGAACCCATCGCGCTCAAACACGCCTCGTGTGTAATGTTTCTGTCACCAACGTGTGGGTGGCACCCAATGAAATGTTCAATATTTCAGAAAGTGATTAAGGTAATTCGTCGATCCTCTCTCACAATGGCAGCAGCAGTGATGATGCTTTCTTCCGTAAGAGCAGTAATTGGAGCACCGGGTCCACCTTTCTTTGAAATCGATTGTTTCCCCTCTTTGAACATTTTTAACCACCTTCGCGCTGTGCTGTAGGGAAGAACAGACTCTCCACAGGCCTCCTGTAACATTGTATAGGCCTGAACTGAAGATTTGTTGAGACGAAAGCAGAATTTCAAAGCCGCATATTGTTCCTCGCGTTTTACCTGCATTGCAGCGGTAGGTGATACTGAACATATCTGAACTTGTCTGGTTCTCACAGGCGGGAACCATGAGTACCAACAATGAAACTACTACGGCGTGTTTGTTTCACATTAAGCTAACAGAATATAATAAGATTGAATTTTAGTACGAAAAATTATGACCGTAAAAATTATGATGATTCTTTATTGAACAGCCCTCGTATTTAAAAGATTAGTTAGAAATTTAGCATACACTTTATAGCTTATTCTTTTATATAACATATCTTGTTGGTCCTGCAGCTTACTTATTTAAATGGGAATGCTATACCAATCGGAGGAAATGTTTAAAGGTAATAAAAAGCTAAACGGTGTAGGCCTATTCTAAAGTATGCATATCTCTGCATAGCCCACTATATAAACGAAGCAATTGATTTTGATTTCAGTTACCTCATGTCTCTTGGGGCTTCCGAGCGCTTAGCGAGTTTTAATTTTTTATCTGCCATATCTACCATCTGGCAGACCTTTTCTACAAATATGCTTTCGAATGTACTCTTTGTAGAAAAATTAAAAATTTACACTTTTCTTGTTTATTGTCTTCTGTGCTGATGAATGTGTAATTAAGTAAAATTTAGAGCGACTGGACGGAAATCAGGAGATACGTGGTTCAAATCCCGGCCGTGGCACTGAATTTTTCAGATTAGATTAGATTGATTTGCGTTCAGTAGGTTGACTTGTAGCCAGAAAAGGCTGTGAACATTGAAAATGTCCAGAGGTATAAAGTTTAATAGCATATATATGTACAAAAGTTAACATAAGACACATATTATAGTATACAGGCAATATGAACAACAATATGGAAAACAAAGCAGGGATAATTATATATGATACAAAATGAAACACTGTTTAAACCAGCTTTCACTTGTCTTATGCCAGTACGTCTCAACCTTTTTGCAATGGATACCATTCATTTTTATTTATTAAATACATATACATTAAAAATAAACTTTCAACATACATCAAATATTTATTATTAATGATTTGTTATTGGAATAGTTAGATACCACTTATAGAGCTACAGAAGCATTATCAGGATAATTTGTCATTCAGATAATCTTGTACAAAATAAAAAGATTTTGAGCAAAGATACTCTCTAACAGCTTTTTTAAAAGCACCGAAATTATCAACTTTTTCTTTAAGAACATTAGGAAGTGCGCCAAATATTTTGATAGTTTCATAATGCACACCTTTCTGGAAGCAAGAAAGTTTAGCACTGGGATAATGGATATTGTACGTTTGTCTAGTGTTTATTTTGTGATTTACATTATTTTTTGCAAATAAGGCACGATTGCATACAAAGAATTTTTGGATCGAGAATATATACATGCAAGGAAGCATTAAAAGGTTTATGAATACCCCTCTAGATTCATACATAAATGAAGATGCAGAGAATACAGGTATAAGAAGGAGAATAATAATTAATAATTATGGGGAAGAAAGAGAGGAAGAAGAAAAGGAAATTGACAGAAATGAAGTGAAATGGCAATACAAGAAATCAAGCTAGGTAAAGCAGCTGGTAGGGATGGAATAGCACCAGAACTGATTAAATATGGAGGTAAAGAATTAATAAAAATACTGAAAAGTTTATTTCAGAAGATATGGTCAGGAAAAAATACCAAGAGATTGGGAATTTAATGTAATTGTTCCAATACATAATAAAGGCAACCAAAGTGATTGCTCAAACTATAGACCTATATGTCTCTCTCCGATTGTATATAAAGTGTACGCTATAATCCTGGAAGAGAAATTGAGGAAAATAGTAGAACAAGATTTAGAAGAAGAACAGGCTGCTTTCCGAATGGGTAGACAACCCCAAGACCAAATTTTCTCATTGAGAACGATAATAGAGAAAGCTATAGATAGAGGAAAGGGTATTTATTTAGGATTCTTAGATGTGAAAGCAGCATTTGATTCAATACCTAGGGAAGAAATTTGGAGAGCTCTAAAGAACAAAAAAGTATCTATGAATTTTATTGAAGCAATACAATCAGTTTATCAAGAACCAAAAGGGATAATAAGATTAGATGGACAAAAATCAGAACCATTTCTGATAAATAGAGGAGTTAGACAAGGAGATAGCCTCAGCCCACTCTTATTTATTATTTTGATGAATGAAATATGGAAAATTTTCAACATACCCCCAAAAAACCAAGTATATAGGAAGGAAAGAAGAAGAGGTTAAAATTCAATGTAATGATGAAATCTTAGATCAGGTAGACAGTTATGAATACGTGGGTACAATTATAAATAAGGATGGGAAAATAGAGCAGGAAAATTTAAACAGAATAAGAAAGGCCAATTCGGTCTACTATCCGATTAATAATATCTACTATTGTGGGAAAAAGGAAATAACAAAAGATACAAAAATTATAGTATTTAAAACAATAATACTACCAATTATATTATATGGAGCAGAGAGCTGAACTCTCCTACAGAAACAAGAAAGCAAAATAACAGCTATGGAAATGAGATATTTAAGACGAGCTGTGGGGAAGACAAGAAGAGATATGATTAGAAATGTAACAATAAGGGAAGAGTTGGGTACACACTCCGCTAAAGAAATATTGGAAAAAGGACAACTTAAATGGTATGGACATGTAATCCGCAAGAAGAAGAAGAAGAAGAAGAAGAAGAAGAAGAAGAAGAAGAAGAAGAAGAAGAAGAAGAAGAAGAAGAAGAAGGAGAAGAAGAAGAAGGAAGCGATAATATCTTCAATCTTGTAAAAAGAAATTTACAGGAGCATCTGGTGTGGGTGTTAGTAATGATTCTTATAACCCTCTTTTGCATGAGAAATATTTTTTTACTTTCTACTGAGTTGCCCCAAAATAATATTCCATATTCCATAATAGAGTTAAAGTATGCATAATATACCAATTTAAGTGTGTCAATAGAACTCACATTAACCAGCTCTCGGATAGCATAATAGACAGAGCTGAGTTTAGGTAAGATATAATTTATGTGAGCTTTCCAATCTAAACATCTGTCCACTTGAAGGCCCAGAAATTTCATGCTGTCAATTTCTTCTAATAACATATCAATAATCCCGATTTCTATTTGAGTATGTGATGTACGACAGGTTATAAATTTGAGCACTTTTGTTTTGTCTAGATCCACAGATAATTTGGCTCTAATTAATTAAAAACATACACATTAAGGAGTAATGTATTTAAAAGGATTATTTCTGCAATAATTAATTCCTCAATATATATTTAACATTAAAGTTTCAATGATAAAAATCCTGGTATTTAGGTAATTACAAAAGTAAGTCGCCACAGATGTGTATCTGGAATTTGAGAACTCTAAGTGGTATACCCGAAAATATAATGAGTCAATTGGAGAGTTTAATGTCGCTTCGGTATGTTTAGCTCAATGGGTTAGAGCGACTGTACGGAAACAAGCAGTTCCGTGGTTCAAATCCCGGCCGTGGCATTGAATTTTTCAAGTTGACGCTAATTAACTTAAAAATCTATTAAGTTTATGAATAGGATGCCTTAGGCTTTTTGTTTCCTTGTTTAGTAAATAGCACTTGACAAATAAATTTTGTGACAAGAAATTGATATTTTATAATGAGATAAAATTACAAAAGAACTGAAACAATCAAGGGATGATGAAACATGAATGCTATTGATAACTGTTTCACAAATATTGTACTCGTATATAGGAATTATTAATTTCTAAACCAGGTAGTGGGCACAAATTAAACATTAAAATAGGAGGCATGTTTTTTAAGTCGGTACCGTTTTGCGATTCCGCTGCCTCAGCGCTACGGTCGGCGTACCGCGCATGCGCGCTGGTTACCTACATCTCTTGTCTACGCACTGACGCCATTACAGTCTGATTCTTCATTGTATACGTTGGTTACTGAGTGTTTAAGACGCCTCCGTTAATCGTGAGTCCCGCCGATTTTGAAGTACGGTCTGTTATACGATTTATTAGTGCTAAAGGCGTAAAACCGGTTGATATTCATCGTGAGATCTGTGAAATTTACGGACAAAACATTATGAGTGATGGAATGCTAAGGAAATGGGTGAGAGCATGATGAAGAACGGAGTGGGCGTCTTTCAGTCGTTACTGAAGATTTGGTGCAGAAAGTGGACGAAAAGTTGAGAGAAAACAGACCCTTTACAATTTCATCATTGTGCGACTATTTTCCTCAATATTCTCGTAGTGTTTTATATCGCATTGTGACCGAGAACTTGAAGTACCGGAAATTGTGTTCACGTTGGGTTCCGAAAATGTTGACGGATTTGCACAAAACCCAATGCATTGCAGTGCATTGACTTTCCTTGAACGGTACCACGATGAAGGTGAAGATTTTTAGACCAAACTGTTACTGGTAACGAAACATGGGTGGCCTACGTCACACCAGAATCAAAACCACAGTCCATGGAATGGCGACATTCATCATCACCCACAAAAGTGAAGTTTAAGCAAACAATTTCTGCCCGGAAAATCAAGTGCACAGTTTTTTGGGACAGAAAAGGAGTATTGCTAGTGGAGTTGCTGCCTCGTAATGAAACAATCAATGCAGTGTCTTATTGTGAGATATTGAACAATCTGCGCTGTGCAATCCAGAACAAAAGACGTGACAATTTGAGTAAAGGTATCGTTTTGCTGCATGACAATGCCCATCCACATGTGGATAATCGGACCAAATATCTCATCAAATCTTTTCAATGGGAAACTTTAGATCATCCTCCATACAGCTTTGATCTGGCGCCCAGCGAGTACCATTTGTTCCTGCACTTGAAGAAACATCTGGGCGGTCAGCGTCTTCAAGACGATAACGAAGTCAAAACAGTTGTGATACAGTGGTTAACACGTCAGGCGGCAGAATTTTATGAGGAGGGTATTCAAAAACTGGTGCCACGTTATGAAAA
Source organism: Mantis religiosa (assembly GCA_030765055.1). NCBI lineage: Eukaryota > Metazoa > Arthropoda > Insecta > Mantodea > Mantidae > Mantis > Mantis religiosa. Next base: position 197,835,505 of record CM060952.1, on the reverse strand, counting down.
GTGCCTCAATATTCACGGAAATTATGTAGAACATTAAATTAAGGTACAGGCTTTCATGTAAAAATAAAATTATTGCGATATCTATGCACGTATTTTTTTAATTCCAAAACGGCACTGACTTAAAAAACATGCCTTTTAAATTATATTTTGAAAATAAAATATAGGAAGGAAACCTTACAAGTGCAAGCTTAGGGCAATGCTGCGGCATTTGTCTTTTATAAAGTAGGGGTAACCTGGAAAAACTCTGTCTTGAAAGGCAGAGCTCCCGTTCACGAGTCTGCGTCTCAAACTCTCGGTGAATCTTTTTGTCTGTACTTTTTTCTATGGTTACTTAATGTAGATATACGAATTATTGAATCCCACAGCGAATATATGACTGATATCTTCTGAAACGGAACAAACGATGGTTATTAAATTAAAGAAATATGTGTTTTTGTGTGAGTGCGTGTCACCCGGAATGCGATACATAGATATGAACTAATTTAATAGAACTATTTATTAGAAATGAAAATAACGTTGCTTCTATTAAGGAAAGTGGTTGCAATAATGACATGCAGACCATGAAATCCGGTTGCTACCAAAATGGTACATGCAAAATTTCGAGGAAATTGCCTACGCTAAATGCCTGGTGGCCAAAAATACTCCAACAATTAAAATTGCAAAGTTGCCTTAGAAGTTTATATAAAATTGTTATAAACTATTTTCACAACGGAGATAATCATCTTACTTTTAGTAATATATATATATATATTATCAAACAAATGACTCGTGAGTGTCCATAAGGTTCAAATTTTAGCCCCTCTTTTTGGGTTCTATGGTACGATGATTTACTAACACAACAATTACCAGATAATTGAACGCTATACGCTTATGTTGATGGTACTCTACTACTTGTTAAGTCTACAACCTTTCAGAAGTTACAGGCGATGGCCAATGAAGCCATTTATGTCATTGTAATGGTAGTTTTTGTTTGAAATGTGTTTTGTTTTCTGATCTGAGTAATAGTGGGCCATGTAAGGACAATATAAAAATGATGAACGGTGGTTAGGGGAAAAGAAAATCAATAATCTTGCTTGATGTGAAAAGATGAAAAGTTTTGGATAGAAGAAGAAAAAAATCAATAATCTTCGTAAGGAGAAATGTGTCCTTTAATCTAGTTAGTGATGAGTAGACGTGTAGGAGTAAAGAGTTTTATGTAATTAATGGAATCTTTTTATTAAAGAAGTAAGAATTTATCGATATGATGGAGGTAACCTGCAATGATTGACTATTAAAGGAAGTTAAAGTAAAAGGTAATCCAGATAATACAATTAAATTATTTGTTACAAAATTGGACTTCTCCGAAATTGTATTTATTTTACTCTGAACCACACCGGAACACAAGAGGTCTCATGACATATTTAAAATAAGGTGATACAGTTGACGACCAGAAGAAACTGATAGCCACAAAAACTCACACGATAAGAGAAAGAATTGTGCTTCCAACATAGAAATCCTGCTTCATATTGCGCCCGAACGTGTGGCCGCATCCAAGTCCAAGTCGAATACTGACAGGCTGTTAACAGCCAGAAGGTTTTTGCTGCGTACCCACCCAGGTTTTGGGTCTGACAGCAGGTTGATATTTTAGATGGTTACAGGATGATGTGGGATTTTTTTGCTGAGGAAATTTATTGAGGTAGGTTTTTGCTCCTCTTTAATTTTGTACAGGATGCCAAACAGCTTTTTTGTTTAGACACTGGTGTTTTATTTTGCTAAAGTGGGGTAAATGTTGTAGCCAAACAGCTCTTTTGGAGTTTTTGAAATCCAGCTTATGCTGCTGTATGGATTAACTCCTTTGTTACCTCGGCTGCCCGCATGCCATACGGGGTACCCGATAAAGCCTGAAGAGGCGTCTCGTAGCGTCGTAATCTCCTAGAGACCGAACCAGGGCGCTTCTGTGAGCTGGAATTTGAGCGTAAAATTTTGTCGCCCGGCGCCTAATTTCGTCCTCCACGTATGGGAGAAGAGAAGCTTCGTGAAGCAACCTCACGGGGATAGAACGGCCCACAGAATAGATGGATCGGAGTCCTCTATTCTGTGCACGCTGAAGGTATGCTATCCAGCTATCGGCAGCCATGCCCCAGATTTCACAGGCGTACAACATGAGTGGGATTATCAGCGATCGAAAGAGGTGTAGCTTTAAGGGTATGTATGACTGAAATTTCATGAAAATCGTGAAAATAACGACTTTTTTATTTTAATTCTATAAGATAATTTAGACATTCCCGAATGTGAAAAATGCATAATTTGCCTCCGAACGCCATTTTTAAATGCTTATTTAAATATCGGTGGCCTTTAAACTCTGTCAGAGTCACGCCCTCTTTTGCCTACATCCACACTCTTTGTCTGTTTTCCGTTCTTAAATTTTCAATTCAAGAAAAGAAAAATAAGGCTTTAGAAGATAAAATAGTTCCTAAAATGTTGCCAATATATCAGAGGCTGGCTTCTACAACATTACTAGAGAGGTGCAAAACAGGAAAAACACAGAATGCCAATGAACCTTTGCATCATGTCATATGGAATAAGTGCCCAAAGGAAGTTTTCATATGAAAACAAAAATTGGATCTTGCTGTTATTAAAAGCATCAGTGAGTTTAACATGGGTAGTCTTAAGTCATTGGAGCTGCAGCGAAATATCAGAGGTGAAAGTGTAGTAGACTGAGCAAGGAAAACTTCAGTGCAGCGAGATCAGACTCGTATCCTGCAAAGCAAGAAGCGAAGTTGTGCAGAAGAAAAGCAACATCTAAAGAAGAAAAGGGTGGAAAAAGCAGCAACAGAGGAGAGGAAAAAGAAATATGAGGGTCCAACCTATCAGCCTGGTGGATTTTAATGTGAGTTATGAAATCAAATCTTTAATCGCTGTTTTCTCAATGTTCATATTTTCAGCACTTTTCTTCCTGTAAAATGCTCCTTGCGATGCAGTTTTTGTACTACATTCATGACATTTCCTACACAGGTTCAGAATATCATGAGGAATGGAAATTGTCCTAGGTTTTATTGTGAAATGTATATAAGCATATATTTTTAATTTTCAAACACAAAACTTACAGTTTTTTAGACAAAAAAAGAATATTTGTAAATTAAAAAATTTTTGTGACCTAAACTAAAGAAGACACAGAAAAGCCCAGAGAAATTTCAAAAAGTATGTGTATTATGAACATAGGGTTAAAATATTAGACCAAAATTCAAAATATTTTGTCGCAAGGGACTTTTTTAGTGACGTAACAAAAAAACCTAAAAAAATTATCATAATTTCTAAACTGCTGGAGAAAAATGGTTTAAATTTAGTTTATAACATGTTTACATTATACTACACATATGGTGTAAATTTGAAAAAGCTAGCATTATTGGTTCAGAATTTGAAAATTTCAGTCATACATACCCTTAAGCGGACTGGCATCGAGCCCGAACCCAGCATTGGGTACAGAGAGGCAATAGCCCCCTGCACCCATGCTGGCCGCATAAGTCGGAGAGAAAGTAACTGCGGATAAATATTTTGCTTCATCATTCACATTGAACTTTAACGCCAGCAAGACAGCTATGCTAGCGACTAAGAAAATTATTTTATATGAATTATCTCCCTATATGAATAATAGAAAGATTAAATAAGTGGATAATCTGAAACATCTAGGAGTTACGTAAAAGTGAAACTAGCTGCAGTGAAGCAATAAATATAACTATTTGTAACACAAACTTCACTTGTCTTAAGAAAATTATGTCAATTTTTCTTATTGAGATCGATTTCACGAACATTTGCCCGCATCTTCAGTCAACACACTTCGTCGTCAAGGATACAGGTTACTATGTTAATTTTTTTTCAGTATTACCAAAATCTGAAAACGAAACGAACCTAAAAAGAGAATCAATTGTTATTTCAAAAATATTCGTGAAATCGATCTCAATTAATAAGCAAAATTGATATTTTCTTAAGATAAGTGAAGTTTTTGTTACAAATAGTTATATATAGGAGTTATTTTATATCGACGTCTAACGTTCCGAAATGATCTTAGTTATGTAAACTTCTTACTGTACTCACTGCTTTAACAAGACCAACATGTGGCCTAAACTCTTCTTTACTGAAGTTAATATATAGAAGGGCAGTTAAATCTATGGTTATCTACTAAGCAGGTGCCTTACAAAGTATTTTTCAGAAAAGGTGGGCACAGACTAAATTATTAGAGATACAGCTGTAACTTTTTTAAGGATGATCCGAGGATACCCGCACTATCTCCACTCCAGCAGCGCTTATTGTTGCAGATATTGAACATTTTTTGCTTTCTGGTATATTTAAGGTAAATATCAGTAAAACTAGAAAGGGCTGAGCTTTGCCACAACTTATTTCACACCTGCAAATTGAACAACCAGTTAAACAAGTGTGTGTATGTGTGTGTGTGTGTGTGTGTGTGTGTGTGTGTGTGTGTGTGTGTGTGTGTGTGTGTGTGTAGTGTTTAACGCCCGCTTTTACTACATACGGCACCGCAGACGATGACACTTATGATACATGAGATGAAGATGGAGCACCGGTGGAATGAGATGGCGGGGGAAACCGGAGATCCCGGAGAAAACCCGCCCTAGCGCCGTGTTGTCCACCACAATTCTCACTTTGCGGTCGTCTGGGATCGAACGCGGGCCGCCTTGGTGAGAGCCAAGCGGTGTAACCATTGAGCCACAGCGCGGCCGTGTGTTAGTGATGAACATGGGGAGAGATTCCATCAGGACATTTCTGTTATGGAACAAATATATCAGGGCCGTTGGAATGAAGTAATGCTTGCGGATTACTGTTGGTCTTTGTATAGAGATTCTGCGGAACTCCATCACAAGAGGCAAGATAAAAGACGATGAAGTCAATAGGCCACCACATGATTCTCTTCAGACACGACTATCTGCGAAGTATCTTTCCAGCACTGCGGCCACCATTTAAACAAGCTTCTCATCCAGCCACCCTCGTCTCTAGTCTCCTTGAAGATTGTACAACAGAATGCCATTTGTGCTCCAATCACACAGATGGTTCTCGGATAGCTGAAGGTCTAGATCAAAATGCTAACGTAGGATGCTCGTTCGTAGTTTTCTTTCACGCTCCATACAATTCTATTACTCCAAGTTCAAATTCTTCTCCAGCAACAAGCCAGGTAAAACGAGGATTGGATATCAACATTTCGGGAGTGTACATCACTCCCAAAATCAGGATATTTATTTAATGTTATAACCAGAAAATTAAATACTGGCTATAACACAAATATAAACAATGACAAAACTTATCAATATTTAATATTTCGACTTAAATCTACAGTTATGGTTACCTAGGTTTAGGTTAATGTTTGTTTTCATTTATATTTTCAGTTAATCTAGTACATTATGAGTAGCTACTACATACTTTCATTCCTTCAGAATTCAGGTAGCTCTAAAATGTTTAAACATGAAAGAACCATGCCTGGTGTACAACTGATAAGCTAGGGTTACTTCGGCATCACTGCTGTTTGAAACGGTACTCTCTTCCTCGAGTTGATTAATTAAGGGTTAAGGAACATATAGAAGATTGAATGTTAAAGGAATATATCCATGTATTGAAACAAATGTCTTGTGTGCAGTGTCAAGTTTGTTACGGGCTCTGAATCGGTAGAATTTTTTTCTCCCTTAGGAAAGCTGACCGCAACCATAAATCTTAAGGATCGCACCCCGCGTTTAGTTTCAAACATAGTTTGACAGAAAGGGGACATTTTGGGTGGTCTAGAGTGATTTCCTCGTAACTGGGACTCCATATGTGTTCTACCGACCAACTAATTAAAAATAATGAACTGAAGGGGGAAGCGAAATGTCATATGACCTATCTGGAAACAAATACATATCTAAAAGTTCACTCGCTAGCTGGGGGTCGAGCTAGCTCGTCGTGCGAACGCACGCGGAAAGAAATCGCGTTCAATTAAAGGTAGTTAGTAGCTGGGTGCTAATCCGATGAGTCGTGTTATAGACATGGGAGTGCAACCACGCCATCGCGAAGCCTACCATTCAAAGTTCACCCAATTAACATGTATTTCGAGAGTAATTCAAATACAACCGATCGTCATAGGAGAATTAATCTGCGTTTCTTTCCAAGTACCCTAACTGATCCACACAGAACGCCCTGTATCAAGAGATCCTTGCCACAGACCCTATATTCATAAATATTAGGATAACTCCAAGAGCAGCCGAGGACATCGATATTTTTCAAATTTTATTGGCGATGCTAACGACCCTAGGAGTCAAGCCCCTGCCAAATAATTGAGCCGAACTGCGCGGCAAACCTCACCCAACACCCCGACATGCCACATGCTCCAGCTCGCCGGTGCGTGTAATGTTCAAAGGAACTGTTCTGTTCACACCCTAGTTATAGCGCTAACTTGACCCTGATATGAAATTACCAATGATTGTTTGGCAGTCTTTAAGTCAAGCTTTGAAAATGTGCAGTCCTTGAGAGAACCTTGGAATCATTAAAACGCAATATAAAAGTTATAATTCTATTCTGTTAATCTGCTTTGATCAGTATATGTTTAATCTGTAAAATGGATTTTTTATGTCTTCTAAAATCAATTATAAACTCATTTTGCTTTACCATACATTTAAGCTATATTCCTTCCTTCCGTCGAGCAACTTTACGGCCACCTTCATGTCGGGTAGTCGTCACTACGTTGTACAGTCCGGCCGCTCTAACTCCGGCTCTGACAGTTCTCGAGAGGGGGAAGCGCGTTGTTGCCAGTTCTTTAGCGGGAATTTCAAGCAGAGGAACATCTGTATTTTAAATATTTCACGCATTTTCAGATCGTAACTTCGTAAATGTACGTGGACAATGTGTATGTACATGAACCCAGAATAGTTGCATATGGAGACAATATACCATTTACTGGAAAAGAAATAACAAAAAGCTACTTCGCACGAGTGGGAAATTCCTTTCTCATATAATATTGATATAAATGTCGCCTTATAGCATCCTTTTGAAAAATATCAAGTGAAGTCTTAAGGCTGCCTCGTTGCCTTTGCTTTTCCGGTGTACGCAGAACTACAGACGGCGAACTTAAATCAGCTGGCACTTTTCCTTGGTCACATTCTTCCCACCTTCAAGGTGTCACAAACTCTGTCCAGCACCTTGGTAACAGGTAGTAGAGGTCCACCATTGTCCCGCTCCTTCTCGAAGTACTCACGTAGCCTGAGTATAAATTCACGGCTTTGGCTCATATAAGAGCCAATTTTTTTCTTGAATTCTGACGAACCAGCAGCCATATTACTAAAATAGCGATAATAATAAGACTTACAGACGCTACAAATGGGAATTCACGCACACACAAGAAATTAAACAAACCAGCAGCGCGGGATCCAAAAGCAACTAAGAGCCACGTGGTCCACACAAAATTGCAGCGGCAACACGGTGCTGGATTTGAAAGCCAAGGTCTAGCAGCGACAACGCTGATTGGCGCTAGCAGACAGTTTTAATTTCCTGACCACGTCACCGGATGTACAGACTCCCAGTACCACCAACAGAAGCAGTTAGAGTGCGTGAAAGGTGTGAACGAAATATTCGAATAGAGTGATGTTGTAAAGAATATCTTGCATGATAGTGAAATTACAAGTTGGATTTCAATGTTGTGAAGCTAATATAGCCCTATACTCTCATTATAAAGATAATTCTGACGATATGCTTTCAATTATTATTATATGTTGGTACTATTAACCTTCCCCCTCCACCTCCTGCAGCCGCTAAACCTCAGAGCCGGAGATAAAGCGGCCGGACTGTAATTGATATCTCCGTTTCATCTTGGACATTTTTGTTTTTATTTTCTCCTTCACATTTTCCATTTCCATGTACGTTTCTTACTTTACGCCATGCATTTCTATTTTCACTTCTTTCATCACGGGGATCACTGTAGTTATTTCGCTCTTCATTTTTGATTTTCATATTTCCATGCTGGATTCCATTTTTAACTTCTTTTTCGCATATAAGTTTTTATTTCACTCTAAATTTCCATCTTTATTACTTCCATATAGGCATTCTCTGTGTTCAGATCATTCCCATTTCGTCCATGCCATATTCCGTTATGATTCCATTTTGTCTGTGCCGGACTTTCGGTTGTTGTTCCCATTTCATCCATTCCTGACTTCATTTCCGTCTTTATTTTACCTCCTTTAGATCCCGCGTTATGGTTTGTTTACTATACTACAGACACAGTATATAATATCTCAGAAAAACGCGATATTTATGAAGACTTTTAGGGCCATTTATGATAAAATAACAGAAAGGGAAACATTTATTATGTATGTATGTATTTACTGCAATTGGGTACTACCCGGTGGCAGAGTTAAGAATACAGATCAAATTACAAATACTAGATTTACAACAATAACACAATAAACAATACAAACATGATATTATTTTACTTTAGTCACTTAAAACATATCTAATTACTTCTCTATTTACATATTATATACCACTATAATTCAAAAGTTAAACTATAAACCATCTAGATTTTTTTCTAAATTTCTTTAGCGACAGGGGACAGCCCTGAAAGACTGCTACAGGCAATTCATTCCATTCTTCAATGGTTCTATTAACAAAAGAAAATTTTCCTACGTCGGATCTGTATCTTCTACCCTTAATTTTATACCTATGATCGTTTCGTCCATAATAATCCGGATTATCTAACCTTACACTAACGTCCACCCATGCCTTTACACCAGCATTAGCTTTGAATAATGCTACCAACCTATGTTTTTTACGCCTAATTCTTAATTCCTCCCATTTAGTCTCATCTCTTTTTATAGGCCCAAAATACTTGCCTCTTTTTATGAATTTTATTGCCTTCTTCTGTATTTTTTTCTAACGGATCGATTTGGTTAGCTCTATACGAGTCCCAGCATGCTACTCCATATTCCATAACCGGCCGCACTAAGGCCTTGTAGGCAATTTCCCTGGACCTAGCGCTCCCCTTTTTCAATATTCTCATTACGAAATGTAATGCCTTCCACGCATTCCTAGATGTGGCATTTACTTGTTCGTCCCATCCAGCATTACTTGCCAGGTACACTCCCAAGTATTTGCAGCTGTCCACCTGTGCAATTTGCACCCCTCCCATGTGATAGTTAACAATAATTTTGCCTTTAGTTCTACTAAAAACAATGGACTTACTTTTCTTGGCATTAATTGACATTTTGTTAGCCGCAGCCCAATTACAGATTTCATTTAAATCATCCTGAAGAGCGGTTTCATGCACTGTATTCCGAATTTTATTATAAATGATACAATGATTATGATTATGCCAATGTTATTTTGCGGCACAGATTTAATAACAACAAAACTCCCAGTTAACGCCAGTAGGACTACTGACAACACATGCGCTGACAAATATGCTCCCTTCCCTTGAGAGTTGGCGTCCCCAAATAATGCTCTGTATGGAACGTGAAACGCAATATGAAACGAATGTGTTACCGCACGATTCTCATATACGTGGTCGTGGTTTCAGGCGAAATTGTTCAAACGGCACATTCAGGGGATGCCTTAGTGGTGTTCGTGAAATGTGCTCACAGAATCTCACCAATCCAGTGGAGGAATACCTCACCTGACGTAACTCTATCGCACCATATACTGCTTGGAAATGTGTATTGCTTATTGCATATATTCCCACAACATGTAGGCGAAATTGCGAGAAAGTAGTTCTAAGAATGGTGTATTTAAGTAAAATATAGTTGCAATGTTAGGGAGAGTTTCTAAATTATCCTTTTGGTTGAAAAATTGTAATTTTAAGAATAATGTCTTCCTGAATAAATAGGAAAATATCCCGTGTTTCTTATTACGAGAGCTGTTCAATAAAGAATGATCACAATTTTGTTTTTGACTACGTACCTTTACTCATCCTCATAATTTTGATGGTTCTTCTCAAAATAGTCTCCCCTGAAGGCGATGCACTTGTCCCAGCGTTTCTGCCAGTCTTAAAAGACATGCTGGAAACCATTTTTGAGAGATACTTCAAAATCGCCTCCGCAGCCTTCACCGCTGCTTCTGATGATGGATAATGCCTCCCACGAAGACGTTTCTTCAAGTTAGGGAAATAGAAAGAGGTCACATGGGGCTAAATAAGGACTATAGGGAGGGTGAGGAATGCACTTCACGTTGATTTTTGCAAGATATTCAGCAACAACATTGGCAATATGCGGCCGCGCATTATCGTAGTGCAGCATCCAGCCTGTTTCACCGAAATGTGGTCTTTTGCGCCTGATATGGATTTGCAATGTTTTCAAGACATCCCTGTAGTATTGTCCAATTACTGATGTGTGTACAGCTACAACATGCTGATAAACCATTCCATGAATATCAAAGAATGAGATTACCATAACTTACCCAGCAGAAGCAACCAATTTTGCTTTTTGGGGGTTGGTGATGAAGGAGATTTCCTTACTGAGCTTTGCTGATTGCTCTCAGGATCAAAATTATGTAGCCAGGTTTCATCAGTAGTTATTACGTTTGAAAGAGACTCCGGATCTTCCTCTAACATCAACTTTAGTTGTATGTTAACATAATTGCAGTGGTAGGCGATACTGAACATGTCTGAACTTGCTTGGTTCTCACAGGCGGGAACCAGGAGTACCAACAATGAAACTACTACGGCGTATTTGTTTCACATTAAGCTAAAAAATATAATAAGATTGAATTTTGGTGTTAAAAATTATGACCGTAAAAATTATGATCATTCTCTATTGAACATTATCATTATTGAATCCTAAAGAATTGCGGCTCACGAATAGGAAAACTACACAAGGGATATGAAGTCCAAGACGGAAACGGAGAGTGGAATACAAAATGTTTAAGAACTATTTTGATTTTTAATTTTGATATGTTAATCTAAAATTTGCATATGGTTTTTCTATTTTACGAAATACAAGTTAAAATATGACTGCAATTGACGGAGGTAGCTTCACTGTGCGTATTGTCGTTTTCTCGCACTTAAATTGCCACATAGGATACAATAGAATACTACAGAGCGGATTCGGCACCTTGACCATCTGCGGAAGGAAGGATGAAGAGAGGGGAAACAGAGGGCGGCTGACGACAGTGCAGAGAGCAGAGATGCTATCATTTACCAGTTTGAAATTCCTCGACAGTTCAGGACAAACAGCACCCCTGCTACGGCGTTCTAGAAACGGCCCACTAGGCCACCTCGGAGATCGGAGACTGTCCCATCGGAGGACGAAGTGTTTACCAGGAGCATACAATCCAGGCACACAGCGCCGGGGTCCCCGCCAACTCTTCTGCCGTCAAACAGACCACAAGATGTCAGATGATATGAAGTAATAATAGAGGTGAAATGTATGAACCGGAAATTGGTTGGATGTAATTAACTTGTCCAGCATTCGAATTTCGAACCGGGAAGCTCCTCGAAAAAAGCATTGGTCAAGTATGTCGGCCACGGGAATCAAACCTATGACTCCCATATTCGAGCCACAGAGGAACCGAAAAGCAATCCTACTCGTAAGGGTAGAGCCAGACTAAAAAATTCAATGTCATAGCTGGGATTTGAACCACGGATCTTCTGGTCTCCATCCAGCCGTTCTAAACAATTGAGCTACCATGGCCAACGTGCCGAAATGACATTAAATTCTACAACTGACTCGTGTTTTTTACGGTAAACCATTAGGAGTTCTTATAAACACATGAGACAACTACCTTAATGACGACTTACTATGCTGTAAGTACTTTAAGACCCGGGCTTTATAGTAAACCACTAGGAGTTCTCATAAACACATGAGACAACTACCTTAATGACGACTTACTATGCTGTAAGTACTTTAAGGCCCGGGCTTTATAGTAAACCACTAGGAGTTCTCATAAACACACGAGACAACTACCTTAATGACGACTTACTATGCTGTAAGTACTTTAAGACCCGGGCTTTATAGTAAACCACTAGGAGTTCTCATAAACACATGAGACAACTACCTTAATGACGACTTACTATGCTGTAAGTACTTTAAGGCCCGGGCTTTATAGTAAACCACTAGGAGTTCTCATAAACACATGAGACAACTATCTTAATGACGACTTACTATGCTGTAAGTACTTTAAGGCCCGGGCTTTATAGTAAACCACTAGGAGTTCTCATAAACACATGAGACAACTACCTTAATGACGACTTACTATGCTGTAAGTACTTTAAGGCCCGGGCTTTATAGTAAACCACTAGGAGTTCTCATAAACACATGAGACAACGACCTTAATGACGACTTACTATGCTGTAAGTACTTTAAGACCCGGGCTTTATAGTAAACCACTAGGAGTTCTCATAAACACATGAGACAACTACCTTAATGACGACTTACTATGGTGTAAGTACTTTAAGGCCCGGGCTTTATAGTTCGGACCACTATTAAGTAAAATTAATGGAAATTAATCTTTCACAGTAGCCATGTGTAGGACGCACTACGAAAGGGTAGAGCCAGACTGAAAAATTCAATGCTATAACCGGGATTTGAACCACGGTTCTTCTGATTACCGTCCAGCCCTCTAAACCATTGAGCTACTATGGCCAACGTGCCAACATGTCATTAAATTCTCCAACTGACTCATATGTATCCCGGTAGACCACTAGGGGTTCTCATATACTATGAGACATAGTACTTTTTGTGGTGACTTACTATGCTGTAAGTACTTTAAAGCCCGGGCTTTATACTTCGGACCACTATTAGGTACAATTATTTGAAATTAATCTTTCATACTAGCCGTGTGTAGAACGCACTACGAAAGGGTAGAGCCAAACTGAAAAATTCAGTGCCATAACCGGGATTTGAACCACGGTTCCTCGGGTTACCGTCCAGCCACTCTAAACCATTGAGCTTCTATGGCCATAGGGCCAGCAGGAGTCGGTTGGAGAATTTAATGTCATGTTGGCACGATGGCCATAGTATCTCAATGATTTAGAGCGGCTGGAGGGAGACCAGAAGATCCGTGTTTCAAATCCCGGCTATGGCATTGAATTTTTCAGTCTGGCTCTACTCTTTCATAGTGCGTCCTACACACGGCTAGAGTGACAGAACAATTAATTTCCATTAATTGTACCTAATAGGGCTCCGAAGTATAAAGCCCGGGCTTTAAAGTACTTACAGCATAGTAAGTCGCCATTAAGGTAGTTGTCTCATGTATTTATGAGAACTCCTAAGTGTTTTACCGGGAAAATACGAGTCAGTTGGAGAATTTAATATCACGTTGGCACATTGGCCATTGTAGCTCAGTGGTTTATAGCGGCTGGACGAAGACCAGAAGATCCGTGGTTCAAATCCTGATTATGGCATTGAAACTTTAAGTCTAGCTCTACCCTTTCATAGTGCGTTCTACACACGGCTAGTGTGAAAGAACAATTACTTTCCATTAATTGTACCTTATAGTGGTCCAAACTATAAAGTATGGGTCTTAAAGTACTTACAGCATAGTAAGTCTCCATTAAGGTAGTCTCGTGTGTTTATGAGAACTCCTAGTGGTTTACTATAAAGCCCGGACCTTAAAGTACTTACAGCATAGTAAGTCGTCATTAAGGTAGTTGTCTCATGTGTTTATGAGAACTGCTAGTGGTTTACTATAAAGCCCGGGTCTTAAAGTACTTACAGCATAGTAAGTCGTCATTAAGGTAGTTGTCTCATGTGTTTATGAGAACTCCTATTGGTTTACTATAAAGCCCGGGTCTTAAAGTACTTACAGCATAGTAAGTCGTCATTAAGGTAGTTGTCTCATGTGTTTATGAGAACTGCTAGTGGTTTACTATAAAGCCCGGGTCTTAAAGTACTTACAGCATGGTAAGTCGCCATTAAGGTAGTTGTCTCATGTGTTTATGAGAACTCCTAGTGGTTAACTATAAAGCCCGGGCCTTAAAGTACTTACAGCATAGTAAGTCGTCATTAAGGTAGTTGTCTCATGTGTTTATGAGAACTCCTAGTGGTTAACTATAAAGCCCGGGTCTTAAAGTACTTACAGCATAGTAAGTCGCCATTAAGGTAGTTGTCTCATGTGTTTATGAGAACTCCTAGTGGTTAACTATAAAGCCCGGGCCTTAAAGTACTTACAGCATAGTAAGTCGTCATTAAGGTAGTCTCATGTGTTTATGAGAACTCCTAGTGGTTTACTATAAAGCCCGGGCCTTAAAGTACTTACAGCATAGTAAGTCGTCATTAAGGTAGTTGTCTCATGTGTTTATGAGAACTCCTAGTGGTTTACTATAAAGCCCGGACCTTAAAGTACTTACAGCATAGTAAGTCGTCATTAAGGTAGTTGTCTCATGTGTTTATGAGAACTCCTAGTGGTTTAATATAAAGCCCGGGTCTTAAAGTACTTACAGCATAGTAAGTCGTCATTAAGGTAGCTGTCTCATGTGTTTATGAGAACTCCTAGTGGTTTACTATAAAGCCCTGGCCTTAAAGTACTTACAGCATAGTAAGTCGCCAGTAAGGTAGTTGTCTCATGTGTTTATGAGAACTCCTGGTGGTTTACTATAAAGTCCGGGCCTTAAAGTACTTACAGCATAGTAAGCCGTCATTAAGGTAGTTGTCTCATGTGTTTATGAGAACTCCTGGTGGTTTACTATAAAGTCCGGGCCTTAAAGTACTTACAGCATAGTAAGTCGTCATTAAGGTAGTTGTCTCATGTGTTTATGAGAACTCCTGGTGGTTTACTATAAAGTCCGGGCCTTAAAGTACTTACAGCATAGTAAGTCGCCAGTAAGGTAGTTGTCTCATGTGTTTATGAGAACTCCTGGTGGTTTACTATAAAGTCCGGGCCTTAAAGTACTTACAGCATAGTAAGTCGTCATTAAGGTAGTTGTCTCATGTGTTTATGAGAACTCCTAGTGGTTTACCGGGAAAAACTCGAGTCAGTTGGAGAATTTATTGTCATGTTGGCACATTGGCCATGGTAGCTCAATGGTTTAGAGCGGCTGGACGGAGACCAGAGGATCCGTGGTTCAAATCCCGGTTATGGCATTGAATTTTTCAGTCTAGCTCTGCCCTTTCATACTGCGTTCCACACACGGCTAGTGTGAAAGAACAATTTATTGCCATTAATCCTACTGGGTTTCAAGTGGTAACTAGATCATAATTAGGTCTGTTACGGTTAGCCGTATTACGGAATCTGGTACTGTTTTGAAAGGTTCAGTTTCTGACCTTACTTTGTTATGCATGTGTACGTATTGCCTGGATTAGAAAGGGGTTTCACTTGTTTTGAGGCCTCTTCCTTGTCTTTGCTTTATATTTAAGAAGATTGAATGTTTGTTTGGTTACCTATTTATATTTAGGTTTAAAATGCACAGATCTAGAATTTTGTAATAAAACGATGTACGCTAATTCTTGTTAACTCTGTCATATTCTGTATAAAATGTAGGTACAGGTTTTACTCAGCAAGATTGTCATAGAAGCAGTAATTCTCTTCCAGCATTGCTGAAAACTACACATTCTCTCCTTTATCTCGATTTCTAAATTTACAAAGTTATCCAAACTACATAAAAAGAGGAACAAATAAAAACCACTGCAAGTAGTTGGGTTTATTAAGGAGCAATGAACCCAAACTGATATTTTGCCCTGAACCAACCTCCTTTCCACCAATCCCAGAATTTGTACTGGTGATAAATTGAATCCAACGTGCTATGGATTGAGACGGATGATAGCTGTATCTACTGCCCCAAGTACAGTGCCCTTTGATTAGCTAGTACAAAGCACCCGCATAATAGATGGCCACTACGTATCTCCGCTGACACTCATGTAGGTAAGATCAATGTACAATCTCATCTTGTACAAGGATTCTCTTAGGGCAATCTGTTGTAGGAGGTTCTACCAACTGTGAAAGTTTATTCTGGGAGAATTACAAATGTGCATGCGGTCTGTATTTAAAAGTCTTGAATGTCTGGAAGAAACCGTGGAGCTCCTGTAGCTCTTGTGTCATCTAAGAAGCATTTTTCTGTTAACCAGTTTACTATCACAGGAACAGGGCTACTTCAGGTTTCACCAAATGATATTGAAGTACCATTCTCAGTTCTGTGTCCAGATTTAGTCCACCGTTATATGCGCCCTGGTTCTCGGACACGCCCCGTGGGAATAAGATTTCGGGATCTCCTACATTCTCATGGCCTGCGAATGCCTCGCGTGGAGAGGTCGTCGATCTGTCCTTATCCTGCATGACAGCTCAATCGTGCGCGGTTCGATCTCACTCTTTCAAGCAACTCTAGTCTCGCCACTCCACATTCGCTGTTCCAACAACTTTTTGCCGAACAACTGAGCCGTTACCCTATGTTCCGGTCTTTACAGACGGTTCTCAGTTAGGTAGCAGTACGGGTTGCGCGTTCTTCATTAACGGCGAGGCTCATAAATTTCGCCTTCTGGACTCCGCTTCAGTTTTCTCCACAGAGCTGTATGCCATCTTCTATTTGTTCCTTTTTATTTGCAAGTTAGCTCCTGGCTCTTTTATTGTCTGCACTGACTCTCTAAGTGCTCTTCAGGCCTTGCAACAGCACACTGCCGCTCACACCCTTGTTTTAAAACTACAGACCCAGATCTCACAAATGCTCAGTCGCGGATACAATTTTGTTTTTACTTGGACCCCAGGCCATGTGGGCATTTCCGGGAACCAGGAGGCGGACGCGGCTGCTAAGTCCGCTTGCCGTTTGCCCCGGAGTTTAACAACTACGGTGCCATACCAGGACGTGCAACGTTTTTTCCGTCACCAACTCCTATCTGCTTGGCAGCACTCCTGGACAGCTTTGGAAGGCAGACAACTCCGGGCGATAAAGAAGAGCGTACAACCCTGGCCAACTTCCTGCAGGGATAACCGGCGGGCCGAGGTGATACTCACCCGGCTGAGAATTGGGCACACACGTGCGACTCATGGCCATCTGTTAATAGGGGAACCGGCCCCAGTGTGTGCTCCATGTGCAGTACGCCTCACTGTGCGGCATGTGTTACTCGAGTGCCCGCAGTACGCCCGCGTTCGCCAGTCAGTAGGCTTGGGGACTAACTTGCTGGGTGTTTTAGGGGACGACCCAGTGGCCGTGGTTAAGGCACTGCGGTTTGTTTTTAAAATCGGTTTTAATAAACGGGTCTAACTAGCATTTTATATTTGTTAATTTTATAGATTTTATGTTGTCTTGGGATGGGTTTTTATGTATTTTTAATAGTTGAGTGTTTTTATTTTTATTTTACATTTTAGCTTAATTTGTGTAGCTTTTAGTTTTTAGTGTTGACTTCGGGCCCAAATGACCTTGTTGTCGACGGGCCCTAAAACACCACACACTCACTTCTCTGTACTCGGGAGCTACCTCCCGTAGGGGAGGGGATCCGTCCCCTTCAGCTGCCGAGGTGCGGGCGCTGCGGACCCTTAGCACTCGTGGTAACTCTGACTAGAGGAACCTCAGGCCCAACTGCCGAGCCCCTGCCGTCGGAAATTTGTTCGGATTGGGTTGGACTCGAGGGGGTAGTGTGTTCCCGACACTCACGGGAAATTGTGTAACTCCGGCCAGGCTGCGGCCGCCCGGAGTGGGTGGAGGATCGCCTAAATAGTCCCGGGTACTAGCCTGCAGAGCTAGTAGAAGGTGTGCTAGATCACCCGGTGGCCCCAGTGAGGTTTTTGGGAGTCTTCCCTGCGGGTTTGAAGCGCGTAAGTGGCGTATCCACTTCCATCCGTCTTGACGTTGTCCTCAGCGGGATAACTTTTCAGACTCAAGGTGTGTCCCCATGGAAAACCCCCGAAGTATCCATCGCTCCCGGGTTGAAGGAGGCCCGGGTACTCGGTTTCACGGGTCCAGGAGTAATGGGAGTGGAACCTCTGCACTTAACACGGGAGCTACCACGCTATCCCCAAAGGGACGCATGGCACACGCCGGGGTTCTTTCCATCAGGGAAATACCTGGAATTTAACAAGGACCCCTCCATTACGGGGCGGAAATGGGTACGCCACTTATTCGCGGTAACCCATCCGGGAAGACTGCCGATACTCTCGGTCGGGGCGCACGGTGATCTAGCACACCAACCACTAGCGCTGCAGACTAGCACCCGGGAACTTGAAGCCTTCCTCAACCCCGTCTAAAGAGAAGTACCCAAACTCACATGGGTATCAGGAACCACTGCCCAATAGAGTCTAACCCAATCCGAACAACTCTCATTCGGGAGGGGCTTGAATGTTCGCCCCGAGGTTTCTCTAGTTACGTCAGAGGTACCACGAGTGCTAAGAGTCCGCAGTGCTTCACCACGGCAGCAGAAGAGGTCGGATCCCCGTCAGAGGTACCACGCTGCTAGGGTTCCGCAGTGCCCGCACCACGGCAGCTGAAGGGGATGGATCCACGTCAGAGGTACCACGCTACTGGGGATCCGCAGTACTTCACCACGGTAGCTGAAGGGGGTGGATCCACGTCAGAGGTACCACGCTGCTGGTGGTCCGCAGCACTTCACCAAGGCAGCTGAAGAGGTCGGATCCCCGTCAGAGGTAACACGCTGCTAGGGTTCGGCAGTGCCCGCACCACGGCAGCTGAAGAGGTCGGATCCCCGTCAGAGGTACCACGCTGCTAGGGTTCCGCAGCGCCCGCACCACGGCAGTTGAAGGGTACGGATCCCGTCAGAGGTACCACGCTGTGGGTCCGCAGCGCTTCACCACGGCAGCTAAAGGGGACGAATCCCTCTCAGAGGTACCACGCTGCTGGGGGTCCGCAGCGCTTAACCACGACAGCTGAAGGGAGCGGATCCCCTCCCTTACGGAGTGCATGGCAGGATGTCATGCTCCTGTTAAACGCTTTCGTCCTCCGTTAGGAGAGTCTCCAGTCTTCAGGATCACGGTAGGCGGGATGCTGGGAATTCTCCAAGCTCTGGCATGTCCGATCTCCGAACAGGCCTCGTGGACTGTCCGGTGGACTGTTTCGGCCATTTGGGTCGAATGCGGGTTATACTGGGCTGCCGAAGAGTTTAAAAATGGTAGATGAGAGAAACTCTGTCCTCTGCACTGTCGTGACTCCTTGGGTTCGGCGGCCCTCTGTCTCCTCTTGCCTCATTCTTCCTCCCATAGATGCCACACTTGGGGCATAGGTACAAAAGATCTGTGTGGTCGACATGCCAAATGCCTTCCGTAGAATTCTATCCTCTATAAAAGAAAGGATAGCTCAGTGTATTGAAATTCCTTTGGCCATTGTCTGATTTCCAATTATAATATTTTATGAAGTGTAAGCTGTTTGTTGCTTAAATTAGAGAAACATTAAAGGGTACTTGTTGGCGAGTCATGATACCTTTAACCACACGTTTGCCATTCCTAAAAATTCTATACACTACTAAACTTTACCATTCACAGTGCTTTGAGTGTCAGATTTACACCATTTACACTTTTAAATTATTTTTAAACTCACATAATGATGACAAACAATTTTCTAAACGAAAGCCTTTCCTTTGAGCTTATTAAAATGAAAAAGAACTATAGGCTCCTTCAGTGACAAGAGACAACTATTTCACAAGAACGAGCAAACTTTTGCCTGCTTTCAATGGTGGTAAAACGATTTCAGAGAAATGCAGGAGCATACATCTAGGAAAAGAGAATGGAAAATGGAGAGATAAAGAAAATAAAGAACCTAGAACAACTTGTGTGAGTAAAAAATTGAGAGAAGCCAACTCTTCTGGTTTGAAAACGTTTAGAATCCAAATAACAAAGACTTGAAAGAAGGCAAAGAAAGGAAAAGTAGGACGGCCAAGGAAAAGTTAAAGTAAGTTATTGTTAAGAAAAACTTATACATGAAGGAACTTCGGCTGCGGAGAGAAAAGACAGACATTTCTGAGGACTGCACTGACGCGATAAACTTCAAATGAGCTGAAGAAAGTTATTTAATTACCAATTCAAGCGTTAATTTTGGTTAACACAGCTGAACTGAAGCACTGCACAGTGAATATTTGTATTCCAAGTTTAGGAACAGCTTCCAGATAACAGTGGGCCACAAAAAATAATTTTTGAATGTTTGGAGCACTTCATCAGGCAATTCCTATTAATTTTGGGTTGAGAAAAACATGTATGATAATGACAAAATTTTATTAGCTATAGTTTTTATGATATACACAAGGTGGATGTATTACATATTAACGGATTGAGAGAAAAGGATACATTTTAATTACATACATGCATACATGAAAGTGCATTTGATTTTTTAAACTGGTAATTACGTGCTAAGAGTTCTAAATTGCTGGAAAAAATACTTCGCAGATAGCCGTGTCTGAAGAGAATCATGTGGTGGCCTATTAACTTCGTCGTATTTTGGCTTGCCTCTTGTGATGGAGTGCCGCAGAATCCCTATACAAAGACCAGCAGTAATCCGCAAGCATTACTTCATTCCAACGGCCCTGATATCTTTGTTCCATAACAGAAATGTCCTGATGGAATCTCTCCCCATGTTCATCACTAACAGCTCCACAACTAGGAGGGGAAAAGTCTAGGTGGGAGTGGAAAAAATGGATCTTAAGGGACATGTTACATCCAAGGTTACGCTATTTTTGCAGGGGCACTGCCACCAAATGCTTGTAGTTGGCATCGTGTCTGAAGAGAATCATGTGATGGCCTACTGACTTCGTCGTCTTTTAGCCTGCCCCTTGTGATGGAGTTCCGCGGAATCCCTATACAAAGACCAACAGTAATCCGCAAGCATTACTTCATTCCAACGGCCCTGATGTCTTTGTTCCATAACAGAAATGTCCTGATGGAATATCTCCCCATGTTCATCACTAACAGCTCCACAACTAGGAGGGAAAAGGTCTAGGTGGGAGTGGAGAAAATGGATCTTACGGGACATGTTGTATCCAAGGTTACGGTATCTTTGCAGGAGCACTGTCACCAAATTCTTGTACTTGTCATCTCTTTTGTTGCCTAAAAATCCATGAACAACACCCTTGAAGGCTTCCCAAGCTTCATCTTCTTTCCCCTCCAAAATTTGGCCAAATGCAGGATCCTTTGCAAGTTCTCTTATTTGTGGTCCGACAAAAATGCCTTCCTTAACTTTTGCATCACTTAATTTCCAAAATTTCTCTCTGGCTGTGTTTTGTTATTTGACAGGTGTGTCAACTCTCCCAAAAATTCCCCCTAATTTAAAATCTTCACTCTGAAAAATGAAATGTCACTTTATCTTCAAAACAAGAGCTATTCTATCATTTTATGGTGATTTTTGAACTCAGCAGATGGAAATACATGTAAATTCACTATTTTTAAGCCCGAAACATTTTCATTGTTGACCAGTGTAATTTACATTTAACATTCAGGGTTTAAAACTTTTGGAATGGGGCAAGAATACTTCAATATGTTAAGAGAATAATAGCGTACTTTATGACCATCTGTAACATAGAAATTACCATTTAACTAATTCAGTGGAACGCTTTATAATTTGTTTCTTATTTTCCTTGAATGGTAAATACCCACAGGCGTTACCAAAAAGACCAAGAATATAGCTCTTCATTTTAAAAGGAAATAAGTAAATGAAACTTGTCTTTAACTATTTCATATCTTCTTGGGAAACAAGCCAGGTGAATAGACGATTAGAAATCGACGTTTTTGGTGCGTACATGCCTCCCATGTATATTCTTTGATACGACTGTAGACACTGAAGTTTATATATAGTATGTTATTAGTCATTTGTTTTTCTCAATTTAAGTGCGACTAGGAGTCACCAGTATATTAAATGTGTATATTGCATCACTAAAGTAAATCTCTCAACCTATCCTTGCTGCATATATACCGGAAATGGGATGGTTTTCGTCGTCATCGCCGTTTGACGCTGATGTAGAGAAAGCAACAGATGAGAACACAGCTGAAGAATGCGCCCTTATTATGGATATCTGTGACAGGGTAGGAGGATCATCAACCCATGCAAAGGATTGTTTACGGTCTATCGTCAAACGTCTGAATAATCAGGATCCTCATGTGGTGATTCAAGCCATAACACTTTTAGATGCATGTGTAAGCAATTGTGGAAAGACATTCCTTTTGGAAGTGGCATCTAGAGATTTCGAGACAGAATTCCGCAAGTTACTCAATAAGAGCCAACTTCGAGTGTCAGAGAAACTGCGCCAGCTTCTCAAGAAATGGGCAGAAGGAGATTTTAAGAATGACCCGCAGCTTAGCCTTGTACCTTCCTTTTACAATAAGCTATAGCAGGAGAGCAACAGCAGTTAGTCGTGATCCCAATGTAGTATCTAGTCAGCAGGAAGAAGATGAGCGCCGAGTGAGGGAACGGACTGTGTACGTGCATCGGAGGAGTGTACGTAACTGCGTGCAGTGGACCAGTGACAGACGAACTGGTGAATTGTAATCGTGTGCATTACGTAACTCTGTGTAATCGGCAAGTGTTCCGAATGTAATTCGGTGGAAATAAAGAACATTTTGAGTCTGTGCAATTGGACTTTTAATTTCACGAACCCACAAAGTCACAATATAATAAAAACAGTTATTTGCTGAGAAATTTTCATACAACAGTTTCTGAGGAATGTAACCTTAGGTATCCGGTGAAGGGGGGAAAAACATAATCAGAAGAATATGAGAGATTGTTACAATATTGCAATATGTCCAAACAATTCTCAGGAAAATCAGATTCTCGCTAATTCACTGTCAAAAGGCCCCACTTTTGCTGCTCACGTTCAGTGAGATTCGAATCTTTGTCAGGTTGATTTATCTGGAAAAGGTATCTTCCAGAGTTTTCCCTAACCCTGAACAATGCATGTCGGGTAACTCTAAGCTCAATTGATCATGGCTCATTTAGACTTCATTCCTCCCATTTTATTAATCGTCAGATATAACTTATCGTTGGAAGACTTTAATTAAAAGAATAACAAGAAGACGCCCAGCGTTTTGTGCTTCTGTTATCTTAAAGAGACAGTACTTCCATTATGTGTAAATAAACGTCATATTGATTAATGACCCAACTTATTCGATATGCATGTGGCCAACGCTTCACAGAACATCATTTATCTCCTGTATTCAAATAGAGTTTGCACTAAACGCCACATGCCTGCAATGCACTAGCGCCCTGGCTTATAAATATTTATAATGCAACATAGCCACTAAGCCAATATTTGGTAGCATGACACCGTGACATGTCTCCCGGGACACCACAAGGCACTAATTACTGCTTCCACAGATACTCAGCTGCAGAAAATACAATGTCACTTCTCATTGAAATGGCATGCATTCATAGATGCAACAGCCTGGACCGCAGACTTCAACTTATCAACACCGAATCCCTTACTAATGAAAGCTCATAATTTGTGTACAATAGCTCAGAGGATTGAGGTAATTCGGATTGACGGGCGACTCAGATGAATTTTTCAAAATCTGCTCCCTAGAGGACGGTAGTGTACTCTTATGTTGGTACCACCCTAGTGGGTGAAGAAGTTAACTACCTAAGACAGTTGACTGTGTAATAAGATTGTGTTTCTTATTCTAAGTGAGAAATAAAGCTTCTTTTACTGAACGGAGGTATGTAATTGTTCAATTTATGCATCTTCTTATTTCTTTAAGTTCGTTTAAGACCGATTTATAACAAATGTTCATTTAAATGACTCCATATACTTGTACAATTAAAAAATACAGACTTTCTTAGATTCATAATCCTCCATATGTTACGATGGTTACTTAATCAGTGCTGCCAACGGGCAAAAATAAATACCACTACAACAGCGGGTTCATGGGATTAAGGTAAGGTAGAGGATCGAATTTGTTTTTAATTTACGTCCTGCAGTGTTAAGTTATATCAGAAGATGAATGAAAAGGATGACATGATGCTAAAATGATCCCAGGAAAATGGAGAATGGTACTACGAAATCTGCGTGGGCGAGTGTAGGAAAGAATCAATTCATATGTGGGAAATATGCGTGAGATACAGAAAGATATGAATATATAAGTGTCGAAATGTGTTATTTTGTTCTCATGATTACATTATATACTGAGTTTGAACTTAACTGTAACACTTTTTTCTTTTCATTCTGATTCGTCCATTATTCAGTGCTGTTCATCCTCCAGTTGCTTTTGAAATAGAAATGAAAGCGGAAGTACACAGAAAATTTTTAATCAAAAAACTTATCATTTAACATAATCTAGAATATCCAGGCTTCAATACAAGGTAAAAGCCCCAATATATACGAAAAATAGGGCTTTTGTGAAAGATTTTCAAAATAATGATCCAATAAGCCCACGCTTACACTATGGGTTAAATGGGATATTTTCGTTTTTATTTTATTTTTAGTGTTTAATGCCAGTTCTTAGTATTGTCACAGCACAGTGGTGTTGTTGAAGATTGAGCCTCCTCCTCAGAGGAGGGACCTTCGACATTTTGCCACTTCGGGACCTTGTACCTTACTGTCATGATGGTGAGTTTTAATGATATGACGGTGGGTAGATGGTGGTGAATAGGTAATGTAAGGGTTGTGTAATTAGGTTGTTAGGGATTAAAAGTATAATGGATAGCTCAGATATGGTTTGTAGGGGCCTATGGTGGTGCTAGCACTAGTCTGGGTCGCTTGTAGGTTTCCGCCATACCGCGGATAAGACTATTGAAGCCGGTAGGGAGTTTATTATGAAAACTATGGGATAAGGTAAGGATGTAGTATGGATGTGCATTTGTATACGGAACCGAACCTTATGCATTCGGTCTCCGTA
Organism: Mantis religiosa; assembly: GCA_030765055.1. Classification (NCBI taxonomy): domain Eukaryota; kingdom Metazoa; phylum Arthropoda; class Insecta; order Mantodea; family Mantidae; genus Mantis; species Mantis religiosa. Next base: position 197,810,812 of record CM060952.1, on the reverse strand, counting down.
GCAGCACCTCCATTTTTAACGCCGAGATTTACGCAATATATCCAGCAACTTTATTTGTACGTCGTCGACTGCTGGGAGACTGCCTAATTCTCAGCGACTCCCTTAGTGCCCTCCAGTCTTCGCAATTTATACAGCTGCCATCCAATTGTGCAAGATATCCAGGATACCCTCCACGCGCTGTACGCCTCGGGCGTCAGCGTTGTATGTGCATGGATTCGTGGCCACACGGGCCTTACGGGCAACGAATTGGCGGATTCGGCAGCTAAGGCGGCGACCAGAGACTCCAGCGTTAACATTCCTTTTTGTACTTCGGAAGATTTTAGGTACGTCGTGCGGAGAGCAGTACTGTCGCGCTGGCACGATGACTGGTATGGTCTCCGAAGAAACAAACTCAGAATGGTGAAGGAGCTTCCGATACCCTGGACCACTTCCTCTCGTGTATCCCGGAGAGAGGAAGTAATACTTGCTCGGCTACGGATTGGCCACAGTGTTTTTTGTCATAGCCACCTTTTAAACAGGCGTCCTGCTCCGGTCTGCTCGCTTTGTGGTGGCGACCTGTCAGTACGCCACGTTCTTTTAGACTGTTTTAAGTTGACACGTCTTCGCCAGTCTCTCCAGCTGCGGGCCAGCTTGGCAGAGGTTTTGGTGCACGACCAGAGTGAGGTGGCTAAGATTTTTAAGCTCATAGCAAATCTCACTTTTAGCATTTAATACGCATTTTATGCCTTTTTACGGCTTTTAATCCTTTTACATTTTTAGCTTTTCACAGACCTGCGTGTGTGTGTGCTTGGACAGTGTTTTTACTCGCGATGACTGTGTTTTAGATAGGTTTTAGCGTTACTTTTAGCTTTATCATCATTTATGGGCGCTAATAACAATGCAGTTGTGCGCCCTTAAACACCACACATCATCATCATCATCATCATCATCATCATCATCATCATCATCATCATCATCATCAAGGATGTAGTATGTGATTTCTGGAGAGGTCTGCATGGATATTATCATTAGCGATATACCAACCGGAAGCTGTTGGTGTCCGAAGGTAGCGGTTTTGAAGGACTTGGAGTTTGTGGAGATGGGATTTTGCTGCAGTTCCCCAGACTGTGCAAGCATAGGTTATTGCAGGGTGGAGTATTTGCTTGTATATGAGCAATTTGTTGTGCAGGCTCATTGTCGATTTCCTATTATACATAGGATACAGCATGCCCATCCTTCTGGACACTTTGTTTGCCACAGTGCTGATGTGTTGTTTCCACGTCAGACGCCAAACCAGGGTTACACCGAGGTATGTAGCCTCCATGGACCATTGTACTTCTTTTCCAGCCAGGCGGAGATTGGGTACATCTTGCAGAGTGTGGCGAGTAAACGTGACTGCCTGAGATTAAGTTGCATTTATTTTCAGGCCTTAATATTGCCGCCGACCGCATTGTTTCGAGGAGGCGCGGCCGACTCGCACGGAGAGACAGACAGCGCTACGCGGAGATAAAAACCTTGCCGAAACACATAAACAGACAGCTGACTGGAAGGTTCGATTTCTTGTTTGTTACAGAACATTCCATGAATGTCTAGAAATATGAGTAGAAGTATAAAAAGGAAGCTGGGTTAGTTGTGACAGAGTAGTACTGTCCTCCACAGGAGAGATAGTCTCCGAGGCCTGAGACGCAGGGGGTTGGCGAAGATTCCCACACCGTCCCTAGACAGGTTTATGACACCCCATGTCAGTTCAGTTACAAACCATTCAAAAAAATTCTGACGGCTTCTACTTTTGTAAATGAATCTTCTCGGTTTTAGCGTACAGAGTGAATAGGGCGCATGTTTTTAACGGTCTGCTCCTTGTGTAGTAGGCGTTCTCTGTCGCACACATTTGCTGTCCTTGTTCCACTGTGTAAGGTAGCACATACCTTTCAGGGACCTTGTTTGTGTTGCTGGGCAGCAATCGGGGCTGATTCGTGTGTCTGCAGCTGTTTTGAAAGTGAACTCTTTGTTTGCGGTCAACGACCTTGAAGATTGTATTTGTGTATGTTACGTAATTCTGTTAATGTAAGTGTGTTTCTACGGAAATAAAGAACATTTTGAATTTCGGCCAATTAGATTTTTAATTTTACAAACCCACAAAGTCACAATATATATGGCACTGCAGTCGGTAGACAATGATACATGTAATTAAAGCAAAAGAACTTATAATTCATAGAGGAACTTTTGGAAAGAAGCGTTTCAGACAGTAAATTTCGGCCTCCTACAGTGAAATCTGCCAGTATTAAGAATGAGGAAAATCCCGAGGGAGCTTAATCAGAAATAAAGATTCTGAGAATCCAAGCCCAGGCTTTCAGTTCATAAAACCGCGCGTTTACTTACTTGATTATTGATGTTGATGTGGCGCGAAATTATTTTTGATGCTTAGGTTTTCTCTGGCACTATCAAATATATTTATTTTATTTATAAATTAGTCTTAATAAATGTTATTTATCACTCTACTTCGGCTAACAGAATTAAAACGTTTGTAGAAGGAGGTTGACATGATTGCCGAATCTCAGAAAAGAGACAACTTATGTGCTGGCCTTAAATTCTAACTCTTTGTATACCATTACGAGAAACAAAAGTGTGACAACTTAACCTTAAGAACAACGTTAATAGGAGGGGTGTCCGTAAAATAAGGTCTCCAATTTTATTTAATATAGAAAACATGTTTATTGTTAATGAATCCTACATTGAGGGAAAGATGGAACTTACAGCTATTTTTCAACGTAATCGCCATTGCGATCGATGCACTTTTGCATGCGCTGTGGCAGTTTTTGTATACCCTTGTCATAGCACTCTCCCGTCAAGTTGCGCAGGTAGCGTTGAACCTCGTTTTTCAAATCATCGTCGGTTTGGAAATGTGTTCCACCCAGGTGTGACTTCAACTCAGGAAACAGACTAAGTCTGGACTGTAGGGGGGATGGGTGAGGATGTTCTTTCCGAACTGGGCCAGGAGATCAGCCGTTGCATGTGCACTATAGGGACGAGCATTGTCGTGATGAAAAGTCACTACCTTCGTCAGCATTCCCCTCCTTAGATTTTGAATGGCACGTCGGAATTTTTTTTTAAAGTCTCGCAGTAGCTAGCGGGTTTATTGTTGTGCCGGTAGGCATAAACTCACACAACAATACACCGTTTCTGTCCCCGAACACACTGGCCATCACTTTGCCGGCAGAAAATGTCTGTTTAAACTTTCGCGGCTTCGGCGAATTCGAATGCCGCCACTGACGAGAACGTTCTTTAGTTTCTGGTGTTGTGTAGTGCACCCAAGTTTCATCCCCAGTGACAATGGAATCCAACAATTCCTCGCCCTGTTCTGCATAGCGCTCCAGGAACCGCTGGGCCGCTTCAACAAGCTGCCGTTCATGGTCTTCGGTGAGCATTTTGGGGACCCACCTCGCACACACCTTGCGATATGCAAATTTTCGGTCAATCTTGCCAATCGTAGTCTTACTGACTTCAGGGATAAGTTCGTACAGCTCGCGAACTGTCACACGCCGATCTTTAAGCATTTCTTGCTCCACTTTTGCAATTGTTTCGGCTGAAACCGAAGGCTGTTCAGAACGCTGTTCGTCATGGACGTCTGTACGTCCGTCTTTGAACTCTCTGACCCACTTTCGCACGTTTTTGAAGTCCATACACTGTGGCCCATAGACTTCATATAACTGAGGATCAATTTCAGTGAGGGTTTTGCCCCTCGCACTCAAAAAAAAAAAAAAAAAAAAAAAAAAAAAAAAAAAAAAAAAAAAAAAAAAAACGGATCACTGCACGTAACTCGCACTTGGCGGCTGAAGTGATAGGAAGCTCCATCGCAAACGGCTGCTCAGCCAAGACTAATGATTACAACGGGTTCGTTGTGGTGGGGATTTGAAGGGGTGATACTAATACTACAAAAATAATTATTAGGAATAAATTTTGAACTTACGAAACTTTTGCGAACGTTTAAGAGACCCTACAATAATAACACGTGCGAGATCCAAATTGGAGAATAAATAGTATCAAAATGCTTACAATAAACGTAAGGAACAGTAACTTGTATCTGCTACAATAGGTTTGGCCAAAATAAAATATTTGTGATTGTAACCGTACATTATATAAAATAATTAGGGGCTGTTAATAGTTGCATGTTATATATCATTATAAAGCTCACATTACATCAACATCTTCAAGGATTGGGCCCTGTGAGCCGTTCCGTTCTCTTCAAGAGCCTACTGATCCTTCCAGCGTAGAGCTGGGCGTCCCACATCTCTCTTTCCCTTCGGCATATAATCTAAAACTCTTCTTGCAAATCGTTCCGCGTACATTCCTAAAATGTGAGTTTTCCATTCAATTTGATGTTTATTGTTTGACTGATTAAATTAAAAATTCCAAGCTCTTCCCTTATTTTTTCGTTTCTTACGTGGTCTATTCTTTTATAGCCTGCCACGCACGCTTCTCAAAACTCTCATCTCTGCCGATTCTAGCTGTTTGCATTGGTTCTTTGTCAGTGTCCATATTTCGGAAACGTATGTTAACGTTGGGACTGCCATTATCTTATAAAATTTCATCTGTGTTTTCTTTCGTGTTTTCCTGTTCAGCGTTCTTATTATAGTCCCACACATTTGACTGAATCTGTTTAATTTCACCTCCATATACTTGTTGTTATTTGCTGCTGCTACTGTGTAGCCTAGATAGTTAAAACTATTAACCTGCTCTATTATTTTATTGTTTATTAATATTTTTGCCCTTATTTTGTCTTTACTCTAAAAGCCATTACTTTAGTTTTGTGTTCTGAGATTGAAAGGTTATATGTTTCCGCTATGTTGTTTAAACTATATACTGCTCTTTGCATGTCATCTTATGAGTGGAATATTATCACTTGTTCATCAGCAAATGATGCTGTATTTAATATTATGTTTCCATTCAGTACATTTTGTTCAATACTTTGCTGCCATTCTTGTACCATATTATCAATATAGATATTAAAGAGTGTAGGTGATAGAGGGCATCCTTGTCGTACTCCTTTATTTATGTCCACTGCCACTGTTTTCCTTACACTCTTTATTATTGCTATTGTGGTGTTTTCATACATACCTTGCTATTCCACAATTTTCCATCGCTATCCAAAGTTTATCCCTTAAGACCGAATCGAAGGCTTTAAGATAGTCAACAAAAAGCATAAATGTGTCAACATTAAATTCTCACGTTACAATTTACTCTATTTTATAGCTAAATTGCTTTCTTTAAACTGAATATAAGAAAGAGTACATAATTTATGTAGCTTGTATGTCAAATAATTTTAGAATATTTCAACTCAAAGTGAAAGATGTTTATCACAATTTATATAAAATAGGCTTAGAAACCGGCTTTTGATTACTCTAGTTGCAATGCACTTCGTAATTCTAACACTATATTTTATTTTTTCTGTGTTGCGTGAAGATTACACTGCCACATCCTTCATCCAGCTATAAATTATCTCTGTCACGACTTATTTCCGCGATCTCGTAACGTCGGATGCTTGTTAATTTGTTGCTTGCCTCTTAGGAGATATTCCTTACCGCTTAATACATCAAGTAACGTCCGTCTGGCATTTTGGAGTAAGGAGTCCCGTCAGTTTATAGCAGTATGGACGTCTTCTAGTGTTATGAACATGTGTACGGGATGAATTTCTCAGGAACTTCAATTGTGCCAACAGAGGAGAAGAATTGTCTGCATCAGAAAATTGGATAAAGTTCTGCTGGAGTACTTTTTAAACCCCCACCCCACAAAAAACATAAACGTAATCTGGGTGCAATAACAAACTTATCTGAGTTCTTCTTACTTACAGCTGAAAATTTACAGTAATTAACATTTTTTTCTTCTTCAGAAATACTGTCCTTCTAAAAATGGCGCGGAGGATAGTGCAGTAAATACTGCACAATACTAGTTATTCAAACGGTAATTATAGGTAATATACATGGACATTTTTTGGGAACAGCCTATAAAACTCCTATTCATATGGAGGAAATTTTGTTTAATTTTCTAACCCTTTCCAGCCCAGTGGTTTCGCTCTGAAATCATGTTTTCAAAGCGCTTAGCCAAGCAACCCACTGGCTTCGGATTGAAACCAGCAGCATGTCCCTTTAGCTGGAACCCTCTAGCCTAGGAATGCAGTACTAGTTGCAACAACTGAGCAGCGTGGCAGTGTGTCTGATGCCGTGTAGTTTACCTGCGCTTTATTGTTTCAGTATGAAACCACAACAAATGCTCAACAATGGAACAATTTTTTATTTTAAAATGTTATTTTTAGATCATTAAACATAGTTTTGCAATGATATCACAAATTTTTATTTCTATTTCCACTTCTTGGGTCTGAAAGGCCCTCCATCAGTGGCGGTGCTTCCAGAAAGCGCCAGTGTGCTTTTTCCGCACCGCTTTTAGGTTTTTTACTATTAAACGCTGCCGCTCTCATTACCTCCTTGGTGACAACGTATTGCTGGTCTTTTAATAAGCCGTTGTAATTGGGGTTACACGTGCTGCGAATTTCAGCATTTGCATCCACTGGGGGCCACCAGACCGAACCCATACACCCCTACAATACCTGAAACGTGCATGATAGATGTTATAAGCAACCCAAATGACTTATAATTAACTATCCGTTTACTACAGAGCGATGTCGATGTAGGGAAACTAGATGACCAAGTGAAGAAGACCTGATACAGATGCAGCTGATTTCTACTTCATGGAAGAGAAGAAAATCCTGAAATTGAAAATGCTGACAAAATTCTGACACAGAATTTGAACCTATTATTTGAGGTGCCTTCTTCTAGTTAGGAAGATATGGCGAAAACAACGTGAACTCATGTAGAGTAATTTCACATAACCTATAAAAAGTGAAAATATATTTTTGTTTAGAACACGATAGAATGATGTCAGTGCTTTGCGAATTTGGAGTTGGAAAAATAGTATAGTGTAAAATAGTAAAACAAAAAGGAAAGAGGAGAAAATAACTATCATGTGTTATAATAAGTAAAAATTGTTTATATGCTTTATTTTCATGTAATGTTGCTTTATTCTTTCATACTACGAGGGCTATCCAGAAAGTAGATTACGTTTTCGTCTGTTTCCGCTAGGGGCGGGGCTAGCGCGGCCATCTTGGGGTCAGAGCGTTGCGCAGGTCAGTCGGCATCTAGCCGTGCTAGTGAGAGGTTCGTGCTGTGCTCCGTTCAGATACTGTGACGGTTTGAAATGTCTGCGTTAATTGAAAATCCCGCGAGCTGCGAGGTGCGTGCAGTAATAAGGTTTCTGACTGCAAAAAACTGTAAACCGATAGAAATCTATCGGCAGCTTTGTGAAGTGTATGGGGACAACATTATCACTGAAGGTGGAGTGCGTCAGTGGGTCATCAGATTTAAAAATGGCCGAACCAATGTTCACGACGAAGATCGAAGTGGGAGACCCAGCATAGTGACTGCCGAACTTGTCGAAAAAGTCGATGCTAAAGTCCGTGAAAATCGAAGGTTCACAATAACGGAACTTTCTTTGAGTTTTCCACAAATTTCGCGAAGTTTGTTGTACGAAATCATCAGCGAAAAGCTTGGTTACCACAAGTTTTGTGCAAGATGGATTCCAAAAATCTTGACAGAGGACCACAAAAATCAGCGAATGGCTGCAGCGTTGAACTTTTTGGACGTTTACCATAAGGATGGCGACTCTTTACTCGATCGCATCGTTACTGGTGACGAAACATGGGTGAAACACGTGAACTGTGAAACGAAATTGCAATCAATGCAGTGGGGGCACACAAGTTCTCCCCCAAAACCCAAGAAATGCATGCAAACAATGTTGGCAAGGAAGATGATAGCGACTGTTTTTTGGGACAGAAAAGGTGTGATTTTGGTGGACTTCCTGGAAAGAGGCACTACAATAAACTCTCAAAGGTATTGACAAACTCTCCAAAAACTCAGAAGAGCCATTCAAAACAAGCGCAGAGGAATGTTGAGCTCTAAGATCTTGTTGATTCACGACAACGCCCGGCCCCACACGGCAAATGTCACTCGTGAAGTTCTTGAATCTTTTAAGTGGGAGTTGTTTCCTCATCCGCCGTACAGTCCCGACCTGGCACCGAGCGACTTCCACCTATTCCCAGCAATGAAGAAGTGGCTGGCTATGCAGCGTTTTGATGACGACGCACAGCTGCAAGAAGAGGTAACGAAGTGGTTGAAGGCGCAGGCGGCCGAATTTTTCGACGAAGGAATTTCCAAGCTCGTACATCGCTACGATAAATGCCTTAATTTGAATGGTGACAATGTCGAAAAGTAGTATTTGAGTGAGGCTTTCATCTGTATATAATAAAATTTGTTTCCTATACTTTGTTTACTTTTTATTCCAAAACGTAATCTACTTTCTGGATAGCCCTCGTATAAGGTCAGCTGGCTTATTATTAAGATTAAACATGAAAGTATAAAACAGTCAGGAGAATACTATGGGCCATGTAAAAGGAAATTGAATAATACAATTTATACAAATGTTTATTTGAGTAGATAGAGAATAAATTTATAAGCAAGAATAATTTGCATAATCTTGAGAGGGAAGTTTATGTGAAATTATACTTTATCAGTGCCTCTCTGTTGTTTTGTGGATACATTTACACTTTAGACATAGTTAAACATTGCACTTAGCAGCTATTCTCTCTCTCTCTCTCTGAATTGCATTCACTTTTCTTCTCTATTCCAGACTAGGGAGAATAGATCCTAAGCAAAGAAAAGTTTCTGTTCCAGCCGGGAAAGAAAGCCGTGACCTGTGGATTTAGAGGCTGGCATACAAAAGTCAGCATCTAAGCAATGCATTATTAGGGCTTTGGTGAAGAGATAGCTCTCTCATTGAGACCTACTTTGATCTATTATGTATACTCATATGCAAAGGGGCACAAGACACTCATCCACACTCTAAAGCGTATTGTTAATGTATGTTTCATTTGACTATTTACTGCGAGCAAGTTAAGTGACAGCATGCATTAACTGTATTTGTAGAGGGCCCTTGAATTTCATTAGCATGGCATGTAACATACAGGTCTGAATTTAAATGAATATTAATTGCTTACGCTTCAATCAACCTTATCTTGCATAACATTAGAATCTTCTAGGATAACATGGTGATAAACGATTCCATGAATATCAAAGAATGAGATGCCCGTAAGTTTCCCAGCAGAAGCGGCCACTTTTGCTTTTTTGGAGGGTTGGTGATGAAGGAGATTTCCACACTGAGTTTTGCTGTTTGCCCTTAGGATCAAAACGATGTAGCCAAGTTTCATCAGTAGTGATTACGTTTGAAAGAAACTCCGGATCTTCCTCTAACATCAACTTTAACTGCATGTTACCTCTATTGCAGCGGTAGACGATACTGCAAGTCTGAACTTTCCTGGTTCTCACAGGCGGGAACCATGAGTACCAACAATGAAACTACTACGGCTTGTTTGTTTCACATTAAGCTAACAGAATATAATAAGATTGAATTTTAGTGGGAAAAATTATGACTGTAAAAATAATGATCATTCTTTATTGAACAACCCTCATATATATGAGAGTTGTTCGATATATTACAAAACAGCTATCTGTCTGGAATAGGTGAATAACGCTTTTGCCAGTACGATTTTTGTCCCCACAGGATACTCAAAAGTTTATCACTTAAGACCTATAGGGGCATAATTAGTGGACATCGCTACAGTAATTACGTCATTACAGCCAAATTGACGTATATTGTTTCTGATTGGATAGTCTGCACCTGGCACTGGATGAGCGCTCCTGGCGGAGACAGTTAAATCATACGTCAGATCAGGTACACGGGGCCTTGTGCTGCAGAAAAACTTTGTGACATCACAACAAAGGCTTTGAAAAAAATGATCCACATTAGCATAATGTAGAACATTTCAGCTCATTCGTATTGCTCAATATTCTACAGTATTTTTGGCGAATAATATTAATTCTAAATTATATCTTCAACTTCCATACAAAACACATGTGGAGAAAGTAGTGAAGTGGAGGATTTCACTCCTCTTGAACTTTTAGTCAAATGAGATACTATTGAAATATGAATAGCTTCTGTAATGTTTTGAGAGCCATCTGAAGCCATTTTTCTGTGTTATGTAAATTGAATTTTTGTTGGAAGAGAAGTTACAAAACACCAAGGCAGTTGTATCGCTTGTAAAGCAAGGACACCACATCCGCCACATTTTGAATAGGTTCTGATCCAACATTCATCCTGCAGCTTCACCTTACGGCGCAAATACTGCTTCTTCCGAAACAGATACACTCAATTTTTGCTTTGGTTTCTAGCTTTAATCGTTTTTGTACCAATAATAATTAATTTGACTTAATTCGTCTCAGTAAACAGTTCGGCTGGACGTCAGTACCACTCCATACTCCATTACCTACACTAATGTATACAAAAAATATAAGTCTTTAAGCTCTCTAATACTGCTATCACAAAAACAAGAGCATCACCTTGCTACAGGAAACAAAATACTTACTTGCCGTTTCATGTAATTTTTCTTTTTATATTCTTTACATTTATTATGTCTTTGTTTATATAAAGTTGCTTTTGCTCTAGAATTGCAATAATTAAAAATTACATTTCATTATGAATTTCGTATCATACAAAATATTATGTGGGCGATACCTTGTTGCAGCATCATAAGCGAAAACTCTCACTAACGATTGCTCTGCCCCCTAAAATTTAAGTTCAAGGCGAATGTTTAATCTTTGGCTTCCAAACGCCGTGTATCTGCTCGCTCTTTCCCTCTGAGGTCTTTCCTTCCGTCTCGTCCCCTTCCCCTTCTGCTAACACAGCTTGCTTTCCTTTCTGTCATTCGCTTTGTTCTGTTCCCCGTCATTTTCATCTCAGAAACTTTAGCCAGCGGGTAATGAGTACTAGGAAGGAAGGAAGGAAGAAGTTCGACCTCACTAGTGCAATTTGCAGCATCTTTCAGGAAACGCACTTTCATTGTCCTGACCATATTCTGAGGACTATTTCAGTGACAACATTTAAGGAATTCAAGCTTTTCATAGCGTTTACCAGTTAATGCATTATCTGTCGCAATTTTGGTGTGATCTAGGAGTGTGTCTTTTCCGGTTCATTTAAGTGATATTTCAAATGTTGCTTATGTACCTTCATGCTCAGATGAGGTAGTTCACCTTCTATGCAGTGACTTAACACATACAGACACATTTTAGAACATCTGTATACAATTTTGTAGATCTAAATTTGAATTTGTGTGCTCGCTTAGGTGAAGCAGGTGGTAGCGGATCTGCTTCACGTTCAAGAGGTCGCGAGATTGAATATCAGGTTGAGTTATCTGGATAAGGTTCTCTTTTTCCAGGGCTTTCCGTTATTCTGAAACATGAATGTGTGGTATATCTAATCTTTATGGTTCCTATACTCATTTAAGCATCTTTTCACCCATTTCAATCATCGTTCGATATAACTTGACGCTGGAGGACCTAAATAAAAAATAAAAATAATTCAATTGCTCAAAATATTTATGCTTTCTTCTAAATGGAAAGTACATTTCACAATTTCTAATGTTTTGCTAGATTATGTTTGTAGTTGATTAATTTTTCCTTCGAGGTGCTGCTTTCCATTATCATCTTATTTTAAACTAAGATTTGTTCTGACTCCAGCAAGCAATAACCACTGCCTTACGCCTTCGCTGTCCTTCCTATGTAACTGATAACTATTTGGGATGTAAATTTATATTGAGGAATTAACCCTTAAATAATTAATCCTTTTAAATACATTACTACGGTATATGGGTGATTTTTAATTAATTAGAGCCAACTGAAAAATTCAATGCCATGGCCGGGATTTGAACCACGGATCTACTGGTTTCCGTCCAGTCGCTCTACCCCTTGAGCTACCATGGTCAAAGTGCCTTCCTGACATTAAATTCTCCAATTGAAAAATGAAGAGTCAATTGGAGAATTTAATGTCAGGAAGGCACGTTGACCATGGTAGCTCAAGGGGTAGAGCAACTGGAGGGAAACCAGTAGAACCGTGGTTCAAATCCCGGCCATGTCATTGAATTTTTCAGTTGGCTCTAATTAATTAACTATTTGGGAGTTTGTAGTTTATTCCATTGTCATTATTTTAAACCTTATTTGTTTATTCCATCCCAAATGCGTAACAAATTAAATATATCTCTGTTTTGTTTTCCTTTAAATTAGTGTTCTGCTGTTTAGACTGAAATTTGAAGCTTCTGAACTTAAAGGTTAAATACTTTAAAAGAAGTATTATACATCAAATTTCTTTCTGGTTCCTGGATAATTAATCATAGATACTATTCACTACTAAGTTTAATGACAAATGAAAAACAGAGTTTTTAACTCGTCTCGGTTCTGGGTGGTTTTTGCATAGCTGATGAATAGTAAGACAAAATCCTGCTATACAAAGATCTCGTTGGAACAAAAATTTATCTCCAATACAGTTTTCCGTTAAGTGAACTTTTGCAATATACTACTTGTAATTTGTGAATTTTGCAAGACTTACACTCAAAGAATGAATTAGATTATTTGATTTCATTTTTTTTTTTTGGCCATGAAAAGAGAATATAATTTCAAAGCCACGAAATAGCTGTTCAAAAATTTGACTATGCTACTATACTCCAATATTTCTACAAGGAAATTTAAACTTAAGTGGTCAGAAGATTATGCACATATAGTTTCTACAAGAGTAAATAAAACTATGTTGGTCCTACAGATCGGAATTTGCTGAGATCTACATTCTTGCTCCGCGCCGTGGCTCAGTGTTTAGACCGCTTGGCTCTCACAAAGGCGGCCCGCGTTTGATCCCAGGTGACCGCAAAGTGAGATTTGTGGTGAACAACACGGCGCTGGTGCGGGTTTTCTCCGGGACCTCCGGTTTCCCCCGCCATCTCATTCCACCGGTGCTCAATCTTCATCTCATGTACTATCAGTGTTACCGCCTGCGGTGCCATATGTTGTAAAAGCGGGCGTTAAACACTACACGCACACACACACATCTACATTCTTATGTTCAGACCCTATTGTTGTGTATTTTTGTTTCAAACTTCATTTTTGGATGGAATAAACAACTTCTACCTAGCATATAATTGTAATGTTGGAGAAAAGAAACTTTAAACTAAACAACTTTATGCATTCCGTTATATTCCAGCAAACATACTTCATCGTTCCTTCCAGTTATTTACTGAATATATGTTAATATAATTTTGTACCAAAAGTTGAAATTGGTATTGTAAACTCATTATGGAAGTTTCCGAGAATAACAGATTCGTCGCAGGAAAAGAACGCTGAGAAGTCCAAATTATGACAGAAAACATTTCAGAAATTGCTATTTTGGCGTAAAAATTGTCTAAAAATGAGTTGCTGTATATTACATTAAGTAACTTGTATCTTCGATTTAACATTTATCTATTACTTTTATACGAGCGCTGTTCAATAAAGAATTACCTTCACTCATCCTCATAATTTTAATGGTCCTTCTCAAAATAGTTTCCCCTGAATGCGATGCACTTGTCCCAGCGTTTCTGCCAGTCTTCAAACACATGCTGGAAACATCAAATTTTTGAGAGGTCCTTCAAAATCGCCTGCGCAGCCTTCACCACTGCTTCTGATGATGGATAATGCTTCCCACGAAGACGTTTCTTCAAGTTAGGGAATAGAAAAATGTCACATGGGGCTAAATCCGAACTACAGGGAGCGTGAGAGATGCACTTCACGTTGATTTTTGCAAGATATTCAGCAACAACATTAGCAATATTCGGCCCCGCAATATCGTAGTGCAGCATCCAGCCTGCTTCACGGAAATGTGGTCTTTTGCGCCTGATATGAACTTGCAATGTTTTCAGGACATCCCTGTAGTATTGTTCAGTTACTGATGTGTGTGCAGGTACAACATGCTGATAAACCATTCCACGAATATCAAAGAATGAGATGACCATAACTTTCCCAGCAGAAGCAACCAGTTTTGCTTTTTTGGGGGTTGGTGATGAAGGAGATTTCCACACTGAGCTTTGCTGTTTGCTCTCAGGATCAAAATGATGTGGACAAGTTCCATCAGCAGTGATTACGTTTGAAAGAATCTCCGAATCTTCCTCTAACATCAACTTTAACTGCATGTTACCTCCATTACAGCGGTAGGCGATACTGAACATGTCTTAACTTGCCTGGTTCTTACAGGCGGGAACCAGGAGTACCAACAATGGAACTACTACGACGTGTTTGTTTCACATTCAGCTAACCGAATAATAATAAGGCTGAATTTTAGTGCGAAGCCCTCGTAAATTGTAAAAGGCTAACTCACATTTCTAAGAATTTTGGAAATATTTGGAGAGAATGTAATACTTTTCCTAACAATTAAATTTGGATACATTATATATTATACTTTTTAAAGCAATTTTGGCTTTCGCGAAATTGTAATTTAGGATACAAAAAAAAAAAAAAAAATTAAGTTTCAACTCACGTACTTCAGAGTTGTCTAAACTTGCATTTATTGTTCAATAGACTTGCTCTGCAATTCTCTGAAATCTGGATAGATATTTAATTGTGAATCTCTAGAAGAGGATATTTTTGTAACATGATCGAAGACGGTGGGTGATATAAACCACCACTTATAGTTTCTGTAGTATATACGTGCAGTAGCAGACTTTCTTTCTTAAACAGTTCCGCGTGAATATGCATAATAATGCCGAAAGTTGGTGCGCTGTAACGTATCGTACGATGCAGAGATAATTGAGTGGGCAGTGACTCATAGCTGGAGGCTTCGCTGAAGTTTTTCAGGAATTTGCCAGTCATAGTCGGTTGGGTTCCACCGTAGACTGCTAGCTGCTTTCTAACTCTTATGCCCGATTTCACCAACAGATGTTAAAATCGACATTAACGAATGTAACGTAACATTTGTCACAGTGCTAAAACTAATGTTAAATTTCTTGCATTTCACCAACCTGTTTTCTTAAAATGTTAACTAACCTGTATTAACGCCAAGAAACTTGTAAATATCACAGCTATAGAAGGCTATGGATGATTTTCTGAGCATACTCCGATGCGCTTTTGTTTTCATTTTCGTCTGCACAAATGGCGGATGAACAAAATCATAAATAAAGCCGTGAGACAAATTTCGCATCGACGGAGAAAGAATTGTTAATTGAAATAGTGCCGAATTGTAAGGATATCGTGGAAAATAAGAGGACGGATGCAGTGAATGTAAAAGAGAAAGATGTCGCGGGGAAAATATTGGAAACGAATTTAATTCAAATGCATGTGTCACTACTACAAGCACCAAACAACTTGTCAGTATTACGTAAATTTAAAACGAGGTTAGAAGAACAAGTCCCTAAAACGTTTCAAGACGGGAGGTGGACAATGTATTATCCACATAATTCAGTGAATTATAAAATCGCAAAGTTATTAATACTTGAAGCTAAGGCGAGATCGGCATATTCCTTTCGATGTATATTCTAACTCATTATTACGTAAATTTAAAACGAGGTGCGAAAAAGGACAAGTGACTTGAATGTTTCAAGACGGGAGGTGGACAATGTATTATCCACATAATTTAGTGAATTATAAAATCGCAAGTTTTTTTATACTTGAAGCAAAGGCGAGATCTTCATATTCCTTTCAATGCATGTTCTAACCTCTCTTGTACTTCCGCAGTAACCTTCACAGCAACATGTTTTGACAGTCTATACCTCCGTAAAAAAGTTTTCTTCAGATATTTCCTCAAAATCATTTCTCCTCATAGGCCGTACTCTATTACGAATGCCATTTAGACGGTCTTAAATATAGCAAATCGACATCTACAGCTGAGTTCATGCTCATCATCTTGACTATTTACATTTGTTAAGGACTTAACATTAGAAATTCGGCTTGTTAGTTTAACATGAGATTTAACACGAGTGTTACGCTAAGACTTGTTGCTGAAATGCAATTTTTGTTTTAACTATTGCTAAACTCGTGTTAAGTATTAACATTTCTTGGTGAAATCGGGCATTAGTGTGATAGATCACGTAGTCGAATTGTTCAGAGCATTTACATTTATTTGCAGTATTAACTGATAGAGATACCAGAAACTTCCATTAAACAGTTGAACTTTTCTAAAGGAAAAAATTCGGTATATATCTTTTTCCTTTGTGCAAACTAGAATTTTACGGAATCGCATAAAATTAATAATTGAAAAGCATTGACAATGCTCTTTTGAGGTAGCTCAAGGAACCTCACATTAATTTGCATAAAAAAGAAACTTTTAAACAATGAGAGTACTCTATAAGGATATTAAACAAAGCAGCAGATCGCTTCGTCTGCTTAATATTGTGACTTTGTGTGTTCGTAGAATTAAAAATCCAATTTGCCGAAATTCTAAATGTTCTTTATTTGCGTAGAAACACACTGCGTAGTAGCAGACAAAAATGACAATCTACATCACCAAGGTCGATGACAATAACAAACCTTACTCAACTTCCACTTTTTACAGCACTCTTGTTACATGTATTTACAACTGTTTACTACTCACGACTGACTCGTCGCTCTCTCAAATACCTCATGGATAAATTCGAGAGACTTCTGGGGCAAATAAGAAAAACAACTGTTCTCTGTCAATCGAGATATCACTAGAACCTTCCTTACGTGAAAGCCTATCTGGGCCGGCAAGCACTGTCCGCTTGTTATCTTTATCTGCAGGCTCTTTGTGTACTCAAGCCGCGCTTATCTCTCTGCTCCGACATCTGTGCTTTCCGCCGCCACAATATTTAGCTAACGAACGCTTTAATGATTTCTGGTCTTCTTACCCTGCACTTTATCCATTCACTAATATTGTAAAAAGAATACTGGAGCACTTTTTAGGAAAGGAGTAGTAGTTAAGCTGTGACTAATGTTTTAATGGAATAAATGGGAAAAAGCTATAAATATAGTATAACGTTTGCTTTCTTTACAAAGAAATATAGGGAAATATAGTCCACCGGAAAGTATACCACAAGCAAATCGATCAAATATTCAGGCGCGTAGCAGTGTGAGTATAGTGATAGTTCATGGTTGGTATAAAGTATAAAGTCAAATACTTTTCAAAACGTGAACGTTTTTACAGTTTCTTCTAGAGAGAACAAAAACAGGCGCATTTAGTAATCACACAAATGAAGTTTTAGTTGAAAGTGAGAAAAAGAGAAAACCACAATATCGCTGTACTCCTTTTCAATTTAATTTACCGTACAGTGTAAATAATAAATTGTTTATAATACAAGGTACGTTCAGAAAATAAGTTCTGTTTGGTAATAAAATAAAATTGTATACAGATACAGAAAAATTATTTATTGCACAAAATTCTACAACTCTTAAACTACTTTCCACATAACTGCCGAAATCTTGCAGGCATTTGTCATAGAGAGGCACAAGTTTTTGTATACCTTCTTCAAAGAAGTTTGCCGCCCTTGTCTTCAACCAGTTGGAAACATTGTTAGTCATTATTGAAGTGTTGACCGCCAAAGAAAGATCTGAGATGCAAAACACATGAAAGTCACTAGGAACGAGGTCAGGACTGTACGGGGTTTGGTCAAACAGGTCCCAGCCAAATACCTGTAGGGTGTTTTTCGTCGCATTCGCAGTGTGTGGTCGTGAAGAAACACAACACCTTTTGACAGCCGATAAATTTCAATTGGTTTCACTAGTAGCATTCAGAAAACGAATCACAGATCTGATTTCACAAGCGGCGGGATTTTCACACAACACCGACATTAACAAGCACAACAAAGCGTACGTGGCTGACAGCGATCTCACAATGGAGCACGTTTCTTCTTGATACAGAGCGTCTACCGCTCATTTGAGAAACCGCGATCGCAGCGCTGCAGCGGAGATAAATTGAAACAGAACTTACTTTCTGGACGCCCCTTAACTATGACATACATTATTTTAAAATTATCTTGAACTGATAAGCCATAGTGTGAGGCGATCCTTTCCCGTTATGAACCTGGCTGAGTTCCCCCCAACACCTTTAAGTGTATGGCGCTGCTGGGAAAGAGAGGATTGTCCTCGTTACTTAGCAGTGAGTCTCCGATTGACAAGAAGTTTTGGTATGACCAGTTACATACCGTGGAGAGACCGACACGGGAATTTAATCGTTTGGTTGCCAAGCTTCGTGCTCTTGAAAATTCTGGGGAGCGACTGGAGAATTTTCTGAGTACAAAGAACCTCTATCGTCACTTGATGAAGCCAGGTATTCAACGACCTAATGTAGAAACAAAATACAGTCGTGACTGGAAATGCGTTTGGGCCAATGCAACCAACTGTAACCTTCCGTCGATATGGAGAGAAACGGTTTATGTAGTGGTTAATGAAACTGTTCCAACTGCAGAAAAGATGTGGCGTCACGGGAGAGTAAATTCGAAGATCTGAGGCGTATGTGTGGAAGATGATACACTTGAACATCGCTTGTACAACTGTCAGCGGGCTGACTTGATTTGGACCTCCATCCAAGACGCACTACATAAACTTCGTCCAGAAGAACGCTTACGTTCGGTGCCACAGCTGGTACAACTGGAGTTTCGCTTCAAAGACACGAAATTTTATAATTTTGCAGTGTGGTTGATTGTTGGTACACTACATTGGCTGCTGAAAGTAAGGCGAGGAGACACTGTGTTAGGAAAGCACTTACGTATATTTTTGAAGGAGCAGAGATGAACCTATATACGGAAGAAAACCTTGCGTTCTCTGGAGCCATACATTTATCACTTAGAACAAATGCAGATCTAATAACCATTTAAGCAAATAGAACCCTTCATATTGTCTCACAGTACAAGCCAATAAAACAGGGGAAAAAAATCTTACCCGGTACCCATTCCCGTCTTAAATAAACAAAAACAAAATAAATAAAAAAATATTTAAAAAAATGAAAAAAATAATAAAAAATAATATAGAATAAAAAATAAAGTAAAAAAAAAGAAAAAAAAACGTGAAAAAAAGATTAAGTGTAGATAAAATTGACATAAAACTGATGAGTATACAATCAATGAGGAAGCAGTTTTTGAACAAACTACTTTAACAAAAAAAAAAAAAAAAAAAAAAATAATAATAATAATAATAATAATAATAATAATAATAATAATAATAATAATAATAATAATAATAATAATAATAATAATAATAATAATAATAATAATAATAATAATAATAATAATAATAATAATAATAATAATAATAATAATAATAATAATAATAATAATAATAATAATAATAATAATAATAATAATAATAATAATAATAATAATAATAATAATAATAATAATAATAATAATAATAATAATAATAATAATAATAATAATAATAATAATAATAATAATAATAATAATAATAATAATAATAATAATAATAATAATAATAATAATAATAATAATAATAATAATAATAATAATAATAATAATAATAATAATAATAATAA
Organism: Mantis religiosa; assembly: GCA_030765055.1. Taxonomy (NCBI): domain Eukaryota; kingdom Metazoa; phylum Arthropoda; class Insecta; order Mantodea; family Mantidae; genus Mantis; species Mantis religiosa. The sequence goes on along the minus strand of CM060952.1, from coordinate 197,791,375 downwards.
TAATAATAATAATAATAATAATAATAATAATAATAATAATAATAATAATAATAATAATAATAATAATAATAATAATAATAATAATAATAATAATAATAATAATAATAATAATAATAATAATAATAATAATAATAATAATAATAATAATAATAATAATAATAATAATAATAATAATAATAATAATAATAATAATAATAATAATAATAATAATAATAATAATAATAATAATAATAATAATAATAATAATAATAATAATAATAATAATAATAATAATAATAATAATAATAATAATAATAATAATAATAATAATAATAATAATAAAACACCTCATAGTGTAGGGAAGGTGATGGGTGAGGGCTACGGATGAGGTTTTTGCTCGGGGTTCGCCCTGAATGGACTCACTTCTCTGTTCCCGGGTCTGGGATGCGTCCTGGCTGGATGTGGTTTGATTTAGCGAAGGAAACAGCTCGGCTGTTCCATTGTCGCTTGTAAGTTGGTATCTCACTCGTCACCTGGAAAGTGACTCGTGATGACGTGTGCTTGGCGTGTAACGACAGTTCTTTATATGTGATGTGTATTCGGTGTATTACTGCTGAACTTATACATGACGTAACCTCACTACGTCACGACCGAGAGTGTCCGAGCTATAAAAATCACGCATCGGCCATTGCTCGGATTTCCCCCACTTACGCTAAATTTTGGGATATTGAAAAATCATGTTATTCGTTGTTCATTAGCCATCTCCTATCACCACTTCTGAAATTAGTCTTGGTTTGACATAGTATGCAAACTCGTACGCGACACTTTCTATTCCCACGCGATTAGTTAAATTATGCACTGACACGCGCCGAAAAACTTCGCTAAAATCTGGCTTCCCATTATCCACCTCACGTCCCTAACTGTATAAGAATTACGTCAGTCAGAGACAGGCCAGCACCGAAGTGCGCCTCAGGCAATTTTCCAAGCCTGCGTTTCTGTTCAAAAAATAGCGTGAGACGAGGTAGAAACCAGATCTGCTGATACATTTCTTTTCCATCTGACATGTTTGTTTATTGAGTTAGGGAAATTGTAACTTGTGAATATATGTATGTATTATTATATATTAGGAATCACCATACAACACTGGGCAACAATGAAAATGTTTCGGGCTTAAAATACTGAATGTACATGTATTTCCATCTGCTGAATTCAAAAATTACCATAAAAATGATAGATTAGCTCTTGTTTTGAAGATAAAGTGACATTTCATTTTTTTTTAGAGTGAAGTATTAAATTTGTAAGAATTTTTTGTGAGTTGGCATACCTACCAAATAACAAAACACAATCAGAGAGAAATTTTGAAAATTAAGTGATGCAAAAGTTAAGAAAGGTATTTTTATCGGGCCAAAAATAAGAGAACCTATAAAGGATCCTGCATTTCAGCAAATTTTGGAGGGAAAAGAAAAGGAAGCTTGGGAAGCATTCAAGGGTATTGTTCATGGATTTTAGGCAACAAAAGAGATGACAACTACAAGAATTTGGTGACAGTGCTCCTGCAAAAATACCGTAACCTTGGATGAACATGTCCCTTAAGATCCATTTTCTCCACTCTCACCTAGACTTTTTCCCTCCTAGTTGTGGAGCTGTTAGTGATGAACATGGGGAGAGATTCCATCAGGACATTTCTGTTATGGAGCAAAGATATCAGGGTCGTTGGAATGAAGTAATTCTTGCGGATTACTGTTGGTCTTTGTATAGGGATTCTGCGGAACTCCATCACAAGGGGCAAGCTAAAAGACGATGAAGTCAATAGGCCACCACATGAATCTCTTCAGACACGACTATCTGTGAAATATTTTTCCAGCAATTTAGAACTATTAGCTTGTAATTACCATTTTAATAAATCAAATGCACTTTCATTGTTGTTAGCATGTATGTCATTAAAATTTTTCCTTTTCTCTCAATCCGTTAATATGTAATACTTCCACATTGTGTATATCTTAGAAACTAGAGCTAGTAAAAATGTTTCATTATTATATTTGTTTTTCTTAAGCCAAAATTAGTAGGAATTGCTTCATGAAGTGCTCGAAACATTAAAAAATTATTTTTCTTGTTGCCCAGTGTAATTTTAGAATATAATTATGCGTTTAATGTCACATTATGCTTGTTATGACAACGTTCCTGTGTGACAGGACAGTTACACATGAGCAAATCTAGCGTTTTTCTGTAGAAATAGTTTAAAATGTTCCTAACAGGATTTAAGGGATGACATTTTATTATATATAATACATTAAGGTATTAAAATGTAACCTGATGTACAGTGAATATCTACGACAAAACAGATATACTTATATGGGGTAAAGAATGTAATAAAACAATTATTATTTAATTAATAACTTTATTTCGCATTCCAATATACAAATGGGTGGTTTAGAATGACAAGATTATTCCATTAAATACAGGCGTTACTGCGATCTTCCGTTGTTTCTCAAGCAGAAATAACTAGAACTACCTGTTCGTGGTTTTTCATCTGTTTCCAGTTATTCATATATTTCCTCTTCGAGAATAGAGTGTAACACATTGACAAATGCTTCATACGCAAGCAGAAGACATTTCTGGTACTGCAGCTTCCATCAAATGCGGTTGCTTTAGTAGTCCATTGTCTGGCATGAGTATCACTTCCATCAACATGATTTGGCAGGGTCGTCATTAAGCAGAGCTACATTGTCATGACCACATCGTAGCTTCACGTTATCTCTCGAGCTACGCTTGGGTTGGGTTTCAGGGAAACATTGGCTTCTAACAATGTTAAATGTAGCTCATCTACTTAATATTACAGGCTCAGAGACTGTATTGTTTTAACCACATTGAAGGATGCCCTCCTTGCATGATACCTCTCCCGGTCAGAAATTCTCAAGCTAGGATTTCAATTCATGTAACTGTTAATGAAAATGCAAAGGAATGCCTTTGTGGAGCCTAATTGCAGACAGTCCTTATTGACTGCTCTAATCAGCAAGGAAAATTAAAAAGTAATACGCACTTGTAGGTATGTATAAGGAAGATAATCAAGGCTACTTCATAGGTAATTCACAGAACAAGAAAAGAATATTTACATATTATTTGCGATACATACTAAATCTTGAAAATGACAGGTTGAATTATATAATAAGGACATTATTGAGCATATTAAGCAGTTATACAATATTTTACCATCGCTATTTCACTTATATCTGTAACAAGTTGCGTAATGCACAATTATTACAATTAAACTGAATTAGATAGAAAAATAAACCTTAGTAAGTAGTAATTTTTAATAACGAATAAGAGGGTCACTTGAAATCATGAGTGAACGTATAAAGATATCTATTCCAGTATTTCAATAGTTCCACAAAGTTTTCTTTCGGTGGTGGCTAAGAAACCAATTCATATAAAAGCTTCCATGTGAACATCTTCAGTTTTTCAAACAAGTTTCCTCAATTCGGAGAACTTTTGTGCTTTAGAAGCTGAGGATAATAGTCATAGATCTTCGTAAGCCAAGATACCAATAATTTGTGTGATCACAAATCTTTTGAACTTAGAAACTTAAGGTCAGATTTCAGAGCTGATTTTCCAACATACACATACTGTACAGATTCATATGTTTTAATATCATACTAAAATACACTGACGTGCCTTTTACATGTAGGGGAAGAAATGATAGGCCCCGAGTGGAAGTCACGTATATGTTAGGAAGAACTCTTGAAATAGTTTTTAGCTGCATTACGGGTGCATCGTTTATGATTCTGCTCGTCCATCTGTGCTGAAAAAAATCGACACGGTGCATAACTCCGGCCTTCGTATAGCTACTGGCGCATTTCCAACCAGCCCAGTCGTAAGTCTCTACGCCGAAACGGCAGAACCTCTTCTGCAACATCGGCGGGAGATATTACTAGCAAATTATGGCTGTGGGTTAAACAGTATGCCTTCGCATCCTACATTTGCACCATTTTTTGAAACCTCTTTTGACGTCCATTATAGGAACACCCGACTGAGTCCTAAGCCGCCCGATTTTCGCTTCCGGGAGCTTCTTAGGAGGCATGCACTCGAGATGCCTAGGATGTTTCCTAGGGGCGAACGAGTTTATCCTCCTTGGTTGCATGCAGCATCCACCGTCGATCTTGGGATGACGGAGTACCGGAAAGCAGTGACTCCCACAAGTACTCTCTGCCGTTTATTTTTAGAATTTTTATCTGGCTATGAAGATTTTAACGTAATTTATACAGATGGATCCGAAAGCTCTAGTGGCGTTGAATGTGCCTATGTCCATGTGGCCGAACACTATACATTCGGTCTCCATGGCAGCACCTCCATCTACAACGCCGAGCTTTATGCCATATACCGAGCCATTCTGCATGTACGCCGCAGAAGGTTGCGTGATTGCCTTGTTGTCAGTGACTCCCTCAGCGCTCTTCAGAGCCTTCGTGAGCTGTACAACTCCCATCCTCTTGTACAGCGTATCCAGGACGCCCTCCACGGTCTACATGCCACTTGCATCAGCGTGGTGTGTGCGTGGGTTCCTGGACACGAAGGCCTGCGTGGGAATGAACTGGCGCACTCGGCAGCTAAGGCGGCGACCACTGAGCCCAGGGTAAAGATCCGCTATGTAACCTCGGAAGACTTTAGGTGCGTCATGCGGAGGGCAGTACTGTCGTGCTGGCGGGACGATTGGTCTGCTCTCCGCAGAAACAAACTTAGAAAGATAAAGGTGCTCCCGATTCCCTGGGCGACTTCCTCCCGTGCCTCTTGCCGAGAGGAAGTCATTCTTGCTCGGTTACGCATTGGCCACTGCGTTTTTAGCCATCGTTATCTCTTAAACAGGAGCCCTGCGCCGATTTGCCCGCTATGCGGCGCTACGCTGTCAGTCCACCACGCTATTTTAGTGTGTCCAAACCTGGAGCGTCTTCGCTGGTCTCTTGAGCTGCCGGCCAGCTTGAAAGACGTATTGGCGGACGACCAGCAAGCGGTGGCCACAGTTTTTAAGTTTTTATCCAATGTTAATTTTATCATATAGCCAGAGATTCATTTTAACCTTTTAACCTTTCATCATTTTTATATCTTGACTTAGGTACTTATTCTTAGATTTTAGTGACGATTTTATTGTAAATAACAGTTCTAGACTGTTTTTAGAAGGCTTTGCTTTTAAGGGCGCTGATGACCGCGCTGTTGAGCGCCCTGAATCATAATCAAATCAAAATGAAATAGTTATTAATATTATAATATTTTAAGTTAATTGATAAACTATGGAGGAAACAGATCTTTGACTAATGTAGCAAACCAGGCTAAATATAATATGCAGACCAAGTTATACTGTTTACTAAGATGCTTTGGCACATTGGACTACAAGCAGAACAGTGAAATTTGGCTTAAGTATATCTTATTTTCCAAATAAAGATCGAATTTATACGAAAAGCGTAGGCTTGTGAATATAATAATGTGACCTTGTGGGTTCGTAAAATTAAAAGTTCAAGTTGCAGTAATTAAAATCGTTCTATACTTGCGTAGAAATACACTCACACACACACACACACACACACACACACACACACACACACACACACACACACACACACACAGTAGCAGTATTACGTCACATACACAGTTACAATCTTGCAAGGTCGTCGACCACAAACAAAAGCGTTCACACAATTCAGTTCTGATTATACTCTCTCATTACGTCTCTGTTTACTGTACACGACTGCCCCTTGTTGAGTCACCGCTTCCTTAAATACCTCTATTGATAATCCTAGATATTTCTGGAACAAACAAGAAATGGAATGTTCTGTAAGTCAATCAATATGTCACTAGAATGTTCCTAACTTTATTTGTTTTGGCATACCTTTTATCTCTGCGCTATTTTATCTGCTTATACAGGCCCTCTATCTACGTGATACACTATCCGTGTGGATAGTGTAAAAGATTACAAGGATACATTTTAATTACACAGTACATGCTAACCACAATGAAAGTGTATTTCATTTATTAAAATGGTTATTACAAGCTAATAGTTCTAAATTGCTGGAAAAATACCTCGCAGATAGTCGTGTCTGAAGAGAATCATGTGGTTGCCTATTGACTTCGTCGTCTTTTAGCTTGCCTCTTGTGATGGAGTTCCACAGAATCCCTATACAAAGACCAACAGTAATCCGCAAGCATTACTTCATTCCAACGGTCCTGATATCTTTGTTCCATAACAGAAATGTCCTGATGGAATCTCTCCCCATGTTCATCACTAACAGCTCCACAACTATGAGGGAAAAAGTCTAGGTGGGAGTGGAGAAAATGGATCTTAAGGGACATGTTGCATCCAAGGTTACGGTATTTTTGCAGGAGCACTGTCACCAAATGATTGTAGTTGTTATCTCTTTTGTTGTCTAGAAATCCATGAACAACACCGTTGAAGGCTTCCCAAGCTTCCTTTTCTTTCCCCTCCAAAATTTGGTCAAATGCAGGATCCTTTACAAGTTCCCTTATTTGTGGTCCGACAAAAAGGTCTTCCTCAACTTTTGCATCACTTAATTTCTAAAATTTCTCTCTGATTGTGTTTTGTTATTTGACAGATGCGCCAACTTCCAAAATAATTCCCCCAAATTTAAAATCTTCACTCTAAAAACTGAAATGTCACTTTATCTTCAAAACAAGAGCTAGTCTATTATTTTTATGGTGATTTTTGAATTCAGCAGATAGAAATACATGTAAATTCACTATTTTTAAGCCCGAAACATTTTCATTGGTGCCCAGTATTATCAGTCACGTGTTAAATAATTAATTTTATAACAGAAACACGACTAGTATGCATCAGTGGAAATCATTTGTTTCTGAGTTTTATGTTGAGTAATTTCTCTTGAGAGCAGGACACAGCAGAGAGGCTGAAACACAAAATGAGAAATACAGGGCAAAGCGAGATGGAATAATTGGTGGCAATTAAACAGGAGATCAGTTGCGCGCATGTAGCTACATAATAGGGTAATGTACCCATAAGGCCGATGGTTAATGAGTAAATAAGGTTCCGTAGGGGAAGGTAATCTTGATCGTGAAGTTTCTGTGCTTGAATCGGATTTACAAAGGCAAGCAGCTTTGGAATTGATTTCCTGCCATTTAGACGTATAAGCGCTCCAGACGTAATTCATGGCCCGCGAGCCGGAACCAATTAATTCCACAACGTGCAGCTTTATCGCCTCTCACTCTCACTCTCTTCATTGTTAACCAGGTGGCTAGGTCTTTTAGCGCAGTCCAGGTGAGAAATTATCAAACCCCAAAGAAGCAGGTATTATCCTTCTTGTTACAAAATTCTGTATAATGCCCTTCATCTTTAACTGAGAATGAGTAGCCTATGCGAGTATTACTGGTTACCGAAATACTTTCAAAAGATATATATTTGTTTTGAAGTCTTGTTTGGACTTTGTAATCACATTTTTTAGACAGACCACAGTTTTAAGTCCAGTTACAAAGCGTTAACAATGCATTTCTTATATACTATGAGATGTGTTATATAAGGACAGTAAAACCTTGTTAATCCGGACCGCTATAACCGGATTTCGGTCATTCCGTGTGACGATTATTTCATATCTTTCAAATATTTAAAATTGTTTTCTGGAAAAAGTAATTTGTACAAAATCGGAAAAATGAAACTAGATAGACCACGGAATGATACAACACAACTTATATATTGTATCATATTGTTGCTATTGGTAACTACAATAATACGAAGGCTGTTCAATAAAGAATGATCACAACTTTTTTTGACAACCTACCTTTACTCATCCTCATAATTTTGATGATCCTTCTCAAAATGGTCTCCCCTGAATGCGATGTACTTGTCCCAGCGTTTCTGCCAATCTTCAAAGACATACTGGAAACATTCTGGAAACCAGTTTTTGAGAGATCCTTCAAAATCGCCTCCGCAGCCTTCACCACTGCTTCTGATGATGGATAATGCCTCCCACGAAGGCGTTTCTTCAAGTTAGGGATTAGAAAATGTCACATGGGGCTAAATCCGGACTATAGGGAGGGTAAGGGATGCACTTCACGTTGATTTTTGCAAGATATTCTGCAACAATATTGGTAATATGCAGCCGCGCATATCCAGACTGCTTCAGGGAAATGTGGTCTTTTGCACCTGATATGGACTTGCAATATTTTAAAGACATCCCTGTATTATTATCCAGTTACTGATGTGTGTGCAGCTACAACATGTTGATAAAACATTCCATGAATATTAATGAATGAGATGACCATAACTTTCTTTGCAGAAGCAACCACTTTTACTTTTTTGGAGGTTGGTGATGGAGATGTCCACACTGAGCTTTGCTTTTTGCCTTCAGGATCAAAATGATGTAGCTAAGTTTTATCAGCAGTGATTACGTTTGAAAGAAACTCTGGATCTTCCTCTAACATCAACTTTAACTGAATGAAGACCTACATGCGAATGTCCTTTTGTTCGGGAATCAGCATTCTTGGAATCCATCGCGCACAAACACGTCTCATGTGTATTGTTTCTGTCACCCAATGAAATTTTCAGTATTTCAGAATGTCATCTTAAGGTAACTCGTCCATCCTCTCTCACAATGGCGGCAGCAGTGTTGATGTTTTCTCCCGTAAGAGCAGTAACTGGAGCCCCGGGTCCAACTTGATTGTATTCCCTCTTTAAACATTTCAAACCACCTTCGAGCTGTGCTGTAGGGAAGAAAAGAGTCTCCATAGGCCCCCGGAATATTTTGTACAAGTGTCAACGGAAGATTTGTTGAGAGGAAAGCAGAATTTCAAAGCCGCATATTGTTCCACGCGTGTTACCTCATTGTAGTGGTAGGCGATACTGAACATGTTTGAACTTGCCTGGTTCTCACAGGCAGGAGACAGGAGTACCAACATTTAAACTACTACGGCGCTTTGTTTCACTTTGTTTAGCTAACAGAATATAATAAGACTCAATTTTAGTGCGAAAAATTATAACCGTAAAAAATCATGATCAGTTTTTATTGAGCAGCCCTCGTAATTAATTATTTCCGCTCTGTTTTGCCGTGGTCTGTGGACGTAGAACGTCCAAACGTTTCGTCCACATCTGCAGTAGATATCTTCAATGGCACGGTCGAAGTTTTCTCGGAGACAGATGCACCGAAGGAAAACCAATATGGGAAATTGAACAAATAGTGTTATCTCTTTCTCTGCTTAAGAGATTGTAAGTCCGATTCCTGCAGGACGATAGCAGGCGGCCACTGGTCCATCATTGTCAAAACCTGGAGTACGTGGCAAAAACAAGGAAGCCAAAAACAAACCGTCCAAGTGCAGTGGAAAGTGTTGTAGTTCAGTGAATATGTACACTAGAAGAATGATAATTCACAGGTACAGAATTCCATACTTGTCAAACTAACACTCTACGCACCATAGCCCACCGCGTGAGGAACACTTAATGAGCTCCTTTCTAGCAGAAGACCCCTTTTAATTCATTCATTCTTATAGAGTCATGAAGATTAAAATTACACTACGCCATAACAATGTTTTAGAACACACAAGGTGCCTGAACATGAGGTAGCCCCATCTGAAAACAAAACAAAAAAACTCTACAAATCCCGCAATTAAGTAAAGAGGTTCAAGTAAATAGCTAGTCAAAAGAAAAAGATAATAAAAATTCAGAGGTTGAAGCTGTGAATGGAAAAGTAAATGTTGGAGACAGGAGATTAGTTGGCAAATAAGGCAGGAAAAACAACGGAACGGGACGACAATAAAGCAAAGAAAAAGGGTTTAACTTACTCGGGTGTTTCTGATGACAACAGATTAACTTCTCAGACGGTATAAATGAACGAAAGTGTACAATACACTCTGACGTTCATGAATACTACTGAAGTGTTGAGAAAACATTTGAATGCCCATAATGAGAAAAACAATGGAAAGTGAATTGTTTCATGTCAGAAGACGTTTTAGGGATTGTTCTCTCGAAATCTGCTGTCTAAATTAAATACACAATCATTTCTAACGAGGTGCGGTAATATACAATGCCTAAAAATAGTCTTCCTTTAGTTGATTGTGTTAATAAATGGACTTATTGGAAACTCATCCACTTTAATTACTAGAAAAAGCAATTACTTAAGATAATTCGTGCAATCATTTATAACGCTCCGTTTCAATTGGAAAATCTTTCACGACTTAAATAAAGCACCATTGCAAAAGCCCAACAAACAGTAGCATAATGCTTGCCACTTATGCAGAATACTACAGGGTGTTACAAAAAGGTACGGCCAAACTTTCAGGAAACATTCCTCACACACAAAGAAAGAAAACATGTTATGCGGACATGTTTCCGGAAACGCTTAATTTCCATGTTAGAGCTCATTTTATTACTTCTCTTCAAATCACATTAATCATGGAGTGGAACCACACGGCAACAGAACGTACCAGCGTGACTTCAAACACTTTATAACAGGAAATGTTCAAAATGTCCTCCGTTAGCGAGGTTACATGCATCCATCCTCCGTCGCATGGAATCCCTGATGCGCTGATGCAGCCCTGGAGAATGGCGTATTGTATCACAGCCGTCCACAATACGAGCACGAAGAGTCTCTACATTTGGTACCTGGGTTTTGTAGACAAGAGCTTTCAAATGCCCCCATAAATGAAAGTCAAGAGGGTTGAGGTCAGTAGAGCGTGGAGGCCATGTAATTGGTCCGCCTCTACCAATCTATTGGTCACCGAATCTGTTGTTGAGAAGCGTACGAACACTTCGACTGAAATGTGCAGGAGCTCCATCGTGCATGAACCACAATGGGTATTTTGACATTTGTCTGCACGAATGATTTCAATTTACATTTTAAGAGAAATACTAAAATTAACTCTAACATGGAAATTTAGCGTTTCCTGTCACATGTCCACATAACATATTTTCTTTCTTTGTGTGTGAGGAATGTTTCCTGAAAGTTTGGCCGTACCTTTTTGTAACATCCTGTATATTGCAAAACAAACCAGCGTATAGTAAAGTACACGTACTATCAATAATTGCAACTGCAGACCTTGCAAAATGTGCGAGAATAGTAAACAGACGTAAGCTCACTCACCTGTTGGTATCGTCGGCTCTCAGTTCCTGTGGAGGGAATTTTGTCAGTACAAGTGTTGGCAATTTTCCTCACATTACTGCATTAATTATTGAGAAATTGCGTGCAAAATGCTTGCAAGTAACAAACACAAAACTTATGTTTGATGATAAAATGGTCTTATTAAGAGATAAAAGAAAGAAAAGGTGTATTTTTATATTATGGCTACACATCGTTTGGGAAAAAGGAGTAATACTTTCGTAAAGTATACAAAGACGAGTAACTGCCCGAAATTATGATTTTATTTTATGTGTTAATCTATGGCTAAGGATAGAGCCAATTAATTTTGTGTATGCTGCAAATTATAACGTAAGTACATGTTAAGCTGAAATCTATATATTATATGTATTATATACAGCAATTAAGTTTTCAGATATTTTAATACTTAATTTAAAAATGTAAATAGTTGTGAATAGTGCATCTAATACGTTCCATATTTAAGGAACCGTATTCTGCAACAGCCAACTTGGTGTATTCTGTATCAAAGTACCCAAAAAAAATATTCAGAGAAAGCAAAGCAAAATTTTAAAGAGCTTCTTTGTCAGTTTGTCTTAAAGACAAGTTCGATCAAAGGGATATCTCCAGGCGTCTTTAATCAGGAGACTACCAGCTCTAACTCCTTCCAGATCTGCACCTATTTCAAAGGATTAAATTGCTTAAATTGCTTATTTGTTTCAGACAACATTTATAAAGCTGCTGGCAAAAGGATTTGAATATCAAATTGTGTTCAGTGTTGGACTACAAAGGTAAACATAAAAGGAGTAAAGTGATGATAACAATAGAAACTTTCCTTAGCGCGGTTGTAGCACTGATGTTTATCAACCTAAAGACCAATGTTCGATTCTCAGTACCAGCGTGGCGGATTTCTTCCGTTGGGACAACTGTCCCTCCGTGGGCTCAGGCGTGTTTGCTTCTTGGGAGTCCAATAGAAGCTATTTGATTGAGAAATAGCGGCACCTGGTTGTGAAGACCTCATTACCGTAGGGGAGGGGATCCGACCCCTTCAGCTGCATTAGTGCGACGTTACTAGAGGAACTTCTAGCCGAACATTCGAGCCCCTCCGTGAATGGGAGTTGTTCGGATTGGGTTGGACTCGAGGGGGCAGTGTGTTCCCGTAACCCGCGGGAAATCGGGTACCTCCGGCCAGGCTTTGGCCACCCGGAGGGGGCAGAAGGTTGCCTAAAAGGTCCCGGGTACTAGCCTGCATAGCTAGTATAAGGTGTGCTAGATCACCAGGTGGCCACACCGAGTTTTCGGTAGTTTTCCCTGCGGGGTTGACACGCATAAGTGGCGTATCCACTTCCATTCCGTCTTGACGTTGTTGTCGATGGGGGGGGGGGGGCTTTTTAGACTCCAGGTATTGCCCCAGGAAAAGACCCCCGGAGTTTTCCATCGCTCCCAGGTAACAGAGGCCGGGGTCTTCCGGATTTTCGTGTAGACTTCATTGAACTTTGTGAAGACCTCATATCCGACCGGGAGGGAACGGGCCCCTGACATCGTTCCATCCTGCACTTCTGCTTCCCACTCAGGACGCCTGTGCTGGGCTGAGAAGCGGAGGCAGCAGTCTTTCGCTAGGCTTTGGCCCGGAGAGGGCTACTGCACCTCGGATTACTATCATCATCATCATAATTATCAACCGAAGCAAATAATTACTTCTAATCACAGTGTGTTGAATTCATAGATATATTATTCACAACATGTGGATCATAGTGTACAAATTTTAATACTCTCCTCTGATTTAGAACATCAGCAACAAGGTGACTATTATGGATAAATGAAACACATGAAGCTTTAAAAGCGGATTTCAGAAGGTGGAAATCTAGCTACCGGTTTGTCTTCTTTTGTTACTAAATTCTTAAATAACGCTCTATATAACAGTGCAGAAGTTCCCAAACCATCTTAAAGATTCTGTGATATATGTTATGACATATTTGCAAAACAGAGTATTTTAGTTTTACAGTTCTATGTAACCTATATCATAACTCAAAACAGATTTAAAAAAATTGAACACAACTGTTTGTTTTCTTACTTTTCTTTGGGTATTACCTGATTACTTGCCCTCATATTTACTCGTACAAGTTATTTAACCTCTGCAGTACGCGACAAGTGAAACAAATGACTAAGAAAACAAAAGCGGGTGATATTTCGCTACAGATATTGCACAAATGCCGCTTGAAGGTACAGCGCTTGTGACAGAAACAGACTGGCGAGTTTTTCTAACATTTATAAGTGATAAAAGTCGACAACTGGGAGCAGAGAGGTTTAACGGAAGACGTCATCAGTAGCGCCATCCTTTTTTCAGGTAGATTAGGCAATGACCATATTTTCATCTTTCTACCGAGCAGCTTGTTTATAAGCTAAATATAGCATAGACGAAATACAACTGAAAACTTTGGATTTATCGAAATTTTAGCGCCTTCTTCCCTCCACTTACGTGATTCCTGCATCTAATATATTATACGAATAACATTTCTGGCAGAGACACGTGACAGATAAGAGTTTAAGTATTCCATTATTTGCTCAATAAAAATGGTTCCGTGAGTGCAATTTACAGGAGGAGTCCTTAGTCAAAATATGATCGTGAATATTTTGTGGGGTTGTAAGACACAGAGAGAAGGAGAAAGAGAGAAAGAAAGAAAAACGAAGGAAAGAGGGAGAGAAAGAGGTCGCTTTGGCCTTCGGCTTTCGAGACTTTTGCAGAATGTACCAGCTCCAGTGGGTTGTACTAGGCATTATGAGTAAATTCAATCTGGAACTGTTAGGGACCCTATCCATGCTCTGTCAGCTACCTCTCACCTTACCTCAGCTACCTCTCCAGTAGCGTCCCCTTGATGGTTATTATTCGACAGAGTGTTGAGGCGTATTGACCTTCAGGTGACCAGCGCTGAGATCGTCTTTTAGCGGTTATTATCTAGTCGATTAAAAGAGAGAAATATTAGTAAGTTGATGTACAGTAAGTTGCGAAACACAAATAGAGCGGGTGATCTGTCGTGAAAAATTAATAAACGACGAGCTTTCGAACATTGCAAACTCCATGGCCTTGGCCGAAAGCTCGACATTTATTAATTTGACATGACTGGATCACCCGCGAAGCCCTGATTAGCAATTTTCGCCGTGAAACCTTCAAGTCTTACACAAATAGAGCGATTGGAAGCTGCGTGTGTCTATGTGATATGTTTTCCCGCGCCTGCCGATGTATGGCACGTTGCTGTACAGAAGACATGATTATATCTGAATAGAGTATACATATACTGGACTCACCCTGTATGTGTGATAAGCTCTGTTAAACATCTCTGTGTTGCAAATTTTTTCCGATACGTCTTCTTGCTTTGTCATGTAGTACGGATACAAAAGGTCACGTGGCTGAGGTCCTTACCTGGTCAAAGCCTGGACCTTAACTTAGTTTTCATTTGTTGGAATATAATGTATTACCCAGTAACCAAATCAAATTTACCATCTTCTGGCGTAAGAGGTGCATTAATTTTTATATGAAAAGAAAGCCATTATGCAGAACAGAATTTTGTCCTGTATACGGTCTCTCAGTGATAATTTCACAGTGAAGTCGAGCATTAGTATAACAGTAAAAATCAATATCGTATTTTCGAACATCTCTTTTAGCTGACAGAGTAAGCTAGTCTTGGGAGTCTCCCAGTTGGTTTCTTTCCAGGGTGACCGTAATCGGCTTCCAGGTTCTAAAACCTTATTGCAAAAATATTTCCACTTGAGTTCACATGGGTGCTAAGATATGCTCAGTTCTCTCCCACGTTGAATATATCACTGGTACATTTTCATGGCAGATATCCAACGCCAACGAGAACCATATCAGCCCACCCATATCTGTCAAAGCACTTTTCAAAGTAAATCAGCAGTTCAGCTAGAGCTATTCTTTCTTTGCAGGGAGACATTGGCGATTCTCAATTGTCTGTTTAAAAGTTTAAACCTAGGCGAGCAGGAGCTAGGTATGGGGATAGAATACCAATGCATACTCACTCCTCAATGCAGACAAGGATAATTCAATACAGTTTAATTTATTTTAGGTGATAATATATATATATATATATATATATATATATACAATCACCTAAAATAAACTAAACAATATATATTCTTCCTACTCGAATTCGTTTTTGTTTCTATTATATAGCCGCCTTTAACTTCTGTGATTATATCGCTGGCCATTGAAAATATAGTTTAGGTGTTAATATTTCCTTAAACTGTCAAAATTTTAAAGTGGGTACTAATATTCCCATTCAGACCCCCAGACACCAAGAAGAAAAAGGTATGACATAAGTCAAAGAAAACTTCGCGCCGCAGTCAGATATCGAAGTCAGAGTGTTGGCTGTACTGCAGAGTCAAGGTAAGTGTTCTTCTAGAAAACAAAAGAGTAAGTTTGCGTCTGTTTCCTCCTCAAAGACTTTGCATCATATTATAGAAACAGTTTATTGTATTTGGTCAGGGTTCTGATACAGTACAAACCCCGTTAATCTGTACCATTTGGGCTCAATGTCCGGATTATCAAAAGTTTGGATTACGTGAAATGAACACCAAAGAGAGAAATTGTGAATTCTGAAATTAGAATCAGATTAGATCACATCAACGTGACGTGAAACCTTCAACCTCCCTATAGTCCAGATTTAGCCTCATGTTACTCTTCTCTATTCCCTGACTTGAAGAAACGCCTTCGTGGGAGGCATTATCCATCATCAGAAGCAGTGGTGAAGGCTTTGGAGGCGATTTTGAAGGATCTCTCAAAAATAGTTTCCAGCATGTCTTTGAAGATTGGCAGAAACGCTGGGACAAGTGAATCGCATTCAGGGAAGACTATTTTGAGAAGGATTATCAAAATTATGAGGATGAGTAAAGGTACGTTGTCAACAAAATTGTAATCATTCTTTATTGAACAGCCGTCGTGTAATACTGACTCCAGCCGTGAAAGCTGATGCGCGTTTGTTTTCACATCAATTGCTTATCCACTGGAAAAGGTTGCTGCAGGCATTGGTCGCTAGTTTGATGCAGCTTATTCTTACGTTGTAAATTTTGAAGCACTGTGGCCTAACCTCAGGGTAGAGTTAAGAGTTCCGTCAAAGGGTATGCGTGGATATATATGGGGGTAAGGATGGTTATAATGACATTGGAATGCAAGTTTCAGACTGTTTTTTCTGGAAATTAATTGTTCTTTCACGTTGGCCGTGTGCAGGCTAAAGTATGAAATGATAGAGTCAGACTGAAAAATTCAATGCCATAGCCGGGATTTGAACCACGGATCTATGGCCAGCGTGCGTTTACCACCGTTGTTCAAATCCCGGCTAAGTCATTGCATTTTTCAGTCTCGCTCTATCATTCCATACTTTAGCCTACACAGGGCTAGTGTGAAAGAACAATTAATTTCCATTAGTTGACCTAATAGTTGTCCGAACTATGAAGCCCGGGCCTTAAAGTACTTACAGCATAGTAAGTCGTCATTAAGGTAGTTGTCTCATGTGTTTATGAGAACTCCTAGTGGTTAACTATAAAGCCCGGGCCTTAAAGTACTTACAGCATAGTAAGTCGTCATTAAGGTAGTTGTCTCATGTGTTTATGAGAACTCCTAGTGGTTTACTATAAAGCCCGGGCCTTAAAGTACTTACAGCATAGTAAGTCGTCATTAAGGTAGTTGTCTCATGTGTTTATGAGAACTCCTAGTGGTTTACTATAAAGCCCGGGTCTTAAAGTACTTACAGCATAGTAAGTCGCCATTAAGGTAGTTGTCTCATGTGTTTATGAGAACTCCTAGTGGTTTACTATAAAGCCCGGGTCTTAAAGTACTTACAACATAGTAAGTCGTCATTAAGGTAGTTGTCTCATGTGTTTATGAGAACTCCTAGTGGTTTACTATAAAGCCCGGACCTTAAAGTACTTACAGAATAGTAAGTCGCCATTAAGGTAGTTGTCTCATGTGTTTATGAGAACTCCTGGTGGTTTACTATAAAGCCCGGGTCTTAAAGTACTTACAACATAGTAAGTCGTCATTAAGGTAGTTGTCTCATGTGTTTATGAGAATTCCTAGTGGTTAGCTATAAAGCCCGGACCTTAAAGTACTTACAGAATAGTAAGTCGTCATTAAGGTAGTTGTCTCATGTGTTTATGAGAACTCCTAGTGGTTTACTATAAAGCCCGGACCTTAAAGTACTTACAGATAGTAAGTCGCCATTAAGGTAGCTGTCTCATGTGTTTATGAGAACTCCTAGTGGTTAGCTATAAAGCCCGGGCCTTAAAGTACTTACAGCATAGTAAGTCGTCATTAAGGTAGTTGTCTCATGTGTTTATGAGAACTCCTAGTGGTTTACTATAAAGCCCGGGCCTTAAAGTACTTACAGCATAGTAAGTCGTCATTAAGGTAGTTATTTCATGTGTTTATGAGAACTCCTAAAGAAAAACACGAGTCATTTGGAGAATTTAATGTTATATCGGCACGTTGGACATAGTAGCTCAAAGGTTAGAGCGGCTAGACGGCAACCAGAAGATCCGTGGTTCAAATCCCGGCTATGGCATTGAATTTTTCAGTCTCACTTCATCTTTCCATACTTTAGCCTACACACGGCCAGTGTGAAAGTACAATTAATTTCCATTACTAAATACATGTTCCTAAAAGTCTCTGGATTACGTTTGTGGTCGAATAGTGGTTGTTCTAGTACCTCAACACGGCTAAGGCGATGTATTAGATTTAATTAGAGATAGGTTCTGCAGTTACAAGAGCACACCGCCGCATGCACTGTGTGCCCAAGACAAGAAGGCTAGAGAGAAATGAAGTGCAGAGGATCTTGAACGGTTTATCTGCTCCGGTAGTGGATCTGTTTACTAGGAAATGATTGCATGCGAGTGCATATGAGTCACCCATGCTGCCGGATCTAATGTTTGTTGCAGTAAATGCAGTGATTAGAAAGAATATGAAGCACTAGTTGAATCTAAAATGGTGTATGCAGTGGAGATCTGGGGGGAGGCACACAGGTAAACAAATCGGTGGACCAAAACTACAGAAGGTTTTGTAAAGATCTACTAGGCTTACCAAGATCACCACCTAGGGAAGTAGCTGTAGTAGAATTAGGAAACACTAGAAGAAATGGAATAATAATAGAAAGAATAATAAAATTTTGGTATAGGTGTTTGGCCAAAGAAGAAGGGGAAATTATGAAATAATGCATGAGACAACAAAAAATATTAGAGAACTCAAATAGTTGGTGGGCAGATATAGGAGGAATTATGGAAAAATAGGAATGGGAGATATATTGAGATTAGAGGAAAAGATACACCCGATGTGGGTAAATTGGAAAAATGCAGAATAGAAGATATAAAAAGACAGGAAATATGGGGAAGTCTAGAAAATATGAAAGCATTGCAATTTTACAAGCAAATAAAAATAAATTTGGGACGAGAAGCGTATGTCGATTACTGCAATAGACAAGAGAGAAGGGTTAGCTTGGATGAGAACAGCAACAATATTTCTAAAAGGGATAAGAGGTAGGGAAAAGGGAATTTGTGAATTGTGTGGGGGAAAAGCAGGCATAGAACACTATGTAACAGAATGTGAGGAGGTCGCAATGTAGAGAAAAAAGGTCTGGGAGGAAAAATGGGAGAAAGTAGAGAAGAGGATAGTAGCTATAAAAATGTTAACGGGCAGGGGGGGGGGGGAAGAAGGTAAGAAGTATTGGAGAGATCTTGCTGAAAGTAAAAAAAAAGGCCAGGAATGTAAAGAAATTAAGAAAGGAGTATGAGGGGGAAGAAAGGGACTAATTAAGGAACAAGGAGGCATGGAGGTTAAGAGCTACCTGGCAGAGCAGAAGACCAGGGTGTCATGTAAGACAAGGTATCAACAAGGTAAAAACAAATGTAGCCAAAAGTTGTATATTCTAAAATTTTGGAATAATATCTGATTTAATGTATAGTTAAGTTATGTGACAATTGTGTATTTCGAGCCTTCCATCTTTGTCATACTCGGAAGGCGAGCATAAACTCCGAGTAGAAAGCAAAAGTGACTATGTGACACTTTCCTCTAGCTTGCCTTCTTGTCCTGGGCAAACTGTAGGTCTTAGTAGAACCTTTGTACCACGGACAAGACTCCTGGGAGGAAGGTAAAAAAGAGAGATCCGAAATTGGCAAGGACTGGGTTTCCAATGATTCCAGTGTGGCTCTAATCCTGATGCTGAAAATGTTTCTTTAGTCTCTTCAACTTCAGGGGCGCTTAATGATAAGTGCCACTTCCAGGAAGTGGCTTCAGCCAGTCAATTAAATGTCAGGGTGTAATCCTTACATAGCCCCAATTCCACCGTATCACCGCAAGGCACAAGTCACCTTAGCCATTTGCTAAATACCTAAAACATGAGATGTAACACGTGGAAAGATATGGCGGGGACAGGAAATGGATGATGTGATGATATATATATATATATATATATATATATGGGTGCTCAACTACGGCGGTCATCAGCGCTCTTTAGAAAAAACTAGTCATTAAACGTTCCAAAAACTATACAAGTGTAACAAAACACATAAAAAACATCAATCAAAACCTGCCAAAAATTTCGTTCACTAAATCCTAAACTCTAAACTAGAAAATAATCTAAAATCCTTCTCCACGGGACTCCACGCACGGCCTACACGTGGGTGGGCCTGTTGACCGTCTCCCTCAACCACGAAGAGAAGTCCACACGAGGGAGACTGTTGGCTTGGGACCCAGGGTGCGCCAAACCCGTACCTACCGAAGTAGGCCCCTGAGGGGGCCTGTTGACCGTCTCCCTCAACCACGAAGAGGAGCCCACACGAGGGAGACTGTTGGCTCGGGACCCCGGGTGCGCCAAACCCGTACCTACCGAAGTAGGCCCCTGAGGGGTCCTGTTGACCGTCTCCCTCAACCACGAAGAGGAGCCCACACGAGGGAGACTGTTGGCTCGGGACCCCGGGTGCGCCAAACCCGTACCTACCGAAGTAAGCCCCTGGGGGGCAGGAAATGGACATTAAATCCATGGCCAGAGAGGAACAGTGGCTCCTTGGGTGCTTCCAGTATGCCAATACCTTACCCAACTCTAGAATTGTCCAGAAAACCATGATCCTCCCGCCTCGGTAGCGTAGGTGATAGCATGTCTTCCTCATGTTCAAGAGGTCCCGAGTTCGAATCTCGGTCAGGATCAGTTACCTGGATACGGTTTTTTCCGGGGTTTTCCCTTATCCTTCAAGATGAATTTCGGGTAACTCTAAGCTCCTTGTACCCTGGACTCATTTGAGCATCATTTCACCCAATTCATTCACCGTCCGGTATGACAACGTTGGAGGACGTAAATTAGGAGAAAAAAAACCCACGATCAGAGGAGTTATTCTCAAGTAATTAGTTACAAACGAAGCATTTGAATACATGTGTATACCAGTCATGGCATTTTGTAATATTTGTTGCTGTTCTCTATTTTCCTTCCTACTTCGGGTGTTGCGGTATGTTGAATTTCACGGCTATACAGACTTAATGGAGTGGTTCAATAGCGAGTAAACTGAAGAACAAAATGTGGCAACCTGGTGAGAATATGAAGCTCAAATAATCTTGTGATATCCTTTAAGGTTTTCCCTGCACAGATAGAATCATCCTGCATCCTGCATTTTTCAATCATTTTCCTTTGGCTGGACCTGGTATCCATTTTAAAAGTACTGTAATCAATCTAATAGTTCACCTAAGATGAACTAACAATAGTGTAAAGATTTATATTACTTTTTCTATACTGTTAAACTACTTCTAGTAACATGTGTTCAACTCTGAGAGCTTGAACTTTTACAGTGCCAATATCGGATTAAATTATACGAGGGTGGGTCAACAAGTATTGCCTCCTATTCTTTTCTCTTTTAATTGCCAAGAAAATTGAATCCAATTTACATAGCTTGAAAACTACAACATTGAAGATTAATTTGTCACTATTCAATATAATATCCGTCATTTTCCACAGTTTTCGTCCACCTTTTAAATAGGGCATGTATTCCAGTGTGGTAAAACACGCAGTCTTGCTTCCTAAGCCATTGACGCACGGACGTTTTCACAGCCTCCTCATCTTCAAAATGAATCCCACGATGAGCTTCCTTTAGTGGACCGAACAGATGGAAGTCTGATGGTGCCAGGTCAGGGCTGTATGGGGGGCTGAGGTAAGACTTGCCATCCCAATTTATCAATTTCTGCAGTGGTGTAACGGCTGGTGTGTGGTCTTGCATTGTCATGCAAAAGAAGAACATCCGCCATAGTTTTTGTTGGGCGAACTCGTCGAAGACGTGCTTTCAGCTTTTTGAGAGTTCTGACGTATTGGACAGAATTTATTGTGCATCCCTGCTCCAAAAATCAATCATAAGCACACCCTCTGCATCCCAAAACACTGTCGCCATAACTTTCCCTGCCGACCGCTGAGTTTTGATTTTTGTTTTGTGTTTGGTGGCGTTGTGTGATGCCATTCCATTGACTGCCTCTTTGATTCAGTTTCAAAAAAATGAATCCGCGTTTCGTCTCCAGTAACAATTTTTTTCTAGAAACTCCTTTCCCTCAAATTTAAGCGCTGCAAGTCTTTGGAGGCTATTGTTTTCATTGTTGAAGAAACTTTTGAGTAACCCAGTTGTTGAATAATCGTCATCACACTGCCTTTACTGAGGGAGGTAATGCGACACAATTCACCTGTTGTTGCCGGGCGATCATCACGAATGATGTCATCGACTCGCTGAATGTTGCATGAACTCAACTCAACTCAACTCAACTCAACTCAACTCAGCTCCATGCTGGCGGGCTGTTTGGAACAGCCCGAAGGGTGGTCAAATCGTGTACCTGCTCTGGGAAGAGCTTAACCACGTAGTGGCGGGACGTGGATGTTGCAGAATGACGGGTGTATTTTAAGTGCGGTTAGTGTAGGGAGGTAGCTTGTTGCTCCTCAGGGAATGATGAACCGGGTGCTACGGACAGCGTGCACCGCTGGTGGATTAGTTAATAAACAAGGAAGAAGGTACGTATAATTTTGAATATTCCAGAATAAAAATTTTGGATTAGCTGAAATTTAATTTAGGCTGCAATGGAGATCATGTGGTTACCGATAGTGACCGCAAGGCATGCGGGGTAACCGGTATCGCTTTCAGCGACGCTCACGAGGTACATAATCCCCAAGGGATCTGACGAGGGCGCTCTGAAGTTGCAGCACACCCTCGAAGAATTTTGTCGCCCGGCGCGTCACTCCGTTTCGCTTTTCATCTGTCAATGGTGTTTGCCCTTCAGCTTCGTTACAGCGACGAACCCATCGTTTAACAGTGCTGACATCCACCGTTGCATCACCATACACATTTTTTAGCCTTTCGTGAATGCGAATTGGCGTTTCAACTTCCGCAGTCAAAAATTCAATCACAGAACGCTGTCTAATACGAATGTCAATGTCAGCCATTTTGCAAGAGGATGCAGTGCTGCCACATGTTGATTTAGGAAGTTACTGCTGCAGGGGATTGGAGAAGAAGGTTTGAGAAATTGCACCGAATTAAAAGTTTTCACATAACTTACTTATTTAAGGGGGAAAATAGGAGGCATTACTTTTTCACCCACCCTCGTAATTTAGAACCAGCTATACAGGTATTTAGTCTAGTCAGAAAATCTACAATGAATATTCATGCCATCTATATTTGTAGGTAGCTAGAACTAAACACATGGGCAGGATACTCACGACGTCAATGAGCTGGGAGAGGCGGAGTCCCATCTTGACGGTGAGACGGTCCGAGTTGTTGCCCACAGGCCTAATAAGACGGTTGTAGTTACTGAGGAGATCGTCGTACAACCGCTTCGCCTCAGGGTTGGCCACGGTTCCCCCGATCACCGCCAGAAGGAGCGCCAACACCACGCTCCCCATCTTAGGCCTTGTCCACCCCTGCAAGAATGAGAATGCATTTGTATCAGAATCAACGAAAGGAACTAAAGAAGTGGCGGAGTACTAAACAGACATGCAATCACAAGAACAAAATTAAACACAAATAAATGCTAGAAAAAGTGTATATTGTTATCATGAGCAAACCAAGGGGGTAACAGTGGGGTCTGTCATAGGAATTTGAGTAACCCAATATATATCACTTAAAATAATATTACTTCTTTTGAGATACATATTACTGATCAAAATCTTAAGAATAGACTGTGTGATTTTGAAGCTCATTAATAAAATTAGTATTAATCAAATGCATATTTGTTAACCTCTATTGTAATGTTGAGTAGAAAAATATTGCTGTATGCCCGCCTCGGTAGCGTAGATGTTAGCGTGTCTGCCTCACGTTCAAGAGGCCCCGAGTTCGAATCTCGGTCAGGGTGAGTTACCTGGATAAGGTTTTTCCGGGGTTTTTCCTTATCCTGATTGACGAATGCCAGGTAACTCTAAGCTCCACCGACCCTGGGCTCATTTGAGCATCATTTCACCCATTCCATTCATTATCCGATATGACTTAACATTGGAGGACGTAAATTAAAAAAAATGCTGTCTAGAAATCGATTCACTCATGTTCACAAAGCTGCATAAATATTCCTTCAAGAGAAGAGGTAATCCTAATTGGTAACAATAAAGACATTATATTCAAGACTTGCCGCATACTAGACAGGATTATTTACCACTGAATTTAGTATTTTATAGGTTAAGACTCCTTTAATATTTTAACATTAATTAAAATACTACTGTAATTTATGTATGAAATATATGTACCACGTTTTCCCATTGAAATTAAAGCTTAATAATTTTGTACAGAGGAATATACCTTTAATTGTTTGTTTGCCTATATGCATACTTAATTTTTTGTTTGTATTACACAGATAAATTAAGAACTTTTTGACTTTTTTGAAGATGAGCTAGTATTGAATTAAAATTAGAGTCTCCAAGACGTTGAACAATTTTAGTTACCGGAATCTCTAATTCGTGTAGTCGATAATATTTATGAACATTTAATTTACATAATTTTTGGTATTAGATCCATGTAAAAGGTGATCTGTTAATGGGAAATTTTGTAACACGTTCATCGATATAATAATACATGGTAAAGTTCATAACATTTGCTGGAGCTGCCGTTGCTTCATTAGTTTTTGTTTTAATTGACATCAATGCAGAGATTTTATGAACAGTTGGCGTTACTCCACTGTCAAGAAGCCGGTACTCATTGAAGTGGCAGATTTAGTTGTAACTTTTTCGTACTCAAAATAGATTAACAAATTACTGAATCTTGAAGAAAAAAGACTGAAGTTTTATAAGTTACAATGGATGACTTAAGTGTATGTTCTACTGAACAACTAGCTACCTGGGAAGAATAATCACGTTTGCCTGGCTACAAGTATCTGCTTGTGAGACCGTACTAAAAGTAACCTACAGCCAAACTTGCATGTAGCGAAGAGAAAGAAAGCTCCAGTTATATTTTTGTATTTCTATTTTCTGTTCCAAATGACTACTGTCGGTGACCTCACTCACTCACTCACTCGCTCACTCACTCACTCATCCACTCACTTCTTTTTGTCCAGCAACGGTATTTAAAGAAAATCCAAAGCGACAAAAACTGTTCATTTTTTGTTCCATTTATACTCCGCCTTTAACTCCAATGGCCAAATCGGTAGCCCTTCTCCTTTGAAACGCAACTCGTATTCGTTGTGTTTTAATCATTATATCACGTACACATTCGCACTCTCATTCATACTTCCAGACTCTGAGGAAGATGAGGAATTATCTTAGTCATATCGGTGTCCGGTCTCCTTTGGAACACATCGAAGCTGTTAACTCGTATTCGTTGAGCTTTAATCATTAGATCAAGCACACATTCGCACTCTCATTCATACTTCCAGACTCTGAGGAAGATGAGGAATTATCTTAGTCATATCGGCGGCTGGTGTCCTTTGGAACATATCGAAGTAGTTATCTCGTAATCGGTGGGCTTTAGTAATTAGATCACGCACACATTCACAATCTCATTCATACTTCCAGACTCTGGGGAAGATGAGGAATTATCTTAGTCATATCGGCGGCTGGTGTCCTTTGGAACATATCGAAGTAGTTATCTCGTAATCGGTGGGCTTTAGTAATTAGATCACGCACACATTCACAATCTCATTCATACTTCCAGACTCTGGGGAAGATGAGGAATTATCTTAGTCATATCGGCGTCCGGTCTCCTTTGGAACACATCGAAGGTGTTAACTCGTATTCATTGGGTTTTAATCATTAGATCACGCACACATTCACACTCTTATTTATACTTCCAGACTCTGGGGAAGATGAGGAATTATCTTAGTCATATCGGCGGCTGGTCTCCTTTGGAACATATCGAAGGAGCTATTTCGTAATCGGTGGGTTTTCATCCTTAGATCACGCACACATTCGCACTCTCATTCATACTTCCAGACTCTGGGGAAGATGAGGAATTATCTTAGTCATATCGGCGGCTGGTGTGCTTTGGAACATATCGAAGTAGTTATCTCGTAATCGGTGGGCTTTAGTAATTAGATCACGCACACATTCACAATCTCATTCATACTTCCAGACTCTGGGGAAGATGAGGAATTATCTTAGTCATATCGGCGTCCGGTCTCCTTTGGAACACATCGAAGGTGTTAACTCGTATTCGTTGGGCTTTAATCATTAGATCACGCACACATTTACACTCTTATTTATACTTCCAGACTCTGGGGAAGATGAGGAATTATCTTAGTCATATCGGCGGCTGGTCTCCTTTGGAACATATCGAAGGAGCTATTTCGTAATCGGTGGGTTTTCATCCTTAGATCACGGTCGGAGAAAAATCCACACCCCCAGCCGGGATCGAATCCCTGGATCCATACCACGACAGGTAGGTGCTCTACCGACTTGAGCTACGGGGCCAGCCTGTTCATTTTTGTAAGCTCTCAGTATATATGATTAAGGGATAATTCTAGTTTATAAATGATGAGTTTCTTATCAAACTTACGCGAAAGGGAGAGATAACTAAGATATTGGTATAAATTTGTCTGATTTTGCTCAAATAACTTGATTTGTAACATCAACCTAGCAATTACCCTTTGTGAATGATGAATATTTATTGGTTCATATGCACAGTTACTAGAAAACAGCTTGGACATGAAATAAAAATTGCTTATAAAATGGTGAAATTTAAAAAGTACCCAAGTTAACTGAGACACGATGTATTTTAGAAATAAAAAACTTTTACATGTAACACATCTCATTGCCCACGAAAGGAAGATCTCAGGTTTCATATTTATACAAAGCGTTATGTTTATAAGGCTAACTCTGATTGGAATTCTATTCCTCTTGAATTTAATTAACTGGTGCCGTGGAGCTTGGGCAATATTGCGGCATGGCGCATAATCAGATAATAGGATAGCTGCATTGGCTAATATGGGTGGGTGTTTCTGGGAAACGTCCAGCTTGTTACATCTACCACAATTTGGAGATAGTTAATCTTGTGCATAGTCATAACGTATTTATATTTACTCGTTATTTGTAGAGAAGAAGAGAATACATATCGCACACACACACACACACACACACACACACACACACACACACACACACACACACACACACACACACACACACACACACACACACATTGAGAGAAGAGAATTGAATGCTTAAAACAGTTTAAAATCTTCTGCATATTACATCATCATTTTTTCTTAAATTGCGCTCCTTCGTTTTCGTTTGAGGTTGGTTGAGAGTGGGTGTGCACGTGAACAAGAACTGTTCCAGCTTCCAACACCTTGCAAGGTCTTTTGCCTATGGTCTGATTTGCCCTTTTTCCCATATACTTTTTACAGCCTTCTGCCTAAACTTTCGTTTCGATCTAACTGGAGAAGTAAGTAATTCTACAGTAATACAGGTAGTCCGTATGATACGATGTACGTCCAGAAAGTAAGTTCTGTTTGGTAATAAAATTAAATTGTATACAGATACAGAAAAATTCTTGATTGCACAAAATTCTGCAACTCTTAAACTACTTTGCTACATAACTGCCGAAATTTTGCAGGCATTTGTCATAGCGAGGCACAAGTTTTTGTATACCTTCTTCATAGAAGTTTACCGTCTGTCTTCAACCAGTTGGAAACACTTTCTTTCAGCTCTTCGACATTGTTGAAGTGTTGACCGCCAAGGAAAGATTTGAGATGCCAAAACAGATGAAAGTCGCTAGGAGCTAGGTCAGGTCAAACACGTCCCAGCCAAATCCCTGTAAGATGTTTTTCGTGGCATTTGCAGTGTGTGTTCGTGCGTTGTTGTGAATAAACACAACACCTTTTGACAGCCAATAAATTTCAATTGGTTTCACTTTCCTAGTATTCAGAAAACGAATCACAGATCTGATTTCACAAGCGGCGGGATTTTCAATCAACACCGACATTGTAAACAAGCACAACAAAGCGGACGTGGCTGACAGCGATCTCACAATGACGCACGTTTCTTCTCCTTGATACAGAGCGTCTACCGCGCATGTGCGGAACTGCGATCGCAGCGCTGCAGCGGAGAAAAATTGAAACAGGACTTACTTTCTGGACGCCCTTTGTATTTCAAAGTACACCTAAGGTAATCTAACATTTTAGGCATTGTGTTTCTGAGGACTGAAAATTATTAAAAGGTTCTGCTTGGGTCAATATTTCAGTTTTATCGCCTTCTATTTATACATAGGGGTGGGTAATACAAATAATATGGTTTAACTTTCTCAAGAAGAGACTAAACATTAATGCATAAAAGAAGAATTGATGGAAAGTAATACTAGAGCTAGATTCATAAAAATAAACTACTAATGAGATGGATAGTGTGGTCTACCGGGGAATTATACGAGCCAACTGGAGAACTTAATGCTAGGACGGCACGTTGGCCATGGTAGCTCAAAGGTTAAGAGCGACTGAAAGGAAACCAAGAGATCCGTGGTTCACATCCCGGCCATGGCATTGAATTTTTCATGTTGACTCTATCCATCAAATATCTTAGCCTATGTACGGCTAGTGTGGAGAAATGATTAATTTCCATCAATAAAATAAAATAATAAGAGTTAAATGATGAAGCCTGGGACTTAAGTACTTACGATAGTAAGTCGCCACAAACGGTGTATCTCGGATGCGAGAGCCCCTAGTAGTCTACCGGGGAAATATACGAGCCAACTGGAGAATTTAATGTCAGGACGGCACGTTGTCCATGGTAGCTCAAAGGTTAAGAGCGACTGGACGGAAACCAGGAGATCCGTGTTTCAAATCCCGGTCATGGCATTGAATTTTTCATGTTGACTGTATCTATCAAAAACCTTAGCCTATATACGGAAAGTGTGGAGACATGATTAATTTCCATCAATTCCCTGTAGGATGTTTTTCGTCGCATTTGCAGCGTGTGGTCATGCGTGGTCGTGAAGAAACACAACACCTTTTGACAGCCGATAAATTTCAATTGGTTTCCTTTCCTAGCATTCAGAAAACGAATCACAGGTCTTATTTAACAAGCGGAGGGATTTTCAATTAACACCGACATTGCAAACAAGCACAACAAAGCGTACGTGTCTGACAGCGATCTCACGATGGCACACGTCTCTTTTCTTGATACAGAGCGTCGCGCATGTGCGGAACTGCGATCGCAACGCTGCAGCGCAGATACATTGAAACAGAAATTACTTTCTGTACGCCCCTTGTATTTCAAAGTAAAGCAAAGATAATCTAATATTTCAGGCGTTGTGTTTCTGAGAACTGAAAATTATTAAAAGGGTTCTTCTTGGGTCGATATTTCAGTTTTATCGCCTTCTATTTATACGTAGGGGTGAGTAATACAAATGATATGCATTAACTTTCTCAACAAGAGACTAAGCATTAATGCATAAAAGAAGAATTAATGGAAAGTAATACTAGAGCTAGATTCATAAAAATAAACTACTAATGAGATGGATAGAGTGGTCTACCGGGGAAATATACGAGCCAACTGGAGAATTTAATGTCAGGACGGCACGTTGGCCATGGTAGCTCAAAGGTTAAGAGTGACTGGAAGGAAACAACGAGATCCGTGGTTCGCATCCCGGCCGTGACATTGAAGTTTTTATGTTGACTCTATCTATCAAAAACCTTAGCCTATGTACGGCTAGTGTGGAGAAATGATTAATTTCCATCAATTAACTAAAATACTAATGAGATACTTATATAATTCGATATTTTCTAATACTTTGACTTTGTGGGTTCATAGAATTAAAAGTTTGTTTGCAGAAAATATAAAATACTCTCTATTTCAGTAAAAAGACGCTTTGTACACCCATTACAGCAGCAAGATGAGGTAATATACACAACAGTATTTAAGGTCCTCACGTTACTCCCGCCACACTTAAAAAATAAAGGAATTAATTGCGGTACAGTTCAATAACCCTCACACAACCCTCACACTGCACTGCTGCTCATTCAATTAACAACTTACTAGCAACTAAGTGCGCTCTAGCCTTGCGGGATTTTTATACTTCATATTTTGTTAAGATTAGTCAAAGAGATTAGTATTTGTAATAAAACAAGTAATGTAAAGTAGGTAATGGTGTAACCATGACAACCTAACTTGATAAGTTGTTGAATGTTTTAAAAAGATTTTGTTCTTCTGTTTCTGTAAGTCTTAGGGTTAAGACGTGTATTTGTGTATCCGAGTGTGTGCACAAACAATTTTGTGTAAGCATCAAAGACGCATAAGTAGTGTAACGGGAATATATTTGTTCTCCACTCGCAGCAGATAGGAAGCACGCCAACTTTTTGGAAGATCCAGGTCGAGTTTTGATTAAATAAGAGTCATGAGATCTTTTCTCATGTGTGGATGTGGATTTTTGGTGACAGAAATAAAATTTATATGACTCCGATTTCGTAATATATTATTTAATTGTATAATATGAACTACAATTCACTCGTTTCTATTACAAATATCGAATAACACTTTTTGAATGTTAACTTTCCTTTACAATTATATTCACCGAAACATTTTTCATCGTTGTGAAACAAGACTCAAGATTATAACACTTTTCTCAAGACTCTTGATTTTCTTGTCACTATAGTTAGTTCCGCTGTATTTTGTGATTGGCCGATCACTGGCACGTCACCACATCACGTCACACCACTACTACTTCGGCCAATCACACAACTACATACATTTTATATATTTAAATTATTAAATACATTTACATAACCAGCCCTTATAAATTTATAAACCTTTCATACCTCAAACACAAACAAAAAGTACTGTTACAGTAGCGTGTGCGCAAGGAAAGAAACAGTTCATTATGGAATCTACCGCTGGTTGTAAAAAGGCTACATTAGTAATATTTGTAATTATTTCAAGGAATTTAAAATCCGCTCAATTTCTTCACGGACAGACAGCCAGGTGAAAAGATGATTAGCATAATTCTCGCCAAATACAACATCAGGACCATCCACAAGCCACCTCCGAAGATTAAACATCTGTTCTCACCAGTGAAAGACAAACTGGACTTCCAAGTTCCGGAAGTGTACCGCATTACCTGTGAATGTGGGACAGCGTATATAGGACAAACCGCAAGGAACATCGCTACTAGAATAATCGAACATGAACGGAGCATTCGTTGAATGCAACCTGAGAAGTCTGGGCTGGCAGAGAATTGTTTTGATAACGACCGTAGAGCCAATTTTCGGGAGACAACCATCTTGGCAATATGCAACAGTTACTGGGAGCGGAGAATTAAGGAGGCTTTGGCGATTTCCTCTGAAAGGAGCACGCTTAATCATAATGCTGTATTTCAGTTCAGCTCCTCTTGCAAACTGACCTTAAAATGGAAATCCGTCGAATTAAGAAGCGAAGATCAATACAGCTTGGGGCAAGTTGGGGTGTCGGATGAGTATTGCCGCGCAGTTCGGCTCAATTATTTGGCAGGGGCTTGACTCCTAGGGTTGTCAGCATCGCTAATAAAATTTGAAGAATATCGATGTCCTCGGCTGCTCTCGGAATTGTCCTAATATTTATGAATATAGGATTTTTGGCAAGGATCTCTTGATACAGGGCGTTCTGGGTGGATCAATTAGGGTACTTGGAAAGAAACACAGGTTAATTCTCTTATGACAATCGGTTGTATTTCAATTACTCTCGAAATACAAGTTAGTTAGGCGAAATCTGAATGGTAAGCTTCGCGCGGGCGTAGTTGCACTTCCGTGTCGATACAACGACCCGTCGGATTAGCGCCCAGCTACTAACTACCTTTAATTGAACGCGATTTCTGTCCGTGTGCTATCACACGACGGTCTCGGTCGACCCTCAGCCATCGACTGAACTTTAGATATGTGTTTTTCTCAAGATGGTTATATGACACTTCGCTTCCCCCTTCAGCTCATTATTTTTATTTAGTTGGTCAGTAGAACACATATGGGGTCCCAGTTACGAGAATCTCACCCTAGACCTCACATACTGTTCCCTTCCTGTCAAACTATGTTTGAAACTAAACGCGGGGTGCGAGACTTAAGATTTATGGTTGCGGTCAGCTGTCCTAGGGGAGAGAAAATCCAACCGTTCAGAGTCCGTAAAAAGCCTGACATTTCACACAAAATATTTCTTTCAATACATGTATATATTCCTTTAACATTCAATTAATCTACTATATTTTCCTTAACAGTCAATTAATCAACTCGAGGAAGAGAGTACCGTTTCAAGCTTGATGATAAGGTTAAGTAGTTACGTTTCTTGACACAATTTTCTATACTCACGCCATCTACTGACCTGGCATTTAATTTACTGAAAATAGTATTTTGTTCAGTAATGCGAATTTTGATAGTGTTTTGTCTTTGCTATATCCAGTGTTTCAATTGTGGTTGTAGCATTTTATAAATATCCTGATGATGGGAGCGATGCACACTCCCGAAACGTTGATATCTAATCATCTTTTCACCTGGCTGGCTGCCCGAGAAGAAAGTGAACGTTGTCGTCGCCAGGAAAGCTTTAGGTTTTATTTTGAAGTTAAAATTGTTTATGAGGAACTAAATGTCCATCTTTTAACAATAAAAGTATTAATAGAAATTAATTGTTCTTTCACACTGGCCGTGTGGGTAACTATAAAGCCCGGGCCTTAAAGTACTTACATAGCATAGCATAGTAAGTCACCATTAAGGTAGTAGTCTCATGTGTTTACCAGAACTCCTAAGTGGTTTACCGGGAAAGTACGAGTCAGTTGGAGAATTTAATATCATATCGGCATGTTGCCCATAGTAGCTCAATAGTGGAGCGGTTGGACGGAAACCAGAAAATGCGTGGTAAAAATCCCGGCTATGGCATTGAATTTTTCAGTCTGACTCTACGTTTCCACAATAAAAATATTATTCATACTTTAAAGATAGTACAACTATCTATATCAGCCGCATTACCGCGATTCTGGGAAAGAAAATGTTCTCATCGCTCAACAATTACATATGCGCCTAATTATCCAGAGTTGTAGGAGAAACTTCTAGATTACTTCAAGATCGTCAATAAAGATGAGAAATTAATTTGCATCTAACTTCATCCCAAATAATCCTGCTTCAAGATAATCCACTTGGAGATCATCTCATTCATAATCATCCCAAAATAATCGCTGCAAGATGGAGGCACAACGTGGTGTGTCAAACACCATCCCATGAGCACAGTAATATTGTTTCATCTCCCAGTCATTGTTTCTAGAAAGCCACCGACGTTTCAAGGCCTTTCGTGGTGGCAAGAGAAAGAGGGAACTATCCAGATTTCTCGACGCCTGTCTCTCTCTCGGCAAGCGTCCAGTTTGCGCAGCACTATCTGTCTCTTTCTTTCCTTCCCACGTGTGACCGGCACTGGCTTGTCGCAGCTCTAACGAAACAATGCGATCGCTGACAGCATTTAATATTGCTCCTTATAACATCATGGGAAATCAGTCAAGAGATATCCTTATCTAATAACTAGCTTTGTGTAGTGTTTGCTTATCCCCAAAAATAACAAGTATAGAGGGATAAGTAATGTAAGTTATATAAAGTTGGTAATCAATTGAGAAATTATGAAAATAACTAATATAGAATCATTACTTATCCTGCTTGAATAAACGAACAGTCAGGAACATTATTTAAAATAATTTCCAGTTACCTAAAAATTATAATTAAAGGAAACCCTGAATTCAATTGAATTCATTGTATAGTTTGATACCGAAATTAAGGTTTACCATAAGTAAAGAATCATGATGGATGTCAAAGGAATGTTGGTCCTTTGTTACGACACGTGCAAGGCCAGTTAAGCCGAATAGCAGTTGTGGGGGAAAGTTGTTATAACAAAAGTAGTGTAAGAAACAGTGTCCTTAGCAGATTTCTAACGGGGCTCACTTGACTTGTTGAATAGGGTATTCTTTGGATCATTCATAATGGCGACAAAACAGCCACAAAGGGATCTTTGGTTGAAACGGAGTTTTCAGAAAGTGAAAGTGATATACTCACGCGCATCTGTGGTCATTCAAACAGTCTTCGGCGTGGAGCCGATTAGAACAGTCCGAGGCGTGAAGCCTATTAGGGCGGTCAAGTTGTTCTGTCTTGGATATTTGTAGGTTCATAACTTTATTCGTTCGTGAGGAACGAATAAAGTTTATCGAGTAATAAACATTCTGCCGTCAGTAACTCTAAACAGGGATATTGAAAACCCTTGGTCGGCAACTGCAATTTCGATGTTCTAAAAAAAAAAAAAAAAAAAAAAAAAAAAAAAAAAAAAAAAAAAAAAAAAAAGCAGTAAATAAGTAAGTTGGAAACGGGCATTCCAGTGTCATTAAATATCCTTCTCACACACATCCACGCATACCCTGTGAGAAACCTCAATGTTTTACCCTGAGCCACACATTATAATAGCTTCAAAGTAGCATCAATGTGGAACCCTTGACAATAATTAATTGTATCAAATTGGAATCCCAATTGTGGTAACCCTTGCTCGCCAACTTATTTGCTCGCCATTAAATTATTGCTTCATCCAGACATCTCGCCATCTGTTTCTGTCTCTCTCTCAGCAAGCGTCGAGCGCGCGCACCTCTAACTCTCTCTTTCTTTCCTTCCCACGGGTGACCTGCACTGGCTTGTCGCAGCTCTAACGAAACAATGCAATCGGTGACAGTATTTAATATTAGTCCTTATTACATCATGGGAAATCAGTCAAGAGATATCCTTATCTAATAACTAGCTTTCCGTAATGTTTGCTTATCCACAAAAATAACAAGTATATAAAGTTCGTAATCAATTGAGAAATTATGAAAATGATAATATCGAATCATTACTTATCCTGCTTGAATAAACGAACTGTCATAAATATTATTTAACAGAAACTCCAGTTACCTAAACATTATAATTAAAGGAAATCACAGCTGATTGAAAGTCTAATTCAATTGAATCCATTGTACAGTATATCGTCATAAGTAGAGAGGGGACATTTCTGTCAACTAACAAATTTCATAGTATACATTTTAATAAACAGGGTATACTATATATTTTATATATATGCAAGTTATTTCTCCACTCTCAGTCTAGCAAAATGTTTCCTCTTTATTTTGCCCAGTTTTTATTTCTTCAATCCTTTATGCATATATTCATCTCATATTTGCATTCGGAATGCTGATCTCCAGTCTCTTTATGTTATGCTCTGTGGGGAGATGAAAGCTCAAGGGATAAAGAACGGACATGCTGATGCTCGTTTCTTTTATGTACTGTTGCTCTCTTGTTACTGTTTGTTCTTATTTTGCTATTAATATATAAATGGCAACAGATCCCTAAAACATCTTGGAAACAAAGGGTCTAATGATCTAATCTCCATTATCCGACATTTTTCGACGATATGATTCTATAGAGATGCTAATTAAATAACTATAAGCGCAGGCAGAGATATAAATAAGTACGGATTAATGTTTCTTTGTAATAAGAATGATTTATACTTTGTATATGTACTCATTTAATAACTCAATATACCGAGCCGGATGACTCAGGCGGTTTCGTCTGTGGCACGTATTCGGGAAGCCCAGGTTCGATTCCCGTGTCCGTGGGCTTTTTCTGGGTTTTCCCAGATCGCCAGGCGAATGCTGGCTAGGATGATTACATTCCCCGAATTTCCTCTCTCTCCATTTCTTCTACATTATTATTTCAGATCATCTCTCATCTAGTGGTCTCTTTCAGTGTGGAACTGTCGGCGGGAGTCTCGGCGGTGCATGACAGGATGATATGGTATGGTTAAACCAAATCCTCCACCGGTAGGACTTGCTGATCTTCGAATCCATGTCTTGTGATGGGACTATTTCCTGAGGCGGTCCGGCCCGTAGTGAACCACGTCGATCTCTCCGTTGTGCTCAACGCTTCACAATTAAGGATTGGTGGCGTGAGGAGGTTAAGAAAAGGAGAGATTGTAACCGGTTCGAGGTGACCTGTAGCTCCCTCACGAGAACTCTCATATGTAAAGTCTGTTTAGTTAACGCGTGTGCAGGTCGGTCGACTCCTTTGACGAACCCTTATAATCGTTTAACAACCCCCGAACCTCCTTCTCCCTGACCGTTCTGCAAGGTTGCCACCTTTTTCAATACGTCATGGGTATCGTACGGGGTTTCGTCTATATAAATTATCTTATGTCCATTACTGCGAAACTTCCTTAGTTTCACTAAGCTACAATTCTATTGGATTCCATAATAACCCTTATCTTATTCAAAGTGCGGTATTTGAAACCCAGCTCCTTTAGGAAGCCGCGCAAAATGCAGTGCCTATAAAGAAAATCACAAATTTCTTGCAAATGTGCAACCAATTCGTCTAAGGTGGGCGCTCTCCCTTTTGCATAGAATCTATAAATTTCCCGACGAATTAAATCGCTTGTGAAATTATCTACTTTAAAGAAATGTTTCCTTTTGTTTTCACACTTGATCGGCTTCTTTGGTATTCCTTTCGTCACAATATTTCTTACTGAATTTCTGTGAATACCCAGGATTTATCATCAGATTCATTGCACGACCACTTACCAAGATTATTTGTCAGCACATATTTATATGTGTTCAAAACAAACGCTTGAATTTGCTTAGAAACAGTTCCCGTTATAACTTTGTTTTTTGAGGCTTTTACAGTAACATAACTCGGCCCAGCAACACTTCCCAATTGATTCACACTATTGTCATCACTTTGATTATTTTCACTTAACTGGAAATTATCTACTACTTCATTTTCATTTACCTCCCACGGTCTCCACATCGTGACACACAACGAATTTCTGCACGTAATGAAACAGATCAACTGGAAGTTGGAACTTTGGCAACTGAGACTACACGTGGAGTAAACATGTGACTGTCACTTCAAGAAAATCGGGGTTGCTATTGGTCCTCAACGACAGTGTTCCATTTCTGAAGTGTGGAGATAGATTTATGACGGTCATTAGTGGGCGGTCGGGTCAGGTTCCTTTGAGTCGGAACTGCACACCCATTGACTAAACAGACTTTACTTCAGGAGTGGGTGCGTCCTGACTTGTGGGTTAATGATGACACCTCGGATCTGGTAGACAGAAGTTTATGGTTGTCCTTAGGCTCCTTTGCTCGCCATCGTAAAGTCGTTTTCCGTGCGGTTGCTGAGTTAAGCGTCACTGTCTATATAGTGATGTGAAACACGGAGGCTGTAGCATTGGGTAGTCGAATTGGATATATTTATCGTCCTCCCTATACATTACTCGTTGTGCTAACTCTCACTGGAGAGATTGCTAAATATTGCACTTGTCTCTGTACATGGCGTGGGAGTATACTTCTTAGGCGGCACCAAATACGCGTCCATCTCACGTAGAACTCAGGACCGAAGTGCTCTTGCTACCTATTTTCCGCCATCACTTTGAATTACCGCCACTCTAGGTATTTCTCGGAGTTTGCAAGATCACATGAATTTTCCATTGGCTCTTAACTATCCCCACTTGAGATCAGTGTTGAGAATTTCCAGTTTCGGACCTAACATCAGACACGCTTTCTCTAACAGTCCGCGTCCAAAACCTTATATTTATAAATCTATCATTTATTTATATTTATTCGTTTGTGTCAATGTCTTTCTGATATCACGTTATATGTCACCGCAGTGTTCTTAGGTGACAGGGGCTGCGTCATTCCGCATCCTAGAGGGTGCTTTTCTTTTTCTTTATTTTTTTCTAAGTTACATTTTGTAAGATACGACGATTAATGAAATGGGTGATATGATGCTCAAGTAAGTCCAGGGTCCACGGAGCTCAGAGTTACCCAAGACTCGTGTATCAGAATAAGGGAAAACCCCGGAAAAACCTTATCCCGGTAACTCACCCTGACCGAAATTCGAACTCCGGACGTCTTGAATGTGAAGCAGACACGCTACCATATACGCTACCGAGGCGGGCACCACAGTAGGGTGGTATGTTCGTGGTCCTGTCCTGTCGGAGGAAGTTTCCATCAAAGTAAAGTGTAGGGAGCCAGTCCTCTACACTATCGTGGCCCCTTCTCCTCTCACCTCACCCTTTCTCCCCAGGGATTTCCCACTTGGGGGCATAGGACCAAGTTTGGAACACTATACCGAGTCCATTTGACATTATCCAGTTCTATAATAGCCTAATAATATTACTAAAATGGAAATTTTACAAAAACCATCAGGGGCGGCCGGTGAGGCATTGTATTGGCGGCGACATAAATGAAGGAATAAATAAATAAATAAATAAATGAATAAATAAACAAATAAATAAATATAAATAATAAAGGAATGAATGAATAAATAAAAAAAATAAATATATAAGGGTTGTTAAAATATAAATATGTGTACCAACTTCGAGAGATTTAGGTAATCTTACCAATCATCCTATTTTATGATATACTGTACCAAACAGAACGTACAGGGAAACGGAAATAGATATTTATTACATCCGTACTCTTGTTACGCACATGTGTAACGAGTACAGTAAAAGTTTGATAATACAGTTCATGGAGAATGTGATAAGAAGCGTTCGCGACAGAGAGACAGTTATCTTAAGTCCGCACACTAGCGGATAAACGTAAGTTATGCGCCAGAGAAATCTCGGCACTACCTTCTCCCATAAGAAGCCGTGTATAAGCAGACATCCTAACCCTTAACACAGGCGCTTATGAGAGTACTACCTTCTCCCATAAGAAGCCGTGTATAAGCAGACATCCTAACCCTTAACACAGGCGCTTATGAGAGTACCACCTTCTCCCATAAGAAGCAGTGTATAAGCAGACATCCTAGCCCTTAACACAGGCGCTTATGAGAGTACTACCTTCTCCCATAAGAAGCAGTGTATAAGCAGACATCCTAGCCCTTAACACAGGCGCTTATGAGAGTACTACCTTCTCCCATAAGAAGCAGTGTATAAGCAGACATCCTAACCCTTAACACAGGCGCTTATGAGAGTACTACCTTCTCCCATAAGAAGCAGTGTATAAGCAGACATCCTAGCCCTTAACACAGGCGCTTATGAGAGTACCACCTTCTCCCATAAGAAGCAGTGTATAAGCAGACATCCTAACCCTTAACACAGGCGCTTATGAGAGTACTACCTTCTCCCATAAGAAGCAGTGTATAAGCAGACATCCTAGCCCTTAACACAGGCGCTTATGAGAGTACTACCTTCTCCCATAAGAAGCCGTGTATAAGCAGACATCCTAACCCTTAACACAGGCGCTTATGAGAGTACCACCTTCTCCCATAAGAAGCCGTGTATAAGCAGACATCCTAGCCCTTAACACAGGCGCTTATGAGCGTACTACCTTCTCCCATAAGAAGCCGTGTATAAGCAGACATCCTAGCCCTTAACACAGGCGCTTATGAGAGTACTACCTTCTCCCATAAGAAGCCGTGTATAAGCAGACATCCTAACCCTTAACACAGGCGCTTATGAGAGTACCACCTTCTCCCATAAGAAGCCGTGTATAAGCAGATATCCTAACCCTTAACACAGTCGCTTATGAGAGTACCACCTTCTCCCATAAGAAGCCGTGTATAAGCAGACATCCTAACCCTTAACACAGGCGCTTATGAGAGTACCACCTTCTCCCATAAGAAGCCGTGTATAAGCAGACATCCTAGCCCTTAACACAGGCGCTTATGAGAGTACCACCTTCTCCCATAAGAAGCCGTGTATAAGCAGACATCCTAGCCCTTAACACAGGCGCTTATGAGCGTACTACCTTCTCCCATAAGAAGCCGTGTATAAGCAGACATCCTAACCCTTAACACAGGCGCTTATGAGAGTACCACCTTCTCCCATAAGAAGCAGTGTATAAGCAGACATCCTAGCCCTTAACACAGTCGCTTATGAGAGCACTACCTTCTCCCATAAGAAGCCGTGTATAAGCAGACATCCTAGCCCTTAACACAGGCGCTTATGAGAGTACTACCTTCTCCCATAAGAAGCAGTGTATAAGCAGACATCCTAGCCCTTAACACAGGCGCTTATGAGAGTACCACCTTCTCCCATAAGAAGCCGTGTATAAGCAGACATCCTAGCCCTTAACACAGGCGCTTATGAGAGTACCACCTTCTCCCATAAGAAGCCGTGTATAAGCAGACATCCTAGCCCTTAACACAGGCGCTTATGAGAGTACCACCTTCTCCCATAAGAAGCAGTGTATAAGCAGACATCCTAGCCCTTAACACAGTCGCTTATGAGAGCACTACCTTCTCCCATAAGAAGCCGTGTATAAGCAGACATCCTAGCCCTTAACACAGTCGCTTATGAGAGTACCACCTTCTCCCATAAGAAGCAGTGTATAAGCAGACATCCTAGCCCTTAACACAGGCGCTTATGAGAGTACCACCTTCTCCCATAAGAAGCCGTGTATAAGCAGACATCCTAGCCCTTAACACAGTCGCTTATGAGAGTACTACCTTCTCCCATAAGAAGCAGTGTATAAGCAGATATCCTAGCCCTTAACACAGTCGCTTATGAGCGTACTACCTTCTCCCATAAGAAGCAGTGTATAAGCAGACATCCTAGCCCTTAACACAGGCGCTTATGAGCGTACTACCTTCTCCCATAAGAAGCAGTGTATAAGCAGATATCCTAGCCCTTAACACAGTCGCTTATGAGAGTACCACCTTCTCCCATAAGAAGCAGTGTATAAGCAGATATCCTAGCCCTTAACACAGTCGCTTATGAGCGTACTACCTTCTCCCATAAGAAGCAGTGTATAAGCAGATATCCTAGCCCTTAACACAGTCGCTTATGAGAGTACTACCTTCTCCCATAAGAAGCAGTGTATAAGCAGATATCCTAGCCCTTAACACAGTCGCTTATGAGCGTACTACCTTCTCCCATAAGAAGCAGTGTATAAGCAGATATCCTAGCCCTTAACACAGTCGCTTATGAGAGTACCACCTTCTCCCATAAGAAGCCGTGTATAAGCAGACATCCTAGCCCTTAACACAGGCGCTTATGAGAGTACCACCTTCTCCCATAAGAAGCAGTGTATAAGCAGACATCCTAGCCCTTAACACAGTCGCTTATGAGAGCACTACCTTCTCCCATAAGAAGCCGTGTATAAGCAGACATCCTAGCCCTTAACACAGGCGCTTATGAGAGTACTACCTTCTCCCATAAGAAGCAGTGTATAAGCAGACATCCTAGCCCTTAACACAGGCGCTTATGAGAGTACCACCTTCTCCCATAAGAAGCCGTGTATAAGCAGACATCCTAGCCCTTAACACAGGCGCTTATGAGAGTACCACCTTCTCCCATAAGAAGCCGTGTATAAGCAGACATCCTAGCCCTTAACACAGGCGCTTATGAGAGTACCACCTTCTCCCATAAGAAGCAGTGTATAAGCAGACATCCTAGCCCTTAACACAGTCGCTTATGAGAGTACTACCTTCTCCCATAAGAAGCCTTGTATAAGCAGACATCCTAGCCCTTAACACAGGCGCTTATGAGAGTACCACCTTCTCCCATAAGAAGCAGTGTATAAGCAGACATCCTAGCCCTTAACACAGTCGCTAATGAGAGTACCACCTTCTCCCATAAGAAGCAGTGTATAAGCAGACATCCTAGCCCTTAACACAGTCGCTTATGAGAGTACTACCTTCTCCCATAAGAAGCCGTGTATAAGCAGACATCCTAACCCTTAACACAGTCGCTTATGAGAGTACTACCTTCTCCCATAAGAAGCAGTGTATAAGCAGACATCCTAGCCCTTAACACAGACGCTTATGAGAGTACTACCTTCTCCCATAAGAAGCAGTGTATAAGCAGACATCCTAGCC
This sequence comes from Mantis religiosa, assembly GCA_030765055.1. Classification (NCBI taxonomy): domain Eukaryota; kingdom Metazoa; phylum Arthropoda; class Insecta; order Mantodea; family Mantidae; genus Mantis; species Mantis religiosa. Next base: position 197,750,053 of record CM060952.1, on the reverse strand, counting down.
CTTAACACAGTCGCTTATGAGAGTACTACCTTCTCCCATAAGAAGCCGTGTATAAGCAGACATCCTAGCCCTTAACACAGGCGCTTATGAGAGTACCACCTTCTCCCATAAGAAGCAGTGTATAAGCAGACATCCTAGCCCTTAACACAGTCGCTTATGAGAGTACCACCTTCTCCCATAAGAAGCAGTGTATAAGCAGACATCCTAGCCCTTAACACAGGCGCTTATGAGAGTACCACCTTCTCCCATAAGAAGCAGTGTATAAGCAGACATCCTAGCCCTTAACACAGACGCTTATGAGAGTACTACCTTCTCCCATAAGAAGCAGTGTATAAGCAGACATCCTAGCCCTTAACACAGACGCTTATGAGAGTACCACCTTCTCCCATAAGAAGCCGTGTATAAGCAGACATCCTAGCCCTTAACACAGGCGCTTATGAGCGTACTACCTTCTCCCATAAGAAGCAGTATATAAGCAGACATCCTAGCCCTTAACACAGACGCTTATGAGAGTACCACCTTCTCCCATAAGAAGCCGTGTATAAGCAGACATCCTAGCCCTTAACACAGGCGCTTATGAGAGTACCACCTTCTCCCATAAGAAGCCGTGTATAAGCAGACATCCTAACCCTTAACACAGTCGCTTATGAGCGTACTACCTTCTCCCATAAGAAGCCGTGTATAAGCAGACATCCTAACCCTTAACACAGTCGCTTATGAGAGTACTACCTTCTCCCATAAGAAGCCGTGTATAAGCAGACATCCTAGCCCTTAACACAGGCGCTTATGAGAGTACTACCTTCTCCCATAAGAAGCCGTGTATAAGCAGACATCCTAGCCCTTAACACAGGCGCTTATGAGCGTACTACCTTCTCCCATAAGAAGCCGTGTATAAGCAGACATCCTAGCCCTTAACACAGGCGCTTATGAGCGTACTACCTTCTCCCATAAGAAGCCGTGTATAAGCAGACATCCTAGCCCTTAACACAGTCGCTTATGAGCGTACCACCTTCTCCCATAAGAAGCCGTGTATAAGCAGACATCCTAGCCCTTAACACAGTCGCTTATGAGCGTACTACCTTCTCCCATAAGAAGCCGTGTATAAGCAGACATCCTAACCCTTAACACAGTCGCTTATGAGCGTACTACCTTCTCCCATAAGAAGCCGTGTATAAGCAGACATCCTAGCCCTTAACACAGACGCTTATGAGAGTACTACCTTCTCCCATAAGAAGCCGTGTATAAGCAGACATCCTAACCCTTAACACAGTCGCTTATGAGCGTACTACCTTCTCCCATAAGAAGCCGTGTATAAGCAGACATCCTAACCCTTAACACAGTCGCTTATGAGCGTACTACCTTCTCCTATAAGAAGCCGTGTATAAGCAGACATCCTAGCCCTTAACACAGGCACTTATGAGCGTACTACCTTCTCCCATAAGAAGCCGTGTATAAGCAGACATCCTAGCCCTTAACACAGTCGCTTATGAGCGTACTACCTTCTCCCATAAGAAGCCGTGTATAAGCAGACATCCTAACCCTTAACACAGTCGCTTATGAGCGTACTACCTTCTCCCATAAGAAGCCGTGTATAAGCAGACATCCTAGCCCTTAACACAGTCGCTTATGAGCGTACTACCTTCTCCTATAAGAAGCCGTGTATAAGCAGACATCCTAGCCCTTAACACAGTCGCTTATGAGAGTACTACCTTCTCCTATAAGAAGCCGTGTATAAGCAGACATCCTAGCCCTTAACACAGTCGCTTATGAGCGTACTACCTTCTCCCATAAGAAGCCGTGTATAAGCAGACATCCTAACCCTTAACACAGTCGCTTATGAGCGTACTACCTTCTCCTATAAGAAGCCGTGTATAAGCAGACATCCTAGCCCTTAACACAGTCGCTTATGAGCGTACTACCTTCTCCCATAAGAAGCCGTGTATAAGCAGACATCCTAACCCTTAACACAGTCGCTTATGAGAGTACTACCTTCTCCCATAAGAAGCCGTGTATAAGCAGACATCCTAGCCCTTAACACAGTCGCTTATCAGCGTACTACCTTCTCCCATAAGAAGCCGTGTATAAGCAGACATCCTAACCCTTAACACAGTCGCTTATGAGCGTACTACCTTCTCCCATAAGAAGCCGTGTATAAGCAGACATCCTAACCCTTAACACAGTCGCTTATGAGAGTACTACCTTCTCCCATAAGAAGCCGTGTATAAGCAGACATCCTAGCCCTTAACACAGGCGCTTATGAGAGTACTACCTTCTCCCATAAGAAGCCGTGTATAAGCAGACATCCTAGCCCTTAACACAGGCGCTTATGAGCGTACTACCTTCTCCCATAAGAAGCCGTGTATAAGCAGACATCCTAGCCCTTAACACAGGCGCTTATGAGCGTACTACCTTCTCCCATAAGAAGCCGTGTATAAGCAGACATCCTAGCCCTTAACACAGTCGCTTATGAGCGTACTACCTTCTCCCATAAGAAGCCGTGTATAAGCAGATATCCTAGCCCTTAACACAGTCGCTTATGAGCGTACTACCTTCTCCCATAAGAAGCCGTGTATAAGCAGACATCCTAGCCCTTAACACAGTCGCTTATCAGCGTACTACCTTCTCCCATAAGAAGCCGTGTATAAGCAGACATCCTAACCCTTAACACAGTCGCTTATGAGAGTACTACCTTCTCCCATAAGAAGCCGTGTATAAGCAGATATCCTAGCCCTTAACACAGTCGCTTATGAGCGTACTACCTTCTCCCATAAGAAGCCGTGTATAAGCAGACATCCTAGCCCTTAACACAGTCGCTTATGAGAGTACCACCTTCTCCCATAAGAAGCCGTGTATAAGCAGACATCCTAGCCCTTAACACAGTCGCTTATGAGCGTACTACCTTCTCCCATAAGAAGCCGTGTATAAGCAGACATCCTAACCCTTAACACAGTCGCTTATGAGCGTACTACCTTCTCCCATAAGAAGCCGTGTATAAGCAGACATCCTAGCCCTTAACACAGTCGCTTATGAGAGTACCACCTTCTCCCATAAGAAGCCGTGTATAAGCAGACATCCTAGCCCTTAACACAGTCGCTTATGAGCGTACTACCTTCTCCCATAAGAAGCCGTGTATAAGCAGACATCCTAACCCTTAACACAGTCGCTTATGAGCGTACTACCTTCTCCCATAAGAAGCCGTGTATAAGCAGATATCCTAGCCCTTAACACAGTCGCTTATGAGCGTACTACCTTCTCCCATAAGAAGCCGTGTATAAGCAGACATCCTAGCCCTTAACACAGTCGCTTATGAGAGTACCACCTTCTCCCATAAGAAGCAGTGTATAAGCAGACATCCTACCCCTTAACACAGTCGCTTATGAGCGTAGACGGTGCCGTTCTGGAATCGGCGCCAAGACACGGAAAACAATCAGGACAGAGCGCTTGTGTTTAACGCGCCTATTCACACAAGGGAGCAGACAGTCAGCAACAATCCTTTTTGCGCAACTCCTATACACTTCTCTTTCTTTCGTTTTCATATAGATGGTGCCATGGCACAGTGGCACTATCTCAGAAGCCGCCCCTGAAAACCATTACACATCCCTTATTTGTTATGTAAACTCTTGAACTCTATTCGTAGAGAGATACATTTTTGCTGGTATTTATAAGTATATATAGTGATGCTTATTACGCTACGTAATCATGTTGGCATTCATTAAAGATAGTTTAATGACTATTATTTATGTTCAAAGTTATTTGTAGTGTAAAACATATTGACAAAAAGTACAAGGAATTTCCTGTCGCATAAGAATGATTCGAATTATTTTTACTTTCATGTTAGAACATATTTGGGAATGTTCGGAAGTGTAAAAATGAAATTTCGGTCACAATCACAGGTAAAAGGTAGCTAATGACGAATAAACTTAAGGGATCTCATTACGGGAAGATTATTCAATATATATCTTTGATTCTAAAAAGCGGGGTCTAAGACAGAATGAATAATGATGATGATGATTTTGATGATGATGATGACTGAGTGTCTGATTTCATGGATACAAGAGTTCAAATTAGAATAAGCCAAACTTCATTGAATTGCAATATTATTTTTACAACCCTCTGAACTTGCTACAGGTTTGACAATTTATAAAGCATCTTAGATCATTTATTGTTTGCCAAAAAATTACAATTAAATAAACAAATATACTGGAAGTGTACTGACCGTACACCTGATACCAGCAAAGATATTGTGTTCACTAGATAATCAGTTTACATAAATAAGTTTGTTGAAGAAGACTCGCAAATGGTAATTGTTAAAAACATACCTGTCCTCTAATTTTTGTATTATCTATTGTTTTAGAAATTTTTCGTTCATTTCTCAAAACTAACAGATTCAGAGAATATACGAAGCGTTCCCGGGAGGACGGAAAAGGTGAAAGGAGATAGAGGGCGGCGTACCCAAGGAGTCACGAAAGTGCAGAGGGCAGGATGCCTACTACAAGGGCTGCTCACTGAAGAATGATCACAAATTTTACCGGTCATAATTCCTCGCATTAAAATTCAGTCTTATTATATATTGTTAGCTTAATGTGACACAAACAGGCCGTAGTAGTTTCATTGTTGGTACTCCTGGTTCCCGTCAGTGAGAACCAGGCAAGTTCACAAATGTTCAGTATCGCCTACCGCTGCAATGGAGGTAACATGCAGTTAAAGTTGATATTAGAGGAAGATCCGGAGTTTCTTTCAAACGCAATCACTGCTGATGAAACTTGGCCACATCATTTTGATCCTCAGAGCAAACAGCAAAGCTCAGTGTGGACATCTACTTCATCACCAACCTCCAAAATAGCAAAAGTGGTTACTTCTGCTGGAAAAGTTATAATCATCTCATTCTTTAGTATTCATGGAATGGTTTATCAGCATGTTGTACCTCCACACACATCAGTAACTGGACAATACTACAGGGATGTCCTAGAAACATTGCAAGTCCATATCAGGCGCAAAAGACCACATTTCCGTGAAGCAGGCTGGATGCTGCACCACGATAATGCGCGGCTGTATATTGCCAATGTTGTTGCTGAATAACTTGCAAAAATCAACTTGAAGTGCATCCCTCACCCTCCCTATAGTCCGGATTTAGCCCGTGTGACTTTTTTCTATTCCCTAACTTGAAGAAGCGCCTTCGTGGGAAGCATTATCCATCATCAGAAGCAGTGGTGAAGGCTGCGGAGGCGATTTTGAAGGATCTCTCAAAAATGATTTCCAGCATGTCTTTGAAGACTGGCAGAAACGCTGGGACAAGTATATGGCATTCAGGGGAGACTATTTTGAGAAGGACCATCAAAATTATGACTATGAGTAAAGATACTTTGTTAAAAAAATTGTGGTCATTGTTTATTGAACAGCCCTCGTTAAGAACTCCCAAACATAACAGCCAGATTGTCCCTGAAACCGGAAACCGTTCTATTGAATGAGGAAGTGTTAACCAGGAGAATATCATCGTGCCATGCAGCGCCGAGACATCCACCGTCACTCCTATCATGAAAGAGACCACCAGATGAGACATGACGTGAAATGATAATGGAGATGAAATGACGGGACAGGTAAAACGAAATATGTCACTAAGCTACCCAGCATTCGCTTGGCGATACGGAAGAAACCATCGAAAAAACCAATGGGTCAGGTAAGTCAGCCACGGGAATTGAATCAGACCCTCCCGAATGCGGGCCACGAATAAAACTACCTGAGCCAACCCACTTGGTGCAAAAATATTATAAGTAGTATGCTGTTGTGAATTTTAGAACAAATTCCTATACCTATAGCAAACGTATTGATCAAAAAGTCAGTATAATATATGAGGGGCGTCCAGAAAGTAAGTTCTGTTTCACTTTATCTCCACTGCAGCACTGCGATATCAGTTCCGCACATGCGCGGTAGACGCTCTGGATCAAGGAGAAGAAACGTGCGCCATTATGAGATCGCTGTCAGCCACGTACGCTTTGTTGTGCTTGTTTACAATGTCGGTGTTGATTGAAAATCCCGCCGCTTGTGAAATCAGATCTGTGATTCGTTTTCTGAATGCTAGGAAAGTGAAACCAATTGAAATTTATCGGCTGTCAAAAGGTGTTGTGTTTCTTCACGACCACGAACGACCACACACTGCAAATGCGACGAAAAACACACTACAGGGATTTGGCTGGAACGTGTTTGACCACACCCCATACAACACCGACCTCGCTTCTAGCGACTTTCATCTGTTTTTGCATCTCAAATCTTTCCTTGGCGGTCAACACTTCAACAATGACGAAGAGCTGAAAGAAAATGTTTCCAACTGCTTGAAGACACAGGCGGCAAACTTCTATGAAGAAGGTATACAAAAACTTCTGCCTCGCTGTGAAAAAAGCCTGCAAAATGATGGCAGTTATGTGGAAAAGTAGTTTAAGAGTTGTAGAATTTTGTGCAATAAATAATATTTCTGTACCGGTACACAATTTAATTTTATTACCAAACAGAACTTACTTTCTGGACGAACCTCGTGACTATAAGAAACTAGAACTACGTCAATCTTCTGCTTATTTTCCCGTCTCTTACCTCCACTCCAGTGCTTAAGTTATATTATTCAGTATGTGCATCACACAGGGGCTCGACATAAAGCAGTTCGGACTAAGCTGGATTAGTTCCATTTCTGCCCAAACATTCGAAACAATTGTGAAGAAAAATTCTATATTAGAAACTAAACACTTACATAAATAATATGCTGCACGTTTCCTCAATACCACATCCCCCCGAAAGCAAAGGCAATATATATTATGCAATCTCTTTATTGATTAAAGGTATAGGAAGTATCGAATTTAATGAAAATATTCCATAATATTATTACACAGCAAATATTAATTTTGAGACCCCGTGAACAACGTAATTACATTATTATCTTTGTGCGATCGCTGCAGAAGTGTTTGAGGGCGTTAGAGATCAAATATAGGGTACATTACAGATTGCCTGGCAAATAGAGCTTGCAGAGTTGTTAGTTTGGCATGAAGTACTTCTATCGCGTTATGATAAAACATGTAAAGACCTGGTGATCGCATTGAGGTAACACAGGAAGAATAAAAAGCACAGGTAAAAGAAGAAAGCATTTCTACACCTATAAGTCGATCGGAACTAAAATTACTGGATTAGAATACAATATTTATTTCTCATCTTTCTTTATACGTACGAGGGCTGTTCAATAAAGAATGATGACAGGTATTTTTGACAACTTACCTTTACTCATCCTCATAATTTTGATGGTCCTTCTCAAAATAGTCTCTCCTGAAAGCGATGCATTTGTCTCAGCGTTTCTGCCAGTCTTCATAGACATGCTGGAAACAATTTTTTGAGATATACTTCAACATCGCCTCCGCAGCCTTCACCACTGCTTCTGATGATGGATAATGCCTCCCACGAAGGCGTTTCTTCAAGTTAGGGAGTAGAAAAAAGTCACATGGGGTCAAATCCGCACTATAAGGAGGGTGAGGGATGCACTTCACGTTGATATTTGCAAGATATTCAGCAACAAAATTGGCCATATGCGGTCGCACAATATCGTGGTGCAGCATCCAGCCTGCTTCAAGGAAGTGTGGTCTTTTGCTCCTGATATGGACTTGCAATGTTTCCAGGAGATCGCTGTAATATTGTCCAGTTACTGATGTGTGTGCAGGCACAACATGCTGATAAACCATTCCATGAATATCAAAGAATGAGATGACCATAACTTTCCCAGCAGTAGCAACCACTTTTGCTTTTTGGGGGGTTGGTGATGAAGGAGATTTCCACACTGAGCTTTGCTGTTTGCTCTCAGGATCAAAATGATGTATCCAAGTTTCATCAGCAGTAATTATGTTAGAAAGAAACTCCGGATCTTCCTCTAACATCAACTTTAACTGCATGCAGACGTGCTTGCGCATGTCCTTTTGTTCGGGAATCAACAGTCGTGGAACCCATCACGCACAAACACGTCTCATGTGTAATGTTTCTGTCACCAACGTGTGGGTGGCACCCAATGAAGTGTTCAGTATTTCAGAAAGTGATAAGGTAATTCGTCGATCCTCTCTCACAATGTCAGCAGCAGTGTTGATGTTTTCTTCCGTAAGAGCAGAAACTAGAGCACCGGGTCCATCTTCCTTTGAAATTGATTGTCTTACTCATTACACATTTTAAACCATCTTCTAGCTGTGCTGTAGGGAGGAACGGACCCTCCATAGGCCTCCTGTAACATTGTATAGGCCTTAACTGAAGATTTGTTGAGATGAAAGCAGAATTTCAAAGCCTCATATTGTTCCTCGTGTGTTACCTCCATTGCAGCGGTAGGCGATACTGAACATGCCTGAACTTGCCTGGTTCTCACAGGCGGGAACCAGGAGTACCAACAGTGAAACTACTACGGCATGTTTTTTTACATTAAGCTAACAATATAATAAGACTGAATTTTAGTGCGAAAAACTATGACCGTAAAAAGTATGATATTTCTTTATTGAACAGCCCTCCTATAAGTAACATTATGGATTTAGATACAATAAAGTTTATCGACAATATAAAATTTAAATCCGTGACACATTCATTATCAATAGATTCATACTTTTATATAACTTTGTCCAATCAGTGATATCCGAATATCTTATCCACGTAGAGTAAATCTCATGATAAGCGTTGTTTTCGCTTTAGGAAAACCTTTAGTTTCGGTTTCAATGTAAAATGAAGGCAACATAGAAGGCAAGCTCTGACTTACATTTAGACATTTGATGTAAAATCTTGGTATCTAATTTGCATTAAAGTCATGTTGTCCATCAAAGACGCAAGCCCTTGTTCATCCACAGCTGCATATGCCTCGCTTGCTGCATCACTTACTAAATGAAGTTACTGGAGATGCTCCAGACTGCTGTATTATTGCCTCTTATCTTGCTCTGTCACTGTCAGTTACATCCGGAGAAGTTTCTCAAGCTGCAGCGCAAACAAGAACACCCGGAGGGTATTCAAATACAGACTATTTGCTTCTTACAACAAACCACATACCGTACAGCATTGCATTATTGGTATATTTTATTGCTATTTTATACCGTTTCCAATTTGAGGCAAAATAAGCGGATAATAACATCAATTAGGAGAAACTATCCTTTTTACCTTGCTAAAATTTCATTTCAATTCACATAGAGTAATATATTTTATCTCGAAATCAAAAATTAAAACGAAAAACTGCTTTACAAATATGACCGTAACTGAAAGATTGAGTCAGACCGAAAAATTCAATGCCATAGCTGGGATTTGAACCACGGATCTTCTCGTTGCCGTCCAGCCGCTCTGACCCTTGAAATACTATGGCCAATGTGCCGATATGACATTAAGTTCTCCAACTGACTCGTATTTTTCCCGGTAAACCACTTAGAAGTTCTCATAAACACATGAGACAGCTACCTGAATGGCGACTTACAACGTGTAAGTGCTTTAAGGCCCGGGCTTTATAGTTAACCACCATTAGGTTAATTAATGGAAATTAGTTGTTCTTTACTACTAGCCATTTACTATATATTTAGTTTAGACCTCCGTGTAGAAAACCCTCCGTAGCGTAGTCCAGTCCGTTCCTTCGGAATTACTTTGCTGTGATTGGTAAACCGCACTACACAAAAGATCTCGATTTAGGTCACAATTTATGTCATTAATATTTTTGAAGCAACCAAAATATTTTTATTATTAGTTTAAATATTGAAGTGTAGTTTTTGCCAATGGCAAGGTTATAATTATGCAACTTAAAGGCTGACGTATAGGAGTTCCGATACACAAGATATAATAAATAACATTACTTTTTAATTAAAAAAAAATTATGTTATCTTCCAAGGAACTAAGTTATACAGATTTCTCCATAACCTCACCATTACTGTGACTTAATCATTTCTTCTTGTATTAACAATGCAATGTTCACATATGTAATAAAATGTTAACTTGCTTGCGAATTAGGTAACGAATAAGTTTTGTAACAATTACAAAAAGTCATGTAACTATAACACATAAGACATTTTATGATTACTGTATTTTAATTCGAGCTATATTTCTCATATTTTCAAGGTATGCCCAAGTAACATGTTTTTTAAAGAGACGTTTTCAGGTGAAGTGATTGGCAAACTCAGAAGGAATTGCTTCCTTTTTTGCTTCAACTTACACCTCTGATGAGAGTAACACTAAGAAGAGATAGATTTTTTTATGAATATATGCTGTAATAATTTCGAAATGTATCATAAAATGTTACCATACCATGGCAGTATCACCACTGTGTGGGGAAGCCTCATGAAATGTGCAAAATGAATATAAATACGAGGAAGACGTGAGAAAGCGCTGACGGTTTTAGAACCAACATAAATTCTTTTCCTTTGTTCGGGTTAGAGATGAGTGGTATAAAAACACGTGTAAAAGGAGGAAGAGCGTTCTCAAAACATTGCTACATATACATATTTTAACCCGGAAGAACACTTCTGATACAAAACAGGCCTTATCATTAATTTCTTTTCGTATAACAGAGTTCTTCATTTAAAACTTAACAGATCGTTTCGCCTTTCCGTGACCTCACTGGATTGCCCCACTACCGGCTCTCGTTGTGCGCGGGAGCTAGTGCCAGGTTGTACTGCCTACCAACATGAACAGGTACTGCACTCTAAAGTAACGCATTGTGTGTATGTAGTAATAGTTATTATGAGACATCGGATCCCGTACACTTTAAGCAATCAATGTATGCACACAAGTACTATACAAGGTCAAACGATACATTAACAAACGTCTGTGTCAACAAGTATACCGATACGCTGTGTGTGTACAGTCCGGTACGGATACACAATGTATTCTTCCTTACAATATAGCATCCTTCTCATTACTTTTGATGCGTAAATTACAGTGAACAGCCATGTTTATTCGTAAATTGTCGAATGTGACTTTTCTGCGCCTCTTACTGAAACAATATCAAAATATTTGGAGAAAGTTCGTTCAATGTCACATGACGTTAATGGTACATATGAGTAGTACAAATCCATTTCACATGTTTGTTCGAGACTTAGTTTATTTCCTATATTACACAGCACTGAAAATACAATATTTTTGTGTAGAATACTGGACAATTCATTTTTTGCTCGTTTGGTAAGTCGTGCATTCTGTATATTGTTAATTTTTGTAGACACCTCCTCGACTTCTTTCTGACAGCTCGAAATACCATTCTTTAAGATGTCTAATGGTTGTTGATAATACCCAAAATTTTGATTTATAAAATGGAGATTGCCCAATAATTGTTATGAAAGTAATGCTATTAACACAATATGTCAAACACCTTGTACTCCCTTGAAGGCAGATCTACCTGCGAGGCGAGCAATAGTTGTAATGAAACTAAAGCTACGCGCTGCGATCCGGACTATCCCTGCGTCTTGTCCCCGGCACTGACGTCATCAGTTATATACTGCGAGATTCGTAAACTTCATATCCCCTTAAAGTTGTATGGGATCCGATGTCTGGTTTTTATCAGTGGGAATAACTGAATATGTGTGTTTGCACAGAGTATATTTGAATGTTTCCTGGTGAAGTGTCTTCTTCCAGATTAACAATTCACGATCTTGGGAAGAAATTTTAAAGAACTGGCTCTATGGCAAAAAAAAAAAAAAAAAAAAAAAAAAAAAAAAAAAACGAAAGCGTAAACGTACACTGTTAAGACAGGAAGAGTTAGATGACATAGGCCCATGTTTTGAAACTTCACCAAACAAATCCATACCAAAATTAGCACAAGAGGTGGGAATTACACATTAAGCAGCATTAAGCAACTAAATTATTCCAAAACCGCATAAGTGTAGGTACAAGTGTTCATTCCTTAAAATGAGGTGGCCCAGAATCACGAATGCATCGTTGTGAATTATTTCTTTAATCAATAAATGATGGGGCCGCGCTGTGGTTGAGTGGTTAGACCGCTTGACTCTCACCATATTGGCGCATGTTCGATGCCATGAAAAGTGAGACTCGGTGCTAGGGCGGGTTTCTCCGGGATGTCCGGTTTTCCCCTCCATCTCATTACACCGGTGCTCCATCTTTATCTGGTGTATCATCGGTGTCCCCGCCTGCAGTGCAACATGTAATAAAAGTGGACGTTGAAATTACACATTTCACGTCATGTCATCATTGAATGACGGTTTAACTGACCCACGGCTTCTGTTCTTTTCCGATGAGATGCTTTTTTGTTGCACTAATGGAAAGTGGTACAAAGTTGAAATTATCACTTTGTCAAGTAACTGTTATTGCCTGTATCTTAAGTTGTAACGTTGAACTCTACCACGTAACTTCCAAATCTCTTAAACACTGCATTATCCTATTACACAAATATAAACATTTGCTACTAAGGTTGATAGAGGATGCTGATGGATAGAGGATGCAAGCGATTTGCTTGTGTAACCGATTTCCATTGGAAAGAAGAAAGAAGTATTAACATGAATTTCTTAAGATAAGTGGAGCCTTAGTATCACATATTTATATTTGTGTAATGTTTATTGCTTCACTGTGACTAGCTTCATTTGCTACGTAACTGCATTCTCCATTGCAAATTACTTTCTAAGAGCCGAAATATTTTGAACATTAAATCCCCTTAAATGAGGATTGCCATATAAACTGACGATAATTGGCATATACACTGCGCGTTGACGGCATCGGTAGCGTAGATGGTAGCGTGTCTGCCTCACGTTCAAGAGGTGCCGAGTTCGAATCTTGGTCAGGTTGAGTTACCTGGATAAGTTTTTTCCGGGGTTTTCCCTCATACTTAAGGACGAATGTCTTTAAGTATGTTTGAGGAGGCAAAGGAGGCTTGTTTGAGGAGGCAAACAAGCAAGATCAGACTCTATATACTTAGGAGGACAACCAATGTCCAGGGTGAAACGCTTCAAGTATTTAGGGATAACGCTACAGCCCACCGGAACGACCTACACATTGCACATCAAAGACAGGATGACAGCATCAATAAGAGCCATGAATGACATCAAACATCTACCAAGGATCTCCCTGCGAACAACAATGAAACTATTCAAAGCAAAGCTACTGCCAGTAATCATGTATAGTCTACAATCCACCTGGCAGCACCTCACAAAGAGCAACCTAAACCATGTTGAAAAGGTCAAAGCGACGTTCCTAAAACCCGACCTGTTTGTGTCCAAGTACTCATCGTCGCGCCTGGTGTACGAACTATATAGAGACCTGAGACTGCAATTACTGTTGCCATCCACACCAGCGCACGAAGCGGCCGTCTCAGAGCACCGCAGGAAGAAGACGGAAATACCTGCAGACTTCTACGCCACGGACGCCATGACTACAGACGACTGGAAGGAAGCGGGTACGACCTGAGGCACACAGTGACCCGGTTCGCGGTTCACGGTTTTCATTTTAGGTTGTGTTCCACGAAGAGTTTTCACGAACCAAGCCAGACTGCGTGTGCTCCTTGTGCGCGAAGGTGTGCGAAAAATATCATGAGCTGAAATGTAAAAATCGTGTAGTGTCATTGACAAGCTTTTGTAATAGTGAAAACTGATCACTATACCAACATGCACATTATGCACTCTTCCTTCTTATTATTAAAGACGAATGTCGGGTAAATCTGAGCTCCATGGACTCTGGACACATTTAAGCATCATTTCACCCATTTGATTCACCGTCCGATATGACTTAAAGCTGGAGGACGCAAAGTTACAAAAAAAAAAAAAAAAAAAAAAAAAAAAAAAAAAGTTTAGTCTCTCTGGTCTGGCTTGTTCGGATTACTAAGCGCTCCCTGTTTGCGCTCTTGGATTGGGTGGCCAGTGGAACCTGGCTGGGTCGGTTCGAGACTAGCGTGTGGTGGTTGCTGTATGTGAGCTGGAAGTGGAGTGACGTGTTCCTTGCTGGTGTCTGGTGGACCTTCAGGTTTTGCACCTTATGAGGCTCGGTAAGTTGCAAGTTCATTTTACGCCTTCCTTGATGGACGTTACAGTACTAGGTAGATTTAGCACTGAATCTTGCTCCTGTTCTGGTGCCACACGTGTTTGTGCATACATGGTAAAGGTAAATCAGAGGTCTTTTAGCTTCAAAGTGTATATACAGTGATATAATTGTGATATAGATACGTTTTATATAGAATTTTTATATTTATCCTTTTATATAGAATCACGTTTTGTTTCTTTTGTTTTTGCAATAGAAAATTGCTTGAGGCAATTACTACTTTTGCATTTTACTATTTTTGTTAATGCCATTCCGCTATCTCAGGTACGTAAGGTACAAGGTCTGCCCCATTTGATTGACTATAGCAGTGATGTAATTTTGTTGTTTACTCATTCCTGTATACTGGCTGTTACGTTACTTTACTCTCTAAATTACTTTCTATTAATCAGTCTTTACAGGGGTAGATGTATACAGTGTATTTATATTGAAGTGTTCATCCTCTTGTCTCATTATTTGCTTGTTACATTTCTAAGGTTTCATTTCCTTCTGTATTTTGTAGATGTAAGGTTGCAAAGAAGTAAGAGCCAGAAACAAAAACACTGGCGTTAATTATGAATGATATAATGTGGGCCAAGTTCAATAAATACTTAATGCATTAGGAAACTGGTTAACTGGTATATCTAGCAATTAAACCCGTTTTGCTGTGTTCCTTCTTACAGTGAGAGGATCGTTTTGTTTACTTCCTTACGCTATCTGAGATTGCTGTTTACACAGTCGTAAGGGGGAGGGTCCGACGTCACGCTTAAAATAATTTCAGAATAAAGAGCCTATCCAATTTGCTCAACACTATTGCTTTCTGTAAGAAATTGATGTAGAATAGTTACACATAAATCCAAAGTTAACCATTTGATGTGGCTTGGTAGCTATCTCAGCCAAATCAACAAAAACTTGTTAGCTGTAATCAATTACTTCGCTTCTGTTTCTTCTTAATATCTTCATTAATTTACGTACCAAACATTTCCGAAATAAAATTGTTGAATGTTTCGAGCACTTCATGAGGCAATTCCTACTAATTTTGGGTTGAGAAAATCAAATATGACAATGAAAAATTTGTATTAGCTCTAGTTCCTATGATATACACAAGGTGGAAGTATTACATATTAACGGATTGAGAGAAAAGGATACATTTTAATTACATACATGCTGACAACAATTTAAGTGCATTTGTTTTTTTAACTGGTAATTACATGCTAAGAGTTGTAAATTGCTGGAAAAATACTTCGCAGATAGTCATGTCTGAAGAGAATCATGTGGTGGTCTATTGACTTCGTCGTCTTTTAGCTTGCCTCTTGTGATGGAGTTCCGCAGAACCCCTATACAAAGACCAACAGTAATCCGCAAGCATTACTTCATTCCAACGACCCTGATATCTTTGTTCCATAACAGAAATGTCCTGATGGAATCTCTCCCCATGTTCATCACTAACAGCTCAACAACTAGGAGGGGAAAAGTCTAGGTGGGAGTGGAGAAAATGGATCTTAAGGGACATGTTGTATCCAAGGTTACGGTATTTTTGCAGGAGCACTGTCACCAAATGTTTGTAGTTGTCATCTCTTTTGTTGCCTAAAAATCCATGAACAACACCCTTGAAGGCTTCCCAAGCTTCCTTTTCTTTCCCCTCTGGAATTTGGTCAAATGCAGGATCATTAACAAGTTCTCTTGTTTGTGGTCCGACTAAAATTCCTTCCTTAACTTTTGCATCACTTAATTTGAAAAATTTCTCTGATTGTGTTTTGGTACTTGACAGGTGTGCCAACTCAAAAAAATCCCCAAATTTAAAATGTTCACTCTAAAAATGAAATGTCACTTTATCTATAATTTGTATTGTGATTTTTTAATTCAGCAGGAGGAAATACATGTAAATTCACTATTTTTAAGCCCAACACATTTTAATTGTTGTCCTGTGATATTAACATTGTTCAACAACATTAAATTAATTAACATAAAATGTTACAAACTCACTAAGAGGATGTGGTTTTATTTCTCTGGAGTTAGTTCAGTTGCAAAGAACGTGAGGGAAATGAATCACTTTCTTGGCTAGTTACGTAAATAAGCATACCCGAAGGTTAAGCAATGAACCAAGTTACGGGAAGATGAAGTTAAAACTGGTTTAGTAGTTAGAAGAGAGGGTTGCTGTGTTGTCTCCAGGGTGATTGATCGTTACTGTGGTGGATGATCCATCACAGCAGTTAATAGCCTGTGTGGACAAGCTTTAGCTCTTCTCAGCTGGCTCAGGGCGGAAATCCTTCAAGTAACAAAATTGCTTCCCACTTTTTCCATTTTCAACAGTTCTCTATCTATTACCTTTTAACTGTACCCAGTTAAACCTCACAGATGTGAATCCACAGATAGGCACTGTATTTGTAATGCTAATCTCTTCTCTCAGTGGTTAAGAAAACATCCTCTTTTGCTGTGGTGCGAAACTTTGTTGGAGAGAACATCTAATACTATTAGATAAACTTATTTGATGTGTATTACCACTAGGTATGCAGGATATTGACACTAGGAAATGGTGTGGTCATAATAATATTATAAATATGTCAACCAGTATAATTATCCGCATATACCTACAGAAAAATCAATGCCTCTTTTTTTCTACTAGGGCTGTTTAATAAAGAATGATCACAATTTTTTGACAACGTACCTCTACTCATCCTCATAACTTTGATGGTCCTTCTCAAAATAGTCTCTTCTCAATGCGATGCACTTGTCCCAGCGTTTCCGCTAGTCTTCAAAGATATGCTGGAACACATTTTTGAGTTATCCTTCAAAATCGCCTCCGCAGCCTTCACCACTGCTTCTGATGATGGATAATGCCTCCCACGAAGGCGTTTCTTCAAGTTAGGGAATAGGATAAAGCCACATGGGGCTAAATCCGTACTATAGGAACGGTGAGAGATGTACTTTACGTTGATTTTTGCAAGATATTCAACAAGAACATTGGTAATATGCGGCCGTGCATTATCGTGGTGCAGCATCCAGCCTCCTTCACGGAAATATGATCTTCTACGCCTGATATGGACTTGCAATGTTTTCGGGACATCCCTGTAGTACTGTCCAGTTACTGATGTGTGTGCAGGTACAACATGCTGATAAATCATTCCATGAATATCAAAGAATGATATGACCAAAACTTTCCCAGCAGAAGTAACAACTTTTGCTTTTTTGGGTTTGGTTATGAAGGAGATTTCCACACTGAGCTTTGCTGTTTGCTCTCAGGATCAAAATGATGTAGGCAAGTGCCATCAGCAGTGATTATGTTTGAAATAAACTCCGGATCTTCCTCTAACATCAACTTTAATTACATGCAGACCTGAACGCGGATGTCCTTTTGTTCGGGAATCAACAGTCTTGGAACCCATCACTCACAAACACGTCTCATGTGTAATGTTTCTGTCACCAACATGTGGGTGGCATCCACTGAAATGTGCAGTATTTCAGAAAGTGATCTTAAGGTAATTCGTCGATCCTCTCTCACAATGGCAGCAGCAGTGTTGATGTTTCTTCCGTAAGAATAGGAACTGGAGCACCGGATCCACCTTTCTTTGATATTGACTGTCTCCCTTCTTTATACATTTTAAACCACCTTCGAGCTGTATTGTAGGGAAGAACAGACTCTCCATAGGTCTCCTGTAACATTGTATAGACCTCAACTGAAGATTTGCTGAGACGAAAGCTGAATTTTGAGCCGCATATTGTTCCTCGCGTGTTACCTCCATTGCAGCGGTAGACGATATTGAACATGCCTGAACTCACCTGGTTCTCACAGGCGGGAACCAGGAGTACCAACAATGAAACTAATACGGCGTGTTTGTTTCACATTTAGTTAATAGAATATAATAAGACTGAATTTTAGTGCGAAAAATTATGCCCGAAAAAAATATGACCATTCTTTATTGAACAGCCCTCGTAGATAAAAATAATATCTTAACGATGTTGATGGCTTGTTAAAATGTTGTGTGCATTATAACATTAATGTTTTCTGTACATGCTACTAGAAGTGGAAACAACAGATGAAGGCTAGAAATATTAATTTTCAGAGTTGTGATCTCCTATGAAGTTATTTGCGCTTCGGTTGAATTTCTATTTAGAGTACCCTATGGAATTAAAGCAATTGCGTTTGCCATTTTCATTTTCTTTGCACCTGCCGACAAGAGGATATACACGTCCTATATATTTCAGTTAAGTTACTGACAAATATATGTGCTGTTGATCCCAAGAGATTTTGAAAGCAATGGAGAAACTCATATTATTTTTATTAAACTTTATGTTGAGTACTACATTATCCCTAACACATCCATTCCACAGGAAGACGAGAAGATAGGGAAAAATATTTACGTCTAACGGAAATTCTCCAGAGACCTTCCTGAACATATTTATTCTTGGCGCGTTTGAAACTGATCCTCTGCACGGCTGGGAGTAATCCTGGTATACTTAGTGTTTCCTTGTAAATGTAACAATGTAATTTGACATCAGTAATCAAAAGCGTTCTTAAAAGAATTTTATGAGCACAGTGGTTTGTTTCTAAGATTCATTTTACCAATTCGTCTTTATCAAGCACAGCTTTCAGGGTTCATTAAATATTAATTCTCGAATTTTTGACTCAACACAAACAAAAAATTGAGGTATCAAGGTTATTGAACTGGTGAGTTGACAAAAGCTGTGATAACATTTAAACCAAATGTCAAACCCCGTTCTGGATGGGTGAAATCTATTTCATTTCTGCAGTGAAACTGTAAACAGGCACGCCAACGATGTTTTTAAATCATACTCATATAAATAAACGCCGCCAGCCTCGGTAGTGTGGTGGTAGAGTGTCCGCCTCACGTTCAAGAGGTCCTGAGTTCGAATCGCGGTCATGGTGAGTTACCAGGATAAGGCTTTTTCCGGGGTTTTCCCTTATCCTGAAATACGAATGTCGGGTAACTCTAAGCTCTATAGACATTGGGCTCATTTGAGCATCATTTCATCCATTCCATTCATCGTCCGATATGACTTTAGGTTGGAGGACGTAAAATTACAAAAATAAAATAAATAAATAAATAAACGCCACTTAAACTCAACTAAACCAAAGCTCGATCACCAAAGCTAGGAAAGGGAAACCTGTAATACACAAGCATAAAATAAGCCTACCACTACAGGCTGCATCCCGTTTACCGGCAACCTATCCGGCAAAATCAGCAGAATTCTCGCCAAATACAACATCAGGACCATCCACAAGCCACCTCCGAAGATTAAACATCTGTTGAGACCAGTGAAAGACAAACTGGACTTCCAAGTTCCGGAAGTGTACCGGATTTCCTGTGAATGTGTACACCGTATATAAAACAAATTGGAAGGATCATCGCTACTAGAATAATCGAACATGAACGGAGCATTCGTTTAATGCAACCTGAGAAGTCTGGGATGGCAGAGTATTGTTTTGATAACGACCATAGAGACAATTTTCGGGAGACGACCATCTTGGCAATATGCAATAGTTACTGGGAGCAGAGAATTAGAGAGGCTTTGGCGATTTCCTCTGAAAGGAGCACACTTAATCGTGATGCTGGATTTCAGTTCAGCTCCTCTTGGAATCCGGCCTTAAAAATGGAAATTTGTCGAATTAAGAAGCAAAGATCAATACAGTTTGACAATCAAGTTAAGTACTTACGTTTCTTTGACACAACTTTCTTTACTCTATTTTATTATATTTATTTATTTATTTTATTTATTATTCTATTATATTAATATTTTCTAGATTAATTACCCTCGGATAAATATTTGAAAATTACATATTGCAATCTTATAATAAGAAGTAATTTTACTTTCTGATCAAGACCGTACAAAAATCCTGTTTCATGATCAGAAAATAAAATTCTTCTTTATTACAAGATTGACATCTATCATTTTCAAATATATATCCGAGCGTAATTAATGAGAGTGATGTTCGTAGTTCAGGCACGTGAGGTGCCTTCAACTTTTTCGAGGATTATGTATGTTTTATTAAAACTTGGGAAGTACTAATACTAGAGAAATTTCCTTTATTTGCTCGTTTTGATATGGAATCTTCCCTGCAGTAATTGGCAGAACTAAACAGATGTTGCATAATCTGGAGATATTTGTTAGGTTCTGTGGAGCATAAGTTTAAGTATTTTTGAATTACGTATCAAACAATTATTAAACTTCTCACATTCGTATACGAATGTTCATTATTTTAGAAACTAATTGATAAAAGCTGCTAAAATGTTGGCCATATATTTGGATCCAAGTTAGCTTACTTGGCAGGCATTTTTGATCCTGCATGTGCACCACAATACCGACTTTACTTAATCATTTTATAGAAAACTGCAGTCTTAAGGTATTTTAGCACTAAGAAGAATGAATATAGTCATTCTATATTGCACTTCGTCTATGAATTTTGCAAATTACAAAGTACTAATAGTTTAATAATCCATTATGAAAGTACAGTAATGGTAGAGCAACATTAATTAAAATTGTAACAAATTTCATTTCATTGTGGATTGAATATTGTGTACCACTTTTTCAACAATCTTTTCCCATCTCGTGTCAGTTTGTGCGGCTATCGGTTTATTCAAGTCACCAATTGTATCATCTAGATTTTAAAACGGGCTTTCTTTTCTCGTGACAAATATGTGCAATGTACGAGGCATGTTTCTTTAAGTCAGTACCATTTTGTGATTCTGCCGCCGCAGCGCTACGGTCGGCGCATGCGCGCTGGTTACCTACATCTCTTGTCTACGCACTGACGTCATTACAGTCTGATTCTTCATTGTATACGTTGGTTACTGAGTGTTTAAGATGCCTCCGACAATCGTGAGTCCCGCAGATTGTGAAGTACGGGCTCTTATACGGTTTCTTAGTGCCAAAGGCGTAAAACCGATCGATATTCATCGTGAGATCTGTGAAGTTTACGGACAAAACATTATGAGTGATGGACTGGTAAGGAAATGGGTGAGAGTATTTAAAGATGGTCGCACAAATGTGCATGATGAAGACAGAGTGGGCGTCCTTCGGTCGTTACTTAAGATTTAGTGCAGAAAGTGGACGAAAAGGTGAGAGAAAACAGACGCTTTACAATTTCATCATTGTGCGCCTATTTTCCTCAATATTCTCGTAGTGTTTTAAATCGCATTGTGACCGAGAGCTTGAAGTACCGAAAATTGTGTTCACGTTGGGTATGCTACATACGGCACCTCATTGATGATACATGAGATGAAAATGGAGCACCGGTGGAATGAGATGGCGGAGGAATCCGGAGATCCCGGAGAAAACCCGCCCCAGCGCCTTGTTGCCACCACAAATCTCACTTCGCGGTTCTCTGGGATCGAACCCGGGCCGCCTTGTTGAGAGCCAAGTGATCTAACCACTGAGCCACGGCGCAGCCTCCCCCATATCGATAAATCCTTACTTCGTTAACAAATCATTTCCTTTAATTACATAAAATTCCTCACTCCTGCACGTTCACTCATCACTCTCAAGATTACAGGATATCTCCTTTTGAAGATTATTCATTTTCCGTTACAAAACTTTTATATTCACCGCGACATTTTTTTTTCAATCCTGACGAACACAGAACATATACTTGTTGCAATGGCAAACTTTGTTACCATTTCTTTTATCTCGGCTTCACCCCTGTGCTCACGAAACCAGATTACAGAACAGGTATGAAGATTATTGATTTTATTCCCATAGCAACCGTTACATGGCCCACTAATAGTCAGATCAGAAAACAGGTCATTTTCAGTTCAAACAAAAACTACCTTTACAAAATACAATGCCATCGAAGCCATAAAGTGATAATTAATACTTATTAATACCTAAGTTCACAAAACTTTTCGTGCTATCTGCTACTTAAACAGTAAAACTCCTTATAATAATACTAATTTTATTAAATGATTAGTTCCCAAGCTGAAGAAAGCATAACTGAATGTTTATTTCAAGACTTACATAACCCTACAACTTTCATCTAGCTGACTTGAAACCCTTTGGAAAATATTACCGGAAATAAACAATTATTAACGATCATCAGGATAAATAAGCTACAGCTAAAGTGAAAGGATCTACTATATTTAACTGACAGCAATAATTACAGATAAACAAACCTCAGTGGTAAGCGGAGATATTCAGGTTTTAACATTGTAAATCCCCATGGTACCTTCTCAGATATAGCAATCTCATCTCGGCTTGCTCAATTTCAAGATAGATGTATTGAGCGACTCTCTTGGTAACCAGAATCGAAACCACTTGACTTTCCCTTGTGGGGTTACATCAAAGCACAAGCTTAAATCCCTAAACTAACATAAGACAGGAACTTGGAAGGGAATTGTGGCGGCTTGTTAATAAGTTACGCCAGCAAAGTAGTTTTCGAAAGCATTGTGTAGCTGTGCTTAAGAGAACCGAAGGGAGGAGAATGTCGTATTTATAAGTTGGTAATGTTTCAACGATCGCAACATAAACAATAACATATTTAGTTCCTACACATCCTGTGCGAAGAGAGCTTCTTAAAACAATCATAACCAACTTCAGTCATACTAAACCCTTAGTTGGTAACATGTGAAAAATTGGCGCTTACGTAACATCCCTCTGGTGTGGGTTGACATCAAATGGGACATGATTTTATATAACGTACAGCTGTTCACTAATTAAGCAATATATGAACCCAAACTCGGTTTTATTTTTAAATATGCATATTAACCGATATAAGGAAATAATTGTCATTTGTTTCTTATGTATAATTTTATGATTGTGCTTGTTATATTCTATGTGTTATGATTAGACGACTACTTTTTGAAGTATTTGTATATAACAAAGGTATTAGCGCAGCTCAATGATATTAGAAAGTAAAATATTGCGAGTGGCTATCTCCTTGCTCTTCGGATAGCTGAGTAGTTGCTACATTTTATGCCTGGAGCATCTACTCCAAATTTTGTGGCATACGAAACAGTTCATCTTGCCATGATAAATTCTGTCAATTTCGGTGTAATCACTTTCCCTATTTTGAATAGAGTCAACACTCCTTCATTCTCTGATATGCTGAAGATCTATTTCCAAACCTCTAATGGTCTGAATCGAATACGTGATTTTTCCAGGAACATAAGAATCCTCTAAATGAGTCATCATTGCTCTCATTGAGCTGCTCCAAAGCCAACTGCGTCATTTTTTTTTCTTCTTTGTGACACGTGAGGTATCCCTCCAATAGTAGCTATATAAAAATAAATATTTGAATAGTAAGATATATAACACAAGAAAACTTACTTCTTTAAAGTGATATCCCTCTACCAGACGGAGACACAAACCCTACCTATACAGTAATATCTGTCTGTGAGACGATGTGAGTGACGTGTGCACGCGAGTAAGACAATACTTACGTGGAGGTAAAACAGTGATGTTCAACTCGCAAATGAAGCGTAGCTGGAATATCAATATCAAATTAGCAATGCACGTGTGTCAGTTACACGTTGCAAAATGTTATACACGCCTCAGAGACGGATGTTACCAAATAAGGGTTAAACCTCTGATAGGGGAGGATGAGGTAAGAGAGCACAACAGGCGCCCAAAACTAGTAGCGGCGAGCGCAGCGGTGCCCCTAACGTGTTCCGCTTGAGTATCACTGCATGCGTCTTTGTTGACCTCCTATTTGTATGGACAGTTATGTCTGGAAAAACAATTTATTTCTATAAAATAAACCACACAACTCAGAATATCGTGCTGAGCACTGCAATCCATAAAAGCGAAACAAAAAGAAATGAAATAAAGGGGTGGAGACCGCCGAGATCTTATACGAAAGGAAGACCGTGAGCGCCTTGTACCTTTTATCGTAGGTTATTCTTACCAGGGTGTATTCGACCGTCAAATGTTTTTTCGTTGTACCAGTAGGAGTGTTGGAATGGAAGAGCGAGGAAAGCTTCCGTGTCAACTAATTGCCCCTGGCTCAGTCGGGTCTGCTATCTCTAAGGATATTGCTTAAAAACTAACATTCTCAAGGAATGGGGGGGGGGGGCCCGTGGAGCTAACAACAAACTAAATGTACCCTATACATAATTATTTTCTAAAGAAATTGACTAAGGCCCTCTATCTTGCCGTATATAAACGATATGGATACGTAAAATATGAAGCTATTAACAGTGAAGCAAATAAATGTATAAAAATATAATAATTTGTAACATAAAAAATTCACTTACTTTATAAGAAATGATTAATGTTTTGTTGTAAATTGATTAGGATCGCGATCTCATGAAAACTTTATTCACATCCTCAGCCTTAGTGACATCTAGCGACCACAACGTTGACAACGAGGTTGTTTAAGGCTCCGGCTGAAGATGTGAATAAAGTTTTCACGAAATCGCAATCCTAACCAATTTATAAGAAAACTCGTCACTTTTTATAAGGTAAGTGAATTTTTTTTGTGACAAATTATTATATTTGTATGTAATTAAAATGGAATTTCGTGATATTGCTAATGCTGTTTCAAAACTTACCCAAACAAATTTTAAAGAAAGTTAATGCATATACTTTACATATGTTAGTAATAGTAATGATATTATGTATAATGATAATCATAACCATCATGCTGTGGGATGGATGTAAATTTTGGATGTAAATGTTATACTAGTAAGTTCCTTGACAGAAATCACATTGCGGTTTCCTTTTACCTAATTCTCGGTTTTAAACGACTTCAAGTAAGCTCACGTGAAGTCTCTTACACATCTTCAATTGAAATAAAAGTGTTCATGCTTACTATGTTTTGTGTGTACCTTATAGATGGGCAGTGTGTTTGTTTAACTAAATATACTAGTCAGATGTATTCTATTTCATTCTGCTATCTTAATAAGCCTTTCGATTAATAAAATATATTTTGCTGGTTACGGTTTTCCGTACCAAATTTATAAAATATCTTAGATTTGAAACATTGGTGTAGGAAATAAATTACACTTCTGAATGTTATCTAAACATTTATGAACTAATTTACTTAGTGTTTTCTTTAAATAAAAAACGTTACTGCAGAAAGAATTTGGAATGACTGCTATGTTACTTATCTAGGAAGGAGTAAGATAAAGTTAACATCATACTATCGCAAACCATTATTGCGATAGTGCGACCGGTGCGCACATTGGGACAGATAGCACAGCGCGGAGATACAATAAAAGGCTATCGAAACAGATAAAGATAGATAACTGGAAGGTTCGTCTTTCAAGTGTCGTCTTGTTAGCGAAAATTCCACAAACTTCTGGAACCATGAATGGACGTATAAAAGGAAGCTCTGATTAGTTGAGTGGACAGACGTAATTGGACTCGTGAAGCTGTGATTTGAAAGTGAGCTCTTCTGTTTATTTACGTGTGCAGCAGTGACGAGATATTGTGTTGCTTTGTTACGTCATCTTGCTGCCAACGGTGTACAGTGTGTTTCTACGGAAATAAAGGGCATCGTGAATTTCTGCAACCTGTACTTTTAATTCTACAAACCCACAGTCACAGTATTTTACGAAGGACCTCCAGCAAAGGTCCTTGAGAGGGTGGTATGACAGGGTGGATCCGAAGAGTGACGAGATTCGGGTGTCCAAGCACTTAAGCATGGACAAGGTACCTAACCTTCGTAGTTGGAACGATCCGATGTCACTTAAACCTGACCACAAAACCCTGTTCTCTCTCTCCTTCCTGGGAGTTTCCTGAAGGGGAGCCTGCCCGAGAGATCTCAAGGTAGGATCTAACTAATCAGTCCGATTGACGCAAAGAAGAAACCTCTATAAAGTACACTTTCACAATTGCCTTGTCCTTCAACTCTGATCAGAGCATGTTGAAGAATTGACGGGAACAGGAAATGCAGAACAGCAAAGTTGTGATTAAAGAGGAACTACCCAATGTTCACTTATGACTCGAGGAAGCCGCACAAAGTCTATAGTGAGAGAGTAAGGTCGCCTGTGACCTAGCGAATGCTAGAGTCAGGATATCGCAAACCTATCATATCCCGAAAAGGCATAAAGGAGTACATATAACC